>CP092092.1:28440755-28500755 GCA_029203775.1 Neoneuromus ignobilis | reverse complement strand
AATTTTCTTGTCTCTGTATAAGAATTTACAAAATGCTGACAGTCTTCTAGTTGTTATTTTTTTTAAAAAAAAGAAATAAAATTACGGTTGAAACAATTTTTGTTTAACAAGATTTTATTGTACTTTATAGCAGGATTTGTTAATGAAACGAAAATAAAATGGCATTTATTATGTTTTAAAGTAAAAATATATAACTATTTGTTTTGGTACTGTGACAAATTCACTTCAACACTGAACCATTGTGATAAATTCACTTTAATAAATGAGACTATTATTGTCACACGTTGCATTTTAAAATTTTATTTTTATAATGCAGTGCTCTGATGATAATTATTGTACATAGCAATTGAAATGCACCGACAAATAAAATGAACAAGAAATGATTATTGAACACTTTTATAAAGTTTATAGTACTGGAATGAGTAATATATTTGTTTTTTTTTAAAAAAAATATGTATACTTCCATTCCCTGATATTAATATGATATTTTAAAACATTTTTTAATTAAGTTATATTTGCATATTTGGTCATTTTTTGAAAAAAGTAATTTTATGTATGCATGATTTGAATTAGAAATTTATAAAGTGGTTTGTGGGTGTAAAGTATGTCATATCCACTTTTGCACACTTACAAACTAAATTATATAGAAAAAAATAATCAACAGCAGAAAAAGATATTCATTTTGATAATTTATCTATAAAATGAACAATTCAGTTTTTAATATTTTTTTAATGGACTTTATAAAAAGAAGAAAAATCGATTAGCTGATTTTAAATAAAATAATCGGAATTTTATAAATTTTAGAAATCGCACGTAGACGATGTTCAGAATTTTGATATTTTAATTGATTCGAAATAGTTCATCAAACATGTACATAAATACATATCAATCAATACGAATTAGAAAGCACTTTTTTCTAATATTAAAAAGTGCTATTAAATTTACATTATTATTTGTAATATATTCATTTGTAAAATAATTACATATATTTGTATTATAATGTGATCACCCGATAAAACTCGTTTGAAAATTTGCATTTAAAACTGGGTCATTAAAAGACATCGCCGGTGAGATTCATTACTGGGTCGATGTTTATGTTAAGCCGTGTCGTCTGTTTATTTTAAACGCGCAAACCTATTCATTTCTCAAGTATTTCGAGTCGTGAATCCCTGTGCAGGTGCTGAAACATTCATTTCCATACTAAATTATTACATTTCCTTTGTCTTTTATTCGTGCAACCAGACGTTTTTTCCTTAATTATTTAAAATGTACAATTTACTCAAACATTTTTTCTATTGCATGTGGAATTAAATTCATACATGTATATGAATAAATATTTATACTTGACCGTTATCTGTCGTTCAAGGTTTGTCATTATCTTATTTTTTCAATTTAAATATATCACAATAATGATTAATCGTTTCTAAAAATAATGTTGATTCTCGTATATCATTTTCAATTTATTTGTGAATATATTTTTTGGCTGAGCATCGATTACCCTATACATTTTTTTGACTATTGTATTTCGAATTTTGGGTGGTTATCATCTAATATACATTACATATCAAATGTTTGTCTACTGAAAGCTCGAATTACATTACAAATTATTTGAATATATTATTGTAGTAAATAAAATGTTCAGTACTGATATCGTCAAAATTATAATTACATTAAATTTGTTAGATAATAATTCTAGAATTGAAAATGAATTTCAAATCAGAAAATATTATTTAGATTTATCATAATTTTTGAATTATTACTTATTAATACAAATGTTTTTTTTAATAAAAATATTTTCAATACTTTTTTTATAAATTTGTAATGTAACTTTAATTTAAAATAGTTTTTAATATAAATTATTTTTAAGACAAATAGTTTTCATAATTTTCTGATAATTTTTAATATATATAATTGAACTGTAGTCTTTTTTATTTTAAACTTTTTTTAAAAAAATACTAATGTAATAAAAAATTTAAATAAATTTGTACTTAACATTAAATAGATATTCAGAAAAATCTTTCAGTTCTACTAATATTAGGTAAAATAACCGATATAATACTCTTATTGGATCTTAGTCGTAAAATAAGTATTATGTTATGATGGGATAATATTAGAAGAAGATTTACAACTGTTTAGTTTAAGAAATGTAATATTAGTTTAACCCCTGTAACCTAAAAACATGACGTTTAATAAAGCATGTTTTCAGTCCATAATGTACGAGTTTTAAACAGGTGTCTACTGAACACACATGTCAAGTTTGGTTTAAAAAAATTCTATTTAAGTGATATTGACACATGACAAACATTATTCTGGATGAACTTCAACGGCTGATGATGACATTTTGAAGCAGACGATAGTTGGTAGCCAAACTTTATGTTTGAGCACAATCCAAATTAAGAGAAATAAATTTGATAGACAAATTCACAACAAGCACGATTTTGTTTTCTTGTCAAACAAACAGAAACGAATTGTAATAGAAGATGAAAAATGGGTTTTGTATAGTAATTTTGTATAATAAGTAAAAAAAAGATATTGGTTACCAGAAATTGAAATCTTATTGGTGATTAAAAAAGCCAAAATCAATTTGTGGAAATACACGAGCAAGATGTGTTTTGAATTTTTAAAACACAGTGAAACTGTTAATTCAAATCGCTATAGTTAACAGCTGACTGGACTAAATAAAGCTTACGTGTTAAAAACTTGACTTGGTAACTAAAAAGTTTGGTATCTTTCATCAAGATAATTTTAAGTTTATGTATGGTTATAAATCATCAAAGAAGGTTGAAAAATGTTGGTTTATACATAATAAAAATTTATTACTGTTTTACTTTATTTTATTTACATTTCCTAGATTTCTTACAAATATATTATTTGTTTTTAAATTTAAAGTCAAAAAAGTTTATAATCTATTTTAATTCAAAAATAAATAAAGTTGTATGAACATAGCATAAAAATAAATATAGTAAATGTATGATCTATTTTAATTAAAACAATATTAGTTATTTATAAAAATGTTTATGATTTATTTAAAAACAGAAAAACATTGTAAAAATAAAAAAGTAATAAAATATTCTTATATGAAAATATTAAAAAAAAAACTAAATAATGATAACAAGAATTTTGTAAGAAAATAAATTTTGGAACGAAGAAAGATAGAATCATAATTCTAAAAAATTTTAAAGAATTAGAATATTAAAAGATCATTGTTAAATATTTTGCTTTTAAATGAAAAATAGTGTGAAAACAATAATTTGAGAAAAAAGATAAACCAGAACATTTAAAACATTTTTTTGGTTTTAACAATGCTTTAAACATAAAATAAATAACAAAATTAATTTTCTTTTATTTAAACTTTTACTTGAACTAATTCTATACACTGATATACATACATATGTAGATAAATTTCAGAAATGGAGTCAGAAATGATCAACCCTTAGAGTAAAGTGAGCTACATAAAAAACATATCATACAAAACATATCAAAATCTTTATATAAAATATATCAAATTTTTAAACAGTTATAATAATTATTTATTTGTGTCTATATTTTTTCAATATATATACACTTTAAATAAAATTTCGCATAATTTAGTAATTTTGCATAAAATCATAACGAGTTACGTTAACAGAATCATTTCAACGTATCGTTTCTAGATCTTAATGCATCTTTGTCTACACGATTTCTCCAATTAATTAAATTATCAATTTCGTTTCCCTACCTATAAATATAGACGATACTTACATTAACAACGTTATGTATATTTACCGGCACAAAAATAAACACTCGAGACCAATAAAATTTAATTAAATTCGTTTATTGTCGTAATGGGAATCTAAAATAAACACCGCAGTATTTCCAAGTTTTGCGATTACGTTTATATAAATGTACTGTACGGATTTTAATTTCGCGTACTTGTGTTAATGACATTAAACTACAGGATATATTTTAATACTCATTTAATATTCTCAAGTATCATCAGTTATGATGTTTATTACGTTTACATTTTTTTTTATATTTTTATCATCGCGTTTTATTTAATTATCGTTTCGTATTTTTTTTTGTTCATTACATAATTAACTGTAAATATATACATAGAAGGAGTGAAGTATACTTTGTGATTTTTTTTAAAGAAACACAGTTATAATATTAGAAATAAATATGGTTTGTAATTAATGAATAAGCGTTTAATTGTAATTTATATTTTTTTTCGTTTAATAATTCCAGTTTTAATTTTTTTCACTGAATATTTGTTCAATTTTTTAATCAACCTGTATTTATTTTAAGTGTTAATAATAAATATTATATATTTAAAATTAAAAAAATCATATAATTTGAAATTATTCAATAATTATTTATCGTAAAATTTAATTTATTGCAAATTAAATAAATCTGATAAAGATATTTTTTAAAATCACTAAACAAGTTATAAATTAAATAAATATTCCATTGCTCTCAGTTTAACATTGTAAATATTTCATTATTATACAAATGAATCACTTGCTTAGTACAATAACATTTTTTTGTATGAGGAGATTTTCTATAAAAAATTTGGTTAAATAATTCTTGAATGAAGACCAAAAGTTAATTAATCGAGACAAAGACTATATTGTGTAGAGTAATTTTATTTTTATTGATGTAGTACCAACAATTATTTTTTACACAGATGAATCATTTATTTCAGTAGCACAAAATTGTATAAAAAATATTTTTATACCTAGCATTAGTCAAATTTAATTATACTTTTAAACAAACAACTCTGCTTTTATGAATTCTATTAATGTCAGTTGCTGAAAAAGAACTGAATGTAATTAAAAGTCCTAAAAATGAAAGCACATAAATTTGAATAAATTCAAAACTGTAGATTCAAAGAATTCTTGTAAAAGCTATAGATCAATTAAAGCGTAAGAAGATAAAAATTCTTCAAGTTATATATATTGTGTGTATGTTTGTGTGTACGTGAATACCGCAATGAAAAATAATAAATTCAAATAAATATGTATTTAAAAAGTGGAAATTTGTAATCAACGCTTCGAAACATATTTTGAGCGTGCTGTTTTATTACCAATTATTTATTCATTTTATACGTTCTTGGTAGAAAAATAAGCGAGTCTTTAATTATCTTGTAATAATAAGTAATTCTATAGACGTGATCGTGTATAAAGAAATATATTTTAGAACGTTTATAAAACGATTCGTGTATACTTATAATCGATGTTTAATTTAAAATTCATAAAATTAGTAAATGGAAATTGTTTACCCTTTGTCGTAATTAATATACTTTATTTTTAACAATCGAGAAAATTAATCTTTTTAACATTTATGTAATTTTATTGATAATTCAACATGCTTGTTAAATGAATTATAAAATTATATATATATATATATATATATATATATATATATATGCGTGCGTGTGTGTATTTCCTTATATAAAGTATATAAGAAGAGAAATAAGAAAGAATTTGAAAAAATACAAAAATTACGGATGTCATACTAAGAATAGAAATTTTCACATGGAAATGAGCCAGTTGTTCAGTAAGAAGAGATAACTGTTGGACAACAATAATTACTCATCGGGACCCAAAAATATAAGAATAGATCTTTACATAGATGGGATAAAATATGAATAACTGTTGACACAGAATGGAAGAAAAATACATTAGATTATTGAAAGTGGAGAGTCTTAGGAGAGGTTTTATTCAGCCTAGAGAATAGAAAAATGTGAAAAAAATGTTCAATTTTCTTCAAAAAAAAATTTTTTTACTTTCACATTTTTTATTCTTGCATAGAAGGAATAATATGTTTCTTTATTATAATGAATAATTGATGAAACTTTGGAATTTTATACAATTTCTTATAAAAAAATGCCACAATATATGAGAACAATATTAGCTGTATACAAAGATAGAAAATATTTACAGGACTAAATGTAATAAGTGGTATTGAAGAAGATGTAGTCAAATTAGTGAAGGAGTGTTTAATAAGCAAATTGTATAGAATGAAGGATAAATCAAAATATATGCAGACATATTATATATATATATATATATATATATATATATAGAGAGAGAGAGAGAGAGAGAGAGAGAGAGAGAGAAAATTAGATAGATGTGTGTATGTGTGTTTGTATGTAAGTGCACATACAATGTTGTAAATTATTAGATCTATGAACTTTATAAGCAATTACGATATATATTACTTTTACTTAGTATTTGTAATAAGAAACGCGTACTGGTTTCTATAAAGTAGAACATTTCCCGTTCAAATTTTAAAAAAACTGTAAAAAATCTATTTCAATAAAGGTGTATCTCAATAGTTTCAACAATAATTGTATATATTCTGTAATTTAGTATCTGTTTTTTATTAAGAGAAAATTGTTATGAATTAGACTTTCATATACTGTTTATTATGGATTTCAAGGACAGACTTTCTATGCTATTCATTCTATTAATTCCAATTTAGAATTTCATGTGTAGGTGACCATTGTTTATTATATATATAACAACAATACTGTTCTGACTGAAATAAAAATTAAATGTCTTTTTTTGTTTAGAGCATAAATGTATTTTTATTATATCATATCACATAATAAAATATTCTAGGTATATATAGTGTACATTTTCCATACGTGATTTATGTATACAATTATTAATACATCTATAAAAATAAATAAATTTACCATTGGAAAATATTCCGTCGTCAATTCATTTATATTATATAAATGAATTGACCTAGAAAAAACATTCCTAACCAAACAACATTTAACGATTCATAACAAAACATCATTTGTACTTTATCGTACAATGAGAAATATAAAAATATTCATATAAAATCTAATTATGTATATAATTGTTATTTATTTATGTGACATTGTCAGAAAAGTTATTGTTTTTCACAATTTTATTTTATATTATAATTCCCACATACAACCTTCTAAAAGTAAAAACCGACCTCTGGCAGATTCTAACCTCTTTCCTTCATGTGATTATCTCCAAATCCAAATTATTGTACTGGATACATTTTTCCTAATCAATTATTGAACACTACCCCAAAAACGATACGACATTTAGAAAAAAAATATTAGAAAAAAAAATTAATTACTCGAATTCAATTACAATAATTCTTATTCTTAATGATAGCTGATGCCATCTTAGCGATATATGTATGTATGTACATATAATACATTAACATGTTTACTAATATTACAATAAAATACAGTTGGAGTACTATACGAGTACACACAAACATATTATGTTGTCAAGTATCTCCCTTCCGCTTTTTTGCTCTTTATTCAATGCTTTATAAAAAGTGTTACAGTGATCGGATTTAGTTCAAATATGCGCCGTTTTGTTCGATAATCTGGTTCCATCTAGATGGCAACTTCATAATACCCCTCTTGTAGAACCCTCCCTCCTTATTTGCGAAGAACTCGGACAGCCACTTTTCACAAGCCTCTTTTGAGGCCAACTTTACACCACCAAGGGCGTTCGCCATGGACAGGAACAGGTGGTAATCACTTGGCGCTATGTCCGGGCTATATGGTGGATGCGATAAAACCTCCCATCCGAGCTCCCGTAGCTTCTGACGAGTCACCAAAGATGTGTGTGGCCTGGCGTTGTCCTGGTGGAACACTACACCCTTCCTCTTGGCCAATTCTGGACGCTTCTGGTCGATCGCCTGCTTCAAGCGGTCCAGTTGTTCGCAGTAGATGGTAGAATTAAGCGTCTGGCCATATGGGAGCAGCTCATAGTGGATGATTCCTTTGCAATCCCACCAAACGCACAGCAAAACCTTCCTGGCCGTCAATCCCGGCTTGGCCACTGTGTGGGACGATTCACCGGCCTTCGACCACGACCGTTTTCGCTTAATATTGTCGTATGTGATCCATTTTTCGTCGCCAGTCACCATCCGCTTCAAAAATGGGTCGAGTTCGTTCCGTTTCAGCAGCATATCGCAGACGTTGATTCGATCCAGAAGGTTTTTTTGCGTCAAATCATGCGGCACCCAAACATCAAGCTTTTTTTTGTATCCAGCCTTCTGCAGATGGTTTAAAATGGTTTGATGACTAACTGCCATCTCCTGGGCGATGTCACGAGATGTCACATGCCGGTCTAACTCGATGATTTCCATGATTTGATCGGTATTCGTCGTCACAGGTCTTCCGCCGGCTGGCTTATCCATGGTGTCGTTTTCACCGGCTCTGAATCGTCGAAACCATTCCTCCGCGGTTCGAAGTGAAAGAGTACCATCCCCCAAAACACTATTAATCTCACGGAACGTTTCTCTAGCGGATTTGCCTTTAACGAAGGAAAACTTCAAAATAGCGCGAACTTCGGCGTTAGTGAACTCCATGTTTACACGTCTATAACTTTTGAACTCAGTATCCAAACTAATCATGCATAGCGTCGTTTTGTAGGTTATGTAAAGACCTTTCAAATGATGTATAGTGTTGCCCGATACGAGCTCTGTAACGCTTTGTACATAGCCGCGAAATTCAAAAGACAAAAAGGCGGAAGGGAGATATTTGACAACCTAATATATCTTTTGAAAACCCATTGAAATTTTTGTACTCTCTTAATACAAATATAACTTTATTGATGTTCACATTGTTTTGTTACAATTTAAAAATTCTTAAAATAAAATTAATTATCGCAGATTAATAATAAACAGTATTTTATTGAACACAAAAAAGAAAGTCTATATGAAAAAGAAATATTTTGTGAAACAAACATGAATTAATCCTGTCCATAAATTGTAGTTTCTCTGTGATTGCAATTTTCACAATTACACACACACACACACACACACACGCATATATATATATATATAAATTTGTTTGAGTGAATATATATGTATGTATGGCGAAATTGAAGGGCGGAGAAATTTGGCATTTTGATAAATAGAGATTCACAATAAACAGGTCAAACAAATATAACATGTTAAATCACATAAGTGGGGATCGGTCGACCTGATGTTATTTATATTATTTCGATTTGAAATATTCGTTTATATGTTTTATTTACATAAATAAGAACATGAGATTGAACAAATTTGAACAAAGATAACACAAGATACTATTTCTAAGAAATGTTTCTTTCAAATCGAATATAGTCGAATTTAATTAAAAGTTCACTTATCTATAATGCAGTGTTCTTAATTTAATTTGAATTAATTCAAATAATCTATTTTTAAATAAATGTTATACAGTAATACATAACATTATGAAATGATTTGAATGCATGTAGCTTTATCATTTTATCTAAAAACTGTATTAAATTCAAATGTATACTGAATTATTTTTTAATATTTTTTAATGAACTATTTATACGATTTTTTTTAATAATTAATCTTATTTATAACTAGTTTGATATTGTAGTTAAATTACTTTCCATATATGTACATGTTTTAGCAAAATAACATATTATAAATGTTTAATAATCACTTGTTTGTTTTGGCATTACAATAAATTCATTTTAATACAAATGAATCATACAACTTTGAAATTACAAGATTAATAAAAGTGTTCAATAATGACATATTGTTCACTTTATTCACTAACACAGATTTATATGGTCATGAAATATTTTATATTTAATTTTAGATAGAAATTATTAAATAAAAACACTTATAAAATAAAAACACTTTAATAATTTATAATTTTATTTTTATTTTCAAATCCTAATACCTTGTTAATATGCATTCAATAAAAATTGTTATAAAATTCTTATAAATTTGACCAGCTTATGACGTTAAAATATTTTTTTACATTTTTCTTAATTTTAGATAGAAATTATTAGTTATTATTTCTTATAATTAGTTTAGATTGTTCTTTATTAAATATAGAATCTTTATTAAATATACAATTATATTTTTTAACATTAAATCTATTATCAACAAAAAAAAAACTCTCCACTAGCTGATATCAAATCAGATAAATTTTTTATCACCCTTCTTAATATTTATATATTTGAATAATTTTTATTGATCACTGACATTTTTCCTAAATACATTTCCCAAGTAACAGGTAAGTGTTTAGCATTTTATAATATTCTAGTTTGACAAGTATTACTTACATATATTTCTTTTAGTTGTCTTTATTTTCTTTTCCTGTATATTTTTCTTCAATATCTCTCAAGAACTAAATGTCATTATAGTAAATTAAATATTTTATTTACAATTTCTCTATTTGTTACTTATATATATATATATATATATATATATATATATATATATATATATATATAAATTAATGTAAATTAACATAAATATTGATTATATTTTTAAAGAGGTTGATTTGGATTTGAGTAAAATGTATATATTTTTCCAATCATTATACATAGTTATTTTGTAAAAGACAATATATTTTCAACGCCAATTTTACATTGTATGGCTTATATATATATATATATATATATATATATATATATATATATATATATATATATATATATAGTATTATCTTTAGAGTCAATTATAGACTTATCAATATTTACATTTACCTCCATTATATCACGATCGTTTGTATCAGCATCAATTAGCAGATAAATCTATCTGTTTTGTTACATTGTATATACTGATAGAAATTGAAATTCATCATAAATGATACAGAGATATAATACGGTCATAAGCCTAGAAAGTTCACATTTTATTAATGGAGTTAGAAGCTAAATTAAGAACCTAAATATTATGAATTTGAAGAATAAACAATTTTCTATTTTATCAAAATAATCTATTCGAGTATAATTAATAGATAATAGTTGTCAGGTATTATTTTTTCTCAATCTTTAATTTTTAATGTTAAATAATATTCATGGAAGAAATTAAAATATTTTTTTTAAAGAAAAAACAAGAATATTTCTAATAAGTATTATTTGTTATTTTAAATAATAATTTACTGTTATTCTAGTTTAATTTAATTTTGATACAAATTTATGTTTTTATTCATTACTTATTTCAATTTAAATAATTTCAATATCGAACTATTAAACTTATTTTTTTCATAGTCAATCTCTTTATCCAAGGAATATAGATTTCAATGCGTGTCCTAGTTTGATTTTGTATACTGCATATTACATCTCCATGTTTTTATTGTCTATACTTCAAGACGATTCAAATCAATTGTATTCTTTTATTACATAATAAAAAAAACTCTGGGCGTGTCTACTCATGGTACTAAGATGAGAGAACACGAACAAGCGATAAATTTGCTGACCTGACAAGATAACATTCGATTAGGAAATTTTAATACTATCGACGTACATACATACATCTTAAGATAATGCACATCTGAATAAGCAAAACCAGTTTATCAACAAATAAGACTATTAATTGTGTTCTGTTTAAATTAAATGCTACCGATAAACAATACACGTTCCATTTTTATATTTTGTATGTACATATGTATGTGTACACACAATATTGCTTTGTACATACCACATGCATTCATTCAATACACATGAATTATTTGAGGGTATTTTCTAGATGGGGGTTGAGAACGTTAAACACGTGGAAATGCCTTGAGTGTAGGCCAGTGCATTAAAACGAAATTATTTGAATCGTTGAACCTTTGCTAAAACATTGCTTTTTTTCCTTCGATATTATAATAAATCTTTCTTAAAATTTATCCCTCAGGATGTGCCATATTTTTTCATTTTGTATTACCGACTCAATGTCTGGTTTTCGGACAGGTAGCATTACTTATGGTGGTCATTTTAATAATGACCTGTTATTATTTAAATCACCAGTATAAATTCTCTTAGTTCGAAATGAATTCAGACATACGAGAATATTTAACTACCATCATCAATTTTTTGAGACTTGGAATCGAAAAATAAGTATGTTTTTATTTATTCAATAAACTATTGTTAAAAATGATAAGAAAGAATACTTTTTTTTAAAAAAAGATAACATTATGTAGAATAAAATCAATGTTTACTCAACATATGATTTAGAAATATAACGATAAATTTATATTAATATATGAAAATTCGTAAAAAATATTTAATCGAATTAATATTTTGATAACATAAAATTAAAATGTCATAATTTAGTTATTAAAAATGCTTTAATATATAAAAACATGTACAAATTTGTAAAAGAATGAAAATAAATAAAGTATATATTAAAAAACAGCCAATATAAACCATATAAATGATACAAATAAATTAAAATAAACTTGGTTATTGAAATATTACCATGGTATTGTTTTTATAATACTAATATTGTTTCAGAATATACTTAACGTAATTGTCACATTTTTTTAGTAGAAGACATTTTTTAATTTAAATACCTTGTAAAAAATTTGTGGGTTATTGTTGTAATTTTGGTGCAACTAATTTCGACACTTGTATCATCTTCAGATAGCTTAACATAAATTTATCATGTCTATGTGCGTGTGTAATTTTGATGTAAACTTCATCACAACAAGTTTCTGTTTGTAACGAGAGAGGAAATGTGATTGAAAAAAATATATACAGGGTTTTCCAATAAGAATGTCAGAACTTTGACAGCTGGTGGTAGCCATGTTTGAATTTTTTAAGTTCATTTTGACATTTCAGCTAAGTGTATTTTTGCAAATTATTATAAAACGTTTAACACTTCAACAATGCTTAGAAATTGTAAAAACTTCAATAGATTTATTTAAATAAAAGTTTAATGAGTCCATTATTTCACGAAATGGACTCATCAATTGGCCACCAAGATCATGTGACAACTAAATTATTATTATTTTTTTTGTGAAGTAATATCAAACATTGGTTTATGCTGTTAAATCACAAACAACAGAAGCATTAAAAATAAACATTTAACATGTAATTCATGTAATTGGATCACAATTATGTGAAAGAGTAACTAAATTGGACTAAACGAATACACTATGTCAAGCGAAGTCGTGGTGGTCCTATGAGTGAAATTGTATTCCATCATTAATGCCATAGAATATGTTAAAAAATAAAAATAAATAAATAATTAATTAATTAAATACTTTTTGATTTATTTCCATTTAAACTTATGAAATGGTTATATATATATATATATATATATATATATATATATGTATGTATATATATATATACGAAAATATATGAAAAGATTTTTTTAAAATATATAAAAACTATTTGTCTATAAATATAAAAATACTAATAATTTTTTTGATATTTTTGTAAATTACCTTATAAACTCTTTTTTAAAAAACGTATAAAATTTGTAATTGACTCTACATACTACACGTGATTTCTATAATTAAGTAACTATTATCTAATTTGATTCAGCAAAAAAGAACAATCATCTTCAACACACTTCGACAAAATCATTATAGAAAGTAATGAAGAAAAACCATTTTTTATTTTGTTTAAAAACGATTATACACGAAGATTAGATACGAAGAATACACGTGATTTTTTTTAAAGAAAATAATTATCATAACCTGATAGAGGACCTCTATTATATAGAAGCCTCGGGCATGTGTAAGCGTTAAAATGGTTATAACTTATATTCCTCATAAAAAAATACACTCGTACAAAAAAGTTTAATAGTTAATTTGTCATTAGTGTAAAGTGATAGAAAAGTTCTACGCTTCAAACATCATAAAAACAAGTAACCGGTTTAATAAAAAAAGGAACGATTTATTTTTTAAATAAATATACATTTGAAATATGGAAATAATACATGCTCTTCAGTACGTGTAGTAAATTAATAATTACTTTTTACAACCAATAATTATTCAAATCACTTTTTTGTTATCGTAAATATTAATGGATACATTTGTGTCTCGTTCTAGAAGAGTGAAAAAGTGTAAAGTGTAAGAGAGATGAATAGTATATTAGCAGAGTATAAACCGCAAAAATGATTATTTCATATTAAGAATCCAGTTATATTTTGTCAATTGCCTACGGCATTCTAATAGAAACTTATATTCTTACGCTCGTTGAATTTCTATTGGTCACCATATACAAAACATATACTAGCTGTATTTTAGCGATAAGGCTCAGCTACTTTCTAAATAAGAAAAACTAGTACTAGTTTCATAAAGGTAACGGAAGATCGTATTTGATTTTTTATATTACAAAAACGAAATTGATTTACATATTACTTACTAAGAACTTAAATACCACCGATATTGATTTTATTTTTTTATAGTAATTACCATGGATTTACATACATATATGTATGTTTATAAACTCATTTACACAAACGTATACATATACATACATACACACATATATATATATATATATATATATATATATATATATATATATAAATTAAATTTTTCACCAACATTTTAGGATTATAAAAATATGAAAGCTGCTTGAAATGATAGATTTTCGGCAAAAATTTTAAAAATAATAGGAAAAAATAGAAACAGATTTGGTTGATATTTTTACTTAATGTCTGGAAAAAATAATAATACTAAATGAGCGAAATAAAACCACAGTAATTCTCATCTGTAAAAAAAAGAGACAAGAAAAACTTAGAGAAGCATCGTTCGATTGATCTACTTCTATATATACATTTGTTAATAAAATTATTTTAAAGCGATTATAAAGTCAATTAGATTTTTTATAGCTATGAGAATAAGCAGAGTTTTGAAGCGAATTTAGTACAATGGATCATATTTAAGTAGTAAGAAAAATATCAGTCGATGTAATGATTATCAACTACCATCTTGTCTAGAATTTATAAATAACAAAAAAGCCTTAGACGCAACGATATTAAATGCATTGAAAAATTGAGGAATTGAAGTAACCTATATTGAACTTTTAAGAAATATTTATAGAAATGTTACATCCTCTGTGCAAGTATACGAAGGTATAAAAAAGTTTCAAAGTGTGAAAGAAGTGAGGTAGGGCAATGTAATATCACAAAAGCTATTTACAGCTGTACTAGAAAAAGTGTTTAAGGCACTTCAGTGGGAATATGAAAGGCTAAAATTAAACAATGAGATACTCAGTCGTCGCCAATTTGTTAACAGAGTTATTATTTTCTCAACGAGCTTAGACAAACACCCCCCCCACACACACACATACCTCCACCTCAAATCGAAAAATTAAATAAAATAAATCAAAAAACTGTTTTTATGAATTACGATGAACCACAGTAATATAAAATGAATGATGAGAAGAAAACTAAATTAAAAAGAATAAAAAAGACTACATTAAATAATATGTATTTATGGCAGTTCATATACACAAAAAAAATATTTATAAATAAAGTAAATAAAAAAATCATTATAAAATGGTGTCAATTCAGAAGATATTCTTATATATGTATATATTATGAAATCGAATATTCCTCTACGTTCAAAGAATAAACTTTTTAATCTACTTTCAATTATGGTAATGAAACATGGCTTTTTAATTCCGGAATAATTCAATGACTCCAGAAAATACAGAGAAGCATAAAAAGATACATGATCGGAATAAGATATAGAGATAAGGAAAAAATGAGTGAATTCCAAAGAAAATTAGTTATGGGCATTATAACAAGAAAGAAAGGTTTGAAATGGAATTAATCACCCATGTAGCAATGAAATCCATGGATATATAAATGGAAATAATAGTTGATTGATGAAAAATGGAAAAGAAAGACATTGAATAACTGGAAGTGAAAAGTTTTGGTAGACCTTTATATAACAGCAGATAAAGAGATGTGAAGATAATAACTATATATATAATGAATAAAACAATAAAAAAAATATTGTGATTTAAATAAAAAAACTTAATTTTTGATACCAAATCAATAAAATGAAATTCTATAATTCTTTCTTTGTCACGGTTCATTATTTAAGCTTTGGCATTTATTCAAGAATCGTTTAAACTGCGTTTATAACAAAGCAATTAACTATAAAGTATTCAAGTGCTTCATTTTCAAAAACAAAAAGAATAGTATTATTAATCTTCAGGTAACTAATTTGTAAGTTATAAAAAAATCGTTAATCTTACCAAACAAATAATTATTGTTGTATATTTTAAGACTGTAATCTTTTACACAATATCGTTTATACAAAAATAAAATGATTAAGAAGAAAAATAAATATTATTCATTAAATCAAATTTAATCATACAATTTGTATGCATATAGAAAAGGACTTTTTTCAAAACAACATACATAACTGAACATTTTTATCTTAATTTTAGTTATACGCGTGTATGCTCTTAATTAATTGTTTTGGTATTTTTAACTCAAGGTCTCATCTGGTCAGAATGTTTATCTTAAAGGAAGCTTAATATCTAATGCGTGTGGCTTATACGATAAACAACGTTTATAAATAAATTTTAACATAAAAACAAATCTTTTTCAAACCATTTTGGTTTATGAATAAATATTCATAATATATATATATATATATATATATATATATATATATATATATATATATATATATATATATGCTTAGAGAGAGAGAAAGAGAGAGGCAATCAAAAATTTATAGTTAATTAAAAATTTATTTTTATGGCAAATTATCATACTAATTAAAATAACTATGAAACATTTCATTGTATTTATTTAATATGATAATGATTGGCACAATAGTTATAAAAAT
This sequence comes from Neoneuromus ignobilis, assembly GCA_029203775.1. NCBI lineage: Eukaryota > Metazoa > Arthropoda > Insecta > Megaloptera > Corydalidae > Neoneuromus > Neoneuromus ignobilis. The sequence continues at coordinate 28,484,212 of CP092092.1, read as the reverse complement.
AAATAACGCAATGATTTTTTTATTAAAAAATAAAACAATATTCGATATATACATATGTACATACACACACACACATTATATATACATGTATGTATATATATGAACAAATAATTCTTGAAATAATTTTTCCAAATTTTTCAACCAATAAAAATATTGTCATAAAACAAATTTAACAAATTCTGAATAAAAAAAGATTATTTATTTTATGAAATAAAAATATTACTTACTAAGTGACGTTCCATTTCTCCAACATGATGTTCATCTCTGAAAATAAATAAGAATTTATTTAATTTTATTGCTTAATTTTTTAAGACATGCATGTATGTACTCGTATGTATGAATAATTACTTAATATTTTTGAAATGACTTATCATATCTAATTAAATTCTAGTCACGTTTTCATGAAACTTATTTATTTGTAATATTTTATATAAAAACTTGTAGTATCGGTTTATGGTTTTATTTATTTACAATTGTTTATTAAGCAGTTACTATATTAACATTTAATAAAGTTCACATTTTTTGTTATGAAAGTAAATATTACAAAAATGTTTTTTTAAACAAAAACTAGTTTTTACAATATATACTTTATAAATTAATTAATCGATATTTTTCTTTATAATATAATTTGATACTAACATTATTTCACTTTATATACAAGAATGTTTAATTCATTTTTATTTTCAATTCAGTTTATATTCGTATGACAATTTAACTTAACTTTCAACTACATACATACAATGTATCTTTTTGTAAGTTTTATTTTTCGATTAGTGTACAATTTTTTTTCTTGTTTTATTGAAAAATATCTCGAGGTGGTTTTGATGTCCTCCAAAGATTGAAACTCTCTATCGTGCAAATTATTTTGAACTGATTGGAATAAATGCTAATACGAAATAATATTTGGCAAATATGGCGAATAACATGACATCTCATATAACAATTTTGGTCGAGTGGCTAAAGACACACGGTTTTTTATTGTCATATTGGAACACAACACCTTTACAATTTGCCAAGTCTATACGAGGTCAGACAATTAAGTAATGTGACCGATTTTTTTTCTCGGCCTGTGGTAACACTGCGAACCTGTAACTCCGCCACCGTAATAGCAGATCCCTACTCTCTCGATTGAGACCTTCGTACGATCCACCCTCGTACGATCATTTCTTCGCCAGCTGTTTAGTGTTTTGTAACAACGCGCGAGTAGTGCATGTCACGAAAATGGAACATCGATGTCCGAATGAACATCGCTCAAGATTGTCTCGAGCAGGTTGAAAGTGATCCTACTCTTCTCGATCGAGTTATTACTGGTGATGAAAGTTGGTTCTTTCAATATGACCCCGAAACTAAACGACAAAGCCAACAGTGGCTGTCCCCTGGAGCACCAAGGCCAAAGAAGGCGAGAATGAGCAAGTCCAAAGTGAAAACCATGTTGATTTGCTTCTTCGACAGCAAAGGGGTGGTTCACAAAGAGTTCGTACCACCTGGACAAACCGTAAATCAAGTATTCTACCGCAATGTGCTAGAAAAATTACGAAAAAGGGTGCTCAGAGTGCGTCCAGAGATCGCGAAGACTTGGGTTCTGCATCACGACAATGCTCCCTGTCACAGTGCGTTCAGTGTCTCTCAGTTTTTGGCGTCTAAAGGCATCGCAACGTTACCACAACCGCCCTATTCACCGGACATGTCACCCTGCGACTTTTTCCTATTCCCTCATATGAAAAAAATCGTCAAAGGTCGACATTTTGACTCCGTTGAAGATATCCAAGAATCTGTGACGAGGGTACTCGGAGAGGTCCCACAAGAAGTGTTCCAGAATTGTTACGAAAACTGGAAAACTCGCTGGAATAAGTGTATAGATGCGGGAGGGGACTACTTTGAAGGGGATCGCAGCGATGTACCTTAATTTTTAAATATACTCGATTTTTGAATTTTGTCACATTACTTAATTGTCTGACCTCGTACGTTTTTTATTGATTAGTGCTTTCAACTGATCCAAATGTTTTTCAGAATCAATTGATTTATTGATGAATAAAAACTCATAGTAGAGGATTTCTTTCAAATCCAATTACATATTTTTGGATACAAATCTGTTTTCAAACGGGTAACAGAAACTCACCTCGCTTGAATTGAAATGACTTTATTTTTAACTATGCCATACAAGTTCAAACCAGTTTATTGATAAAATTAAAAAACCGATAAAGTAGTGCTTCATTTCATTAATTTGTCGATATATCAACAAATTGACACACCGATCCACACACGTGATAATCCTCTACCTCCTTTCACACTTAGCAAAACCCGTTTCTTGTCTGTCGATATATTGTTATGTTTATGTTTATCTTAATAATAATACTGTTTTATGAAATCTGTTTTATTTTTACTACTCAGGTATTATGAAGTTTCAATTAAAATAAGATTTTATATATATATATAATTTATAGAGTATTCAATATACATATGTAAGTATGTATGTTTATAAAAACAGTAAAGAATATTATTTATAATTAATTATAATATGAAATAATAATATATAACTTGATTGTTACTTTTTAATATTCTAACACATTTTATTTTCGACCAGTTGTAATATTTTCTCTTTCCTGTTTCCGTGATAGACCTTGATCTGGAAAATGCATGTCTCTCGCTAATTTGAATCCTCAATCGTATGAAGGTGTTATTATTTAAACTTCATTTAGGATTATAACAAAAAAGAGGGATATATTCCTCGCCTCGTTGACCTTGTTTGTATTTTGATGATGAACTGTATGATATTTTAAATCAAATACTCATAGTGAACGTTGTTATACAGGTCACAACTTAATCGACTGCGTCACGTACTTATGTTATATTTTATATTGAAATGTAAACATAAACGCAAACACTTGTATATTAAATGAGTGAAAACGTACTTAAGCAAATTGGTAATTTCTTAATGCTGTTGAATATTTCAACATAGCGCCAGTCAATTTAACTTGTTGCAAACAAATTAACTTTTAAATACCTACGTTGGAACATTTCTGTATTTTAATTTTCAACAGAAATAAGTTTTAATGATAGTAATTATTTCACAGAGAGATTATAGCTCCGAGAGCTACTGGGATGAAAATATACATAAATTAACCCCTGTGTTCTATAAAAATAAACATTCAAATAATTCTAATAGGTCATAAAAATTCTTAAGATATTACAATTGTGGATATCATTTCCATAATAAAACGTTACTCTTTATATACATATGTATATATATAAAATACACTGAATCATAATCAAATAATAAGAGAAGTCATTATTAAATGTAATGAATATTAAATATCGCTTTGTTTACGATTTTATAGATTACGAAAAAACGTTCCAATCAATCACTACATCAACGATATAAATGCATTGGAAATTCAAGGATTTGAAGAAGCCTATGTTGAACTTTTAAGAAATACAAGAAAGAGGACAATTTAAAATTATTAAAGAATAATTCTAACCACTGCTAGTTGAAGATTTCTCTCAAAATTTTCTTTCAGCCATTCAACACTTTTCTTTTCCATTTAACATTCACAGATTTCCTCATGATTCTATTCTGTCTATCCGTATATCTCTTACTGGACTCTTTTATTATAGAATAAATATAATTGCTGAATATATATAAATTATTTTTATCAATATTTATTTTATTTTACAGAAAATTATTTTCATTATAAATATTATATTTTACAATTTATATTCCATTTGAGATAATATTTGAAATAAATTTATTTAAAAAATAGTGAGTAAAAAGAATAAGGAAAGTTGGCATACTTTTGGAAAAAATAAAAGTTATATCGTGAAAGAATTTGGCATCAGTTCATTTATCCATTACTTGGACAAACAAGTAACAGGAAGGAATTAAAAAGAAGATTTGCTTTGAAGTAATCAGTTAAATATTTATATTTTATGAGAGATTGAAAAAAAATATATAGAAAAGTTATAAATGTAAAATAGAGTACATACATTGACAAAAATGGATATTAACTGTGTCTAGTTAATAACTTGTGTTAATTCTTGATGAAGATCGATTACTGAAACTAATATTACTAATAAACTTTCGGCTTAAATGTGTAATTTACAACAGATTGAAGTAATCATGTGTAGGCGAAAGTACAGACTGGCAAGAAAATTACAAATATGACCTGCACGATTTAACAGAGAAATAAAATTGTGCGTACGTTGATTTCTTAACACTTTACGATTGTTATTATTACATAATCAATGTTTATAATTGAGTATAAAAAAATACTTTTATTTTAAGTACAGTATCGTATTGAAAAAAGACCACTCCTACAGGTCAATGACCAAAAACATATCAGCGTTTGTATTAGCTAAAAAAATTAACACTTCTATAACCAGAAGATTTCTTGCTTAACTGAGAAATGTTGGAATATATTAAATTGAGAAAATGTGTAACTTATGATTAAAAGAGTTAGTTAATAGGTTTTAATCAATTTTTTAAACCGTAATATAGATATTAAAAATCATATTATTAATTACATCAGAATTTGCAACATTAAAATCAAAAGAGATATTTGTATAATTTATAATGGTATTAATATAGTCAGAATAAAAATAGAAAATATATAAGTAAAAGTATATTTTGACTATTGAATCCTTTTTTTTATTTAAACCCACAAATTATTTTTTTATACAAATAAATCAATTTTATAAAATTGTACAATAATTAAATATTTTTATAAAATCTTATGATGTTGAAAAGAATGATTGTTTTATATAAAAATGAGTTAACTACAATATTCAATGAATTGTATCATAGGTTTGTATAATTTTAATTATAAGATAATCGAGGAAATATACCGAAATGATCAGAATTATTAAAATTTTCATTTCATTCTTAATTCATTGAACTGTTTTACTAGACAATCAACAACATTGTAACTAAATAAAAATCATATTAATCCTCTTAATAACATATACAAACATATGAAATAAAAATCAATTGTATTAATTTATATCTAAAAAAAATAATTAATTATTTTTAAGTGCAAATGAACAATTTTTACTTAACCTCAATATCTTATATTTTCTTTTTCTTTTAAATTTAATTCAATAAATACAAAATATCCAATATATTAAAATGTATTTAACTAATCGATAAATATTTATAATTGTCAACATCTACTATATACTTTTTTGTATTTTGTTTGCTATATTGAACATTTTTTTAAGTGACTGAATTGAAACATTGTGAAAAAGTCTCATATAAGACGATAACCTCTATGCAATCATAAATTTATGACAAAATTTAAGATAAATATACGTTACTGATTATTATATAAAAACAAATAATAATGAGCTGAAAACACGAGATACTGCAACGAGTTATTAATCTTGAATGATTATTTTTTATAAAACACATGCATTCAAAAATGATGTCAACTATGTAAACATGTAAGATTAATAATTTATAAAGAAATTGTGTACATATATACATACGTATATGTATATTTTATAACCAATATAAAGTCAGATTGATTGACTATTTATAAAAGATAATAGAAATTATAAATATGTTTAACACTAGAACTACCAAGAGCGTCATTTTGACGATTTTCAAATTTCGTGCTTAAAAATTTCGATATGATTTGTGTATTGTTCTAGAATTTTATGACGACTTTTAATGAAATATAAGAACAATTAAATATTCATATTCAATTTCCACTTAGCTACTTTACCTTCCATAATTAGTATGACCTATACCTATTTATACCAAGACACGTCAAATTGACGACATTAGCAATCTCAAAATTTATAATAATTTATATTCAAGTGAATGTAAATACGTATTGATGTCCATCCTTGCATACACATATATCGCTTTCAGACATTTCCTGGAAAAATTTTAGGTACATTTTTCATATGAAAAATAGGTTGCAATCATTATCAGTTGTACTTCTAATGTGATAAAGTTCTTGGTGCAAAGTGTAATCTGTGAAAAGTCCAATCTGGGAAAAAAGTATGAACATATTTTTATTAAAAATTCAAATTTATTTCTTGTAAATCCTAGGCAACAATGAAACGATTTACAGGAAGCAAAAAATTATTCGAAGAATTCAAAGAACTCACTGGTATAAATGAAGACAGTTCGGATACTAATTCAAGTAATAATGATTTAGACATATCTTGCGTGGAAAATAAAACTGATTTTTCAGACTCTGAAGAAGCTGAGGATGAAATTGAAGTACGAGATATTGAACAAAGTGAAGAAGATCAATATGAAAGTGAAGATTCAAGGAGTGAAGATGAAATTCCCCAAAATAGCCACAAACGCAGTAAGCGATTGCGAATATGTTCAGATACTGAATCGGATAGCCAAACAAAAACCGAACCAGGACAGCAAAAAGACATTGCTGTCGACGGTACTGAATGGGAAGAATTAGGGAATGGTTGTGTTGATAGATCGCCATTACATACTATATTCAAGGATACTTCGGGCCCAACTGGTTATGCGAAGCGAAACATTATGCTTGGTAATGTTAGTAGTGTATTTCGGCTTATAATTGATAATAGAATTATGAGCCACATAAAAGCTTGCACTGAGCTACAGGCCAGAAACATTTTACAGAACGACTGGAAAATTACTATGGACGAATTATATGCTTTTATAGCCATTTTGTATGCTCGAGGAGCCCACGAAGCAAGAAACATGAAGTTATCGTATTTGTGGTGCACAAAATGGGAACCTTCTTTCTTTGCCGAAACTATGAGTAGAAACAGATTTTCGGAAATTATGAGATTCATTCGTTTCGACAAAAAAAGCGAGAGGAGTGTTCGCTTACAAACTGTACAAATATGTTTGTGGCAAGTGTTCATCACAGATAACATGTATTTGTAAAATATGTGATTCATAGTTATTCCATACATATCAAATGTGCTATAATATAAATGCAAATAGAAAGTGTTTTTGTTTATTTTTTTTTTGTATTAATAATTAATTAATTATTATATTAAGTGTTGTTTTTGTTAAATTATATTCTTTTATTTACATAAACTAAGTGAAAAGTTAAAATGAAAGCCATGATCAAAAATACGTCAATTTGACGAGTGCGGTAAAACTAGGTATATATTTCGGTAGTTCTAGTGTTAATAATAATAATAGGCCTATTAAGGATACATTAGTTTTTTAGAACAACACTATTACCTGACATATATTTTCCGCGTTAGACCTCTACTAAAAGCAGCTATAGAAAAAGTTAATCGTTCCAGAAAAGAAACTACAATTCAAGTTTTCATGTTTCTATTGAAAATAAAATATTTAATCATATCTTTTCTAAAATTGTTTATCTTAATTTTTAATTGTGATATTGTTTTTATCTCTGATGTATAAAATAACTAACTAATTATTTTTTTCTATATTAAGTGAGTATTATGTAATTTAAAAAGATAAGCTAAAGTTGCAAATTGTCTTATTTTTTAATTAATACTTTATCGATTATAAGATTTACATGAAAATTCTTGTTTGTCATTGCTACTTTTTGGAGACGTATGCATCGTTTTATCTAAAGAGTTTCATTCAAATATATTTAATTTGTTAACTAATAAATGATCGATATTACTTAATTACACTTAAGATACTATTTTAATATTACTTATTTTAATACACATATTTTATTTAAATAATGTTCTAACCAAATTATCTTTTTTTACAAAAAAATAATGTATTTCAGTTTTAAGTAGGATATTTTTTAACATACTCAGACACATCTTTTGTTTTTATAAGGCCTCGATTATTCTGGTTTTATTTTTCACTAATCTTTCTGTTATTTTTAATTATTGTAATATTTATCCATAGAGACGATATGTTTTAAGTTAAGGAAAGGATTTAATATTGATAAAATTTTTTGCAATTTCTTATCTCACAATTAGAAGCTTGAAATTGGGTCTTAAAAGTGTTAACTGGAAATTGGAAGATATTGTTTCTAACTGATGTAATTTTTTATATTAAAAAGTGAGTTGAAATATCAGTTATTATATTTGTTGTACATAAAGAAGTTCGCGATCAGCTCATATTAAGGGGTTATACGCAATTAGAAATTTCAAAAAATCGTTTTTTTTTTTTGTATTTTCGGAATGCACATATATCACAAAAAACAACATCGCGGCTAAGTATATTTCTTAAAATTTGAAGCCTTTGATTCCTCCGAATAGCGACAAAATATTTTCGGATCATCTAATACCTGAATTTGTATAGGCTTTTGCTCCAACTATGTGTAAACTACTTCGAAACTTCAAACGCGTTTTTATCTCATCGCCCAAACGGTGTTTTCATAGACACCGCTCGCTAGTGATATCTGATTTTTAATCTCTTGAGAAATGGATGAACCGATTTCGTACTCTTTCTCGACCGTATTGCTTTTATCGTTTTACAATCTTAGCCTCGACGAAATCCTTTATACATCTTCAGGTATTGAAATAATTTTTTTGCAATACGGTTTCTATGATGGTTAAAATATTACTATTTCCTCTGGGCGTTTTTTTAACAATTTGGATTTTTATATGAATTCAATTTTAGTGAAAAAACAAAATATTTTTTAAATAGACGCCATTTATGAATTATCTTTAAAATGAAAATTTTTATTATTCCTTCGTATGAATTACCTGCATTTAATCTTTATAGCTTCTTTATATGAATTGATCATATTTTTTTTGAATTCAAATAATCCAAACCGCCGATATGAAGATCACCTTATGCCAAGCGCCAGCTTTTTATGAGGTCGTTCTGGGAACATCCTTTATATGTACCTTTAAACCTGATGTAAAATTGCAACACTTTAATATCACTGTATTATGCACTTTCGACACTGTATTATGTTATTTTATTCTATTAAAGTAGGATCTTATTCAAATAACATAGAAATAAGCTATTATGTTATAGTAGCCCATAATTTGTAATTGCAAAATTTAAATACTGACAATTAATTTGTTCTAAAAAATCAACAAAAAACGTCGTTTTTGTATATATGACATGCTTCCTAGATGTGTATATCGCTATTGCGTATAACCTGACATATTAATTCATTAATTGCTAGTGTTCTATTTTAAAGATACATTTCTTATAAAATAAAATCACTTTAATAATTTATAATTTTATTTTTATTTTCAAATCCTAATTCCTTGTTAATATGCATTCAATAAAAATTGTTATAAAATTCTTATAAATTTTACCAGCTTATGACGTTAAAATATTTTTTTAAATTTTTCTTTTATGATTTTTCTTATTAAATTATATGGTCAATGCTCCATAGAAAAAATGCTAATTTTCAAATATCAGATAAGTAAAATGATTTATTTAACAAATCGAATATTAACCTGAAATCGTTAGATAAGAAACAGATTGAATCTTTAATTAAAACTGTTTATAAAACAATTATGTCATTTAATGGATTAAGTTAGTTCCCATTATTATTTTTCTTACTCTTACATATTAAAATATTTTTTTAATCTTCTCCACCTACATTTTATATTTAAAAATAAATTTATTTGTAATACATACATATATACATATATGTATATAAATACAGCAGTTTCATTGAAAGTGTGTTAGTTTTAATGGCGACAATTTAGAAAATTCGATAAGACAGATCAACCTTTCTCTTAAATCTATATAATTATTTTTAATTAAAATATCTATAGTGTATATTATTTTTCAAATACTATTTAAATAGGTTATTGTTGGACGCGTTTTACATTAAAATAAAAATAATTTATATGTTTATAAGCTTTCTTTATAATTATATTCATATTTTATTTAAATTAAAAAGATTTGAGAATTAAGATATTTTTTTATCTAACGTTCTTAATATACATAGGAATTAGTTTTCTATATAATATGAATACAGAAGAAGATCCATATGTGTACATATTAAATTGTGTGTTATTTAAAAACGATTTTTGAAAAATATTATCATATTTTACAATATAATAACTACAATTTGGTTCTTCTATAAATAGTTTTGTGTAAATAACATTTGTTTTATGGCAGCTGTCAAAAAATAAATATATGGGTATGTAACATACATCCATATAAACTTGTACACTAAATACACAACTATATATAATACATAACATATACACAAACTTACACACATATACATCCATACATATATTTGTCTATATATATATATATATATATATATATATATATATATATATATATATATAATGTGTGTGTGTTTAATAATGTAATTTTTAAAAGCGGAAGATAACTGTATGTTTTTATCAGACGGAAGATAATTATACTGTATATACTGTTTTAATATTGACAGTTTATTTCAAAAATAAAAATAATTTATATGTTTATACTGTTTATCAATATATAATAAAGATATAGAATTAAGATATAATCAAATGAATATGACGTATGGATACAGAAGAAGATGTAAATATAATTTGGAATTAATTAAAAACGTTTTTTATATTGCATATTTTACAATATAATAACTACAATTTTATATAAATAGTATATATATATATATATTATGCAGTTATATATATATATTTCAAGAATAAATATAAACTTGTATAATGTTAATACATTCTATACAGAATAAAATAATAACAACTATATACCGCTTACTGCAGACGATACATAAAAAGGCGCTTGGCGGTGATATATATATATATATATATATTATATGAAATCAAAAATATGGTCATATATAATTAATATGTGTAGATTAATGCATGTATTGAACAGAAGGAATATATTTACGATATTCCTCTTTTAATATTGACAGTTTATTTCAGTTCTGTTTATACTGTTTATCAATATATAATTTTATAGTTTATTTCAAATATGGGCGCGAAATATATAATTCAATAGCAGGAATATATATATGTATATATATATAAATATATATATGAGATATATATATATATATGATAAAATATAAGATAAATGAACATGGACAGGACATATGGAAGAAGAAGAGATAATAATGTACAATAATAATTATGGAATAGTAATTAAGAGACAAAAAGAGATCTTCCAAAGATGGAGAGATGAAATTCCAAAGTACGAAGATCGTTTGATAAGTATGGTAAATTTATTTATTGTTTAATTTAATTAATTAAATTAAATTTTTCAATTCAGTTTTTCTTACTTATTTACCATACTTATCAAACAACCCTCGTATAATAAAGATGAGGGTTGGATGAGATTAACTGCAGGCAAGAAACCATGGAAGAATTTTGGAAAAACGTTTAAGAAAATTTAATTATTTTCGATGAATCTTTCACACAACAGTGGGTTGACAAGGACTCTTATGATGATATAAATATATAATTATTGTCAATCAATATAAATTTATAGGCGAATAGAAGCCTCTTCCATATTTAAAAATCATCTAATTCAAACAATTCACTGATTCGTTTTCTCTAAATTTCTCAATAAAATCTCTAATATCATAACTCTATTATTTAACTTTTTCTTTCACTATTTCTTTATATTTCTTGATTCTCAGTTAATAATATATGTTTTTCACTAATTGTTTTATCTTCTTCATTCATATTAATTTTTTTAACTCTTCTTACTATATTTGTGACTGGTTTGTTTTCTAATATATTTATTTTTTTCGTATTTATTTTTTTATTTTAAATATACATATTTCTAAGCTTTTCTAAATTATATATATATATATATATATATATATATATATATATATATATATATAAACTTACATATTATATATTCAGAAACTGTATGTTATTATAATTTCAATTCAACAACGTTTTAAAAAATAAAAATATTTTTATAAACAAAAATAAAATTGTTAAAAAGACCCGTATCAAGATTATATATATGCCTGTCCATGAACAGATCTTAATTTAAAAAAAAATCTGTTTCTCTGTAAAGAAACTTTTATACTTCTATAAACTGGTCTTTTGAAAAACTGGTTTAATGCTGTCATCATCTTTTTAATCCAGACATCATTAAAAAAATCAATTTAATATATTTAATACAATTTTATGAAACGTCTCTACATAAAATATTAATAGCCTGTTAACGACTTTCCAATTTTGGTACTTTTTTGCAAAACTATATATTTTTTTTCTTTAAATTCAGTCGATCTTTTATATTTTTATTCAATTACACCAGAATATTTTTAAATTTTTATAATGAAATATCGATTATTTTCTTTTGAAAACTTCTAAAATATTCTCAACTGGCAATAAATTCTATTCAATTTATCTTATCATTTTTTTATCTAAATCACATTGATTTTTTTCTATTTAGACCAACATTGAAAAAACAAAAAAGAATAACAGTTTTATACTATAATTTTATTTCTTAAAAAAATAGATTATACAGTTATCTAATTTTATTAAATAAAACCTTACAACTAACAAAAAATCAAGATAAATATCATTAGAAGAATGTGTGCGTTAGGCTCGATATAAACTATAAGAAGACAGAAAACATACACATCTAATGAAGATCAATTTCAATTAATTAAAAACTGACTTAAAAAAATTGAACCGGTGAGACGATACTAAATACATAGTTACTAAAATATACAAATACATTCATATTTAAATATGTTTCAACTTAGAACACAAAAAACATTATTTATGGAATAAATGAAAAAAATCTCAAGGCAGATAAACATATTTTTCTATTAAAGTTCAATCTTAATTAATATTGTTTATTTTGTTTATTTATTTACATATCATACGGATGCTGTATTTATATTAATTTAGTTATTAGTGAATTTCAAATTTGTTACAAATTAACATAAAATAACAGATATATTCAAACATTCTAATTTAATACCTTCAGGTAAAATATGGTTATTTTGCAGATATTCTCATGAAAATAGCTTCGATAATTCACATTAAATGTAATAATTTGATAATCTCTATATAAATAATTGGTTATGTTGTGTTAGAACGAAAGTTAATTTAATAAATGATTAATACTCATGTAAAAGGAAGTGAAAAATAAATTGAACTAAGTAGATATCGTGTAAAATTCTACGATAGTAAGCAACTACTAATAAATCCGATGATTGAAATTGTGATTTTTAGGAAGAGATAATTTAAGAAAAAAAAACTTGTTGGAATTAATCTATGTCAGAACTAAGCTGAATATCATAAGTAATATCTGTGTTAAAGACATTTCTCATACATACATACATATTTATATATATATATATATATATATATATATATATATATATATATGTATATATTAAAAAATAATACTAAAATAGTATTGTTATTTTATGCATTTCTTTATATTATTTTTTATTTTTTTAAACACTTTCTTAATGTCTAAATTTGGCAACAATTATCTATGTTTAATCATAAAATATATAAAAAATAAGCACAGAGATATGTAAATAAAAAATTATGGTGCCAATGGTTAAACATGGAGGCGGTTCAGTATTATTTTACGATTGTATTTATGTACATATGAGCATAGCGGGTGTAAATAATTTTATAGAGGACATCATAAATCATCAAATTTTATTATTAAGTATTTTTGAAAATAGTACACAAAAAATGAGTTTAATTATTATCTCTATACATTACAAAGATATAACTGATCATAATTTTTGTATTATATTTTTTACTGATTGTTATTAATAATATATATTTATTAATTTTTTCTATATTCGTTTTTTTACATTCTTAATAAACCACATTTAGGTCAAGAGTTGTTTTATTTTTTGTTTGTGTTTGAAGTAATTTCTTTTATAAAAATCTATAAAGAATATATTATACGTCATATAGTAATTTATTTAATTTAAAATTATATAAATATGTTATTAGTTATTTTTAGAAAATCAGAAGTGTTCGAATACTTTTTGGTTAAATGTAATTATATATGTATATACACGTATGTATGTATATGTATATTACCTCGAATGATAAATACCTTAATATTCTGTTATACTATATTTCCGTAAATGATTTATTATAAATTATTCACACGGCTTCTGTCTGCAATAACATTAACCAGCATTTAATATTGATTGTAAGAAGAGAGATATTCAACAGCCAAGGTAAATTACCATCCACTCCTACTTTTTAGTATGTTTTGTAGTTTCTTTTTTATTTTCTTCGACTGCGTACAGGTTTTAAAGTAGTCGTAGTGTATTATTTTTTTGTCGAAACCGGCTTGGCAACTAAACAACTTCTGCTAAGATAAATCCAAGACTTATTCCATCGTGTACATACACCATCTAAGCATAAATCTTATTCAGTTATGAAATGAATATTTCATTCGGTTGAATTGAGTTTGAAAGGTCGACGCACATGTATAATTTCATTCATTTGAGATCATTCTAAATCGTATTTTAAAATATGATCAGTGTTACAAAAAAAAAAAAAAACTACGATTCGTTTTATTGCAATCGCTGTGTTCATAATTCAAGTGGTTCATAAACTCATTAGGATTCACGGTTCGATTTTTGTTGATAATAATCGAATGTGTCCATGAGACATGAACATTTTTTATATATATCAAGTCTACAAACTTAGTAATGTTCTGGATACCTTTTTATTTTATTTTCAATTTACAGTCAATACGTAATGATAATTTACATGTCTAGTAAAATGTATGCAAAATACATTCTGACGAGATCACGTTTAGTTTTCATATATAGAAATGTTATTTATCATTGAAGGATATTTGATCGCTAAAAAAATAGGAAACAGATTTGTACAGACATTTATTAAACACACATATATTTTCAACTACCTTATTGTACGAATTTGAATACATGTTGACTTGTTCATGAACTTTTTAACGCTATTTGAATAATAACTTATTCAGTATATCAAAATATATTCATTAAATTATATAAAAATCATCTGTCTGTTTGACATGAAATAAAAACGAACATTTTCTATTAAAAAAAATTCAATAATATATGAACCAGTTTGTTCAATATAATCCTTACTCTATCACACAACATATTAATTTCATTGATGTATAAATTTACGTTTTTTCTCATCGAAAACCTTGACACGTGCATTTTAATCTCTGCTAAATTTTAATAAATTATTTTTTGTAATTATAAAATTCTACACAGAACGAAACAAATAATAATCGGAGGGTGCAAGGCCAAATTAATAAAATCATGATAAACAACTATTAATTTTTAAATACATTTTCGTATTTTTAGTATTTGAAAAATAATACTTATTATATAGAATAAATAGAGTAAAGAGAAACAAAATGTAAATCATTTCTGGAGACTAACTTTTTAATATATACCTATACTAGTTCGTGTTTTGTGTCCTTATTCAATCCATCTACAACTGGGGGTTGTATCTTTCATTTCGTCATCTGGTCTGCAAGCATGAAGTGTTTTCGGTTATTTATTGTTTTTTGTAACATGTTCTTTTTCATAGATTTGTGACCTTTTTTGATGACATGGATTGATTTATTTATTACTTGTGACGGTACTCGAAAATTTTAACATTTTGTGAGGTCTGTTCTAGATGAATTGAATATCTGCATGCGTTAGTTTTGTGATTTAATTTTTTAAAAATTTTGTATTCAATAAATAAATTCTTATTTAACTATTTTTCGCGATTAACCTCTTATAGTCATTTTATTTAGCATCTTGCTACTTTTGACAAAGAATTCATTTTTAAATAGACTTAACAATTAGTAAATCTAATTAAACATTATTAACAAAACTAATCGTAGAAAGACAATGAAGGAAATTTAATGAGTTAATATAAAAAAAGTTATATGAAAATAAATCATTTAAATTTTAAATATAAGTAAAATAATATTCGTTAGAACTGTATTTTTATAACAAAAACAAGTTAATATTTAAACAATTGTAAAATTGATTACAGATAAAATCTGCATACATTGAAAATAAATGATAAAAAATATTTAAATGTTGATATTTGAATAACAAATTTTTAATACCAATTATATCTAATAAAAACTTTAGATATAATTGATCAATTTAAAGCTTTATTTTGTATTATTTTATATAATATTTTAATAAATTCAATTCAAGGGCCCGCTATTTTATATTCCACTAGTATTACGTCAAATCATATATTAAACATTGAACTAAATTTTGTAAATCACTCCAATTTTTATTTTTAAAATTAAAAATAATTTGTTAATATTCTTCGATAGTTGAATGTATATTGGCCTATTTTTCTTTTAAAACATTGATATTTTACTACAAGAAATGATAAAATGAATTTGAAAAAGTGGGAAAAATATTTTTGTAAAGTTAAACAACCATCACTTAATTTATGAGATGAAAAAAAGGAAAATAATTTTATTACTAATTTTATTTTACAGTATATATATTATTTAATAGTTATTAAAAAAAGTATTAACATAGTTTAAATGTTTGCAAAAAATAGTTTTTTATTTATTAAATAGAAATATTTTACCAGCCATTTTTTTATATTTATGAATAGATTTTTATTTAGTGATATAAAAATTATCAATATCTACAATTCAATAAACTAAAAAAAATATTAATAAAAAAGTTAACTTTTCATCCAAAAAAATAAATGATACATCTTAAATTAATTTTAATTTAATGAATAAAATATTCATAAAGTATTAAAATTAATAATGACTAAATAATTTTTCAAATATCCTATTTGCATTAATAAAACTATTTTTTCAATTACTTCCAGCTGTATGTTTTCTCATTTATTTGTAAGCAATTTGTTTAATTGAACTTCAATGACAATATAATTTTTTCCCAGTCTACAAAAGTGTACAATTGTATATCATCTAATATTAAGAAGCTGGTATTTATCAACAAATCTATGGATAAAATTGTTTACAAGAATATGTTGAAAAAAAGTTCAAAAAAAAATACTGAATATTTTGGTTTTGCCAAATGATTTCTATTTTTATCAAGACGATGATCCCAAATATACCACACATGTAGTTTTAGAATGGATTTTATACAATACTCCTCACAACACATCGCAATCTTTTCATTTCAATTCCATTATGAATTTATAAAATATATTTGATCAAATGATTATTAATCATCACATTATTAATAAAATTGAACTAAAATATGTGATTGTAAACAAATAGAAATATATAGAAATAATCATCGATGATAAACAGGGAATTTTTTTTAAGGAATTATGAAGCTATTACTATTTTTTTATTTTTGAATATTTACATATTTATTCATTGAAAATTAATTTCAACTGTGTTGATAATTTTTTCAGTTAATGTCAATTTTTATAATTTATTGAATTATAGCTGTCGATAATTTTTGTCACTAATAAAAAATATATCAATAATAAAATAATTGTAGTTAACAAAATTAAAGGATTTATCTGTGAATATTTTTTGACTGTGTCAAAACTTTTATTCAGTATGTGTATAAGAAATTAATAACATTTCTGAATAAAGAAATCTTTGTAAAAATGATATTAATTAATCTATTTATCTTTCAAATTGCACTAATAGAGAAATTTATTATATAATTTTTGTACAAAATGTTTACATATTCAATTTGAAATAAATAAATATCTGTATCATTTGGTACACAAATTGTTAATAATGACTTCATTTTGATCATCGTTACGTGTATTATAGTAGTTTCTATTGGCAATTTAAATGAAGTCATTTAATAAACTTCCAAGGGTCATCAAATAAATACATTACTTGATCTGGCCACAACCTTTTGGAGGTCGAAACGATTAGGTCAATATTTGATAATATGTAAGATAATAGTGTACGAAAATACATACTCGAACGATGAATGTTCGTCACTTTTTATGTAACTTAATCAATTCGATTGCAAAAGACGCGAAACGACGACACGCCTGAATATTATTTAGAAATAAATAAATAGATTATATGTGTCTGTTAGGAGCTTGATGCATTCATGTTTTTATCATTGTCGAGAAAATATACATACAATATGAGCGAATCAATCAGTTATCCAGTTCAATTATATTATTGACCTGAGTTTATCTGAATGTTCGTATCATTGACGCATGTAGCAGTACAAAACTAGTTTATATATTTTTTAAAACTAGTTTATACATAGAATTTTTTTAATGGTGATTTATTTCATTTTACACTTGTTTCAATTATTTATTTGTTTTTGATTACCGTATCAATGGATTAAATGTTAAACAGTTATGTTAAACAATTACAGACAAGATAGTTTAATACTTTAATCCAGTCATTTTTTTCCAATTTTCAAGTACTTATATACTATACTAGCAAGTATATACATATATAAAGTTTTCCAATAAGCGCTTCAGAAGTTTAAATGGAAATTAAACAAAAAGTATTTATTTAATTAGTTATTTATTTCCTTTATTTTTAAGCATATTCTATGGCATTAATGATAGAATACAATTTTACTCATATGACTACCATGACTTCGTTTGACACAGTGCATTCATTTAGTCCAAATTTTAGTCACTCACATAATTGTGGTCCAATTTCATTAGTCCAACTTCAATGTTTATTTTTAATATTTCTGTTGTTTGTGGTTTATCAGCATAAATCAATGATTTCACATATCCTCACAAAAAATAATCCAATAGATTTAGACCATATGATCTTGGTGGTCAATTTATGAGTCCATTTTATGAAATAATGGACTTATTAAAATTTTGTTTCAATAAGTATTTTGAAGTTTTTATAATTTCTAAGCGTTGTTGAAGTATTAAATGTTCGATGATAATTTGCCAAACTATACTGAGTGAAATGTCAAAATGAACTTGAAAAAATTTTAACATGGCTACCACCAGCTATCAAAATTCTGACAATTTTACTGGAAAACTCTCTCTCTCTCTCTCTCTCTCTCTCTATATATATATATATATAAAGTGATCTAAAAGTGTATTTATTTATTATTTCCACGAGACTCATTAATTACATGGTACTTTCAAGCTTGGTTCGCTATTCTATACTGACTTGATTTATCTAAGACCATTTTTATAAATTAATCACACAAAACATAAAACATTTATATGTAATAATGAATTGGGATTTTATGTATAATATTATTTTGATAAAGGTTTATGTAGACTCGCATTTGCAATAATATAAAATTATACAAAAAAAATTACATGCAAACAATAAAAAATCGATTCATTCAAGAAAAATTATGTTAGATATTTCAAAACTTTTTTTTAAGTTTCTTTATTAAGTATGTATATTCTACAATATTTACATAATCAAATTTTAAATGTCTATTTTTACAACGAAAATAAAATAACATTCGAGCAATTATGAAATTTACATCAGATCAAATCTACACGCAATGAAAATAAGTACTGAAAAATATAAAAAATGTTATTTGGGTAATAAAAATAAATATGTCTACATCAATTAGTTATTTATCATTCTTAATTATCTTCAAAACCGCATACGAGATTATTCGATACATTATAATTATATTGTTATAAAAAAATATGTAGATAAGTTGTATTTTTTCATTTACTTAGTAATTAAATATTTGTATGTACAGATATTTAACCTAATTCTGTATTATGTGTAAATATTTTTAAGACACTGAATATGCATATATATATATATATATATATATATATATGTGCGTATGTATGTGTGTACATCAGCGTTAAAATCATATAGTATTTATATAAGAATGTCCTTGTATTTATTCTCACCGGTGTTTATTTATTTAATAAAAAAGATATATTTTAAATGATAAAATTAAGACTACTTAAAAACATCTTTTTACTTTCCGACTTTTAATTATAATCAATTATGCATTTAATATTATTTATATTATCATTATATAATATATACTATAAAATTAAATGTGGAATCTAAAAAAAACTACATATATAAAATCTAAATATTTTAATCGAATATTAATCCTTGAAATCCACTAAACTAACCTTAGAAGATCGTATCGTATTTTAATTCAATTAGTAATAAAAAATTTACTTAACCTACATTTTTTATATATTTTAAAATTAAATAGAAAAAGTGTTGTGTTATTTATAGAAAATTGTACACATTTTTATATACATTTTTTTTTAAAATAACCGGCAAGTTTTGCGGTTCGATCAGTAAACAGTTCGATAAAATTAAATTTGTACCTCTATAAAATTTAATCGAGGTCACAATTTGATGACCTATTTATAATTTTAATCTCGTAATATGTTTAGATGTATTACTTTGTGCAAATAGTACTGTTGAAATTGAATCGTTTATATTGTCACTTAAGCTTTTCAATGAATGCTTTGAAGAAAAACATATCAAGGACTCTCAAATTATTCTTTTTTATTACATCATCTTTTTAAATGCATGTATATATTTATTGATAGAATATAATTCTAATAGAAAATTGAAAATAAATATTTATTCTTTCTAGAGATTATATCAATATATATTTTAATTATTAAAATATAATAGTGTTTTTATAAATTTTACAAAAAGTTTGTTTACTTTTTTTATCATTGTAATTATGTTTTTTTAAAAAACAAAAATTTAAAAATTTATTTAATTATTAAAGAAAATAAATGCATTTTTTTAATTTTTGTAAAAAATAGATTTTTCTTAGCTTGATAATCTAATGACTAGTTAAGAATCAACAAGTATTTTACATAAAAAAGACAAGAATTACATTTACTGGAAATTTGTATAATTTTTTTATGTAAAATAGATTTTTACATAAATGAATTTTATTATTCTAACATTATAAGATTTATATTTATTTGCATTCAATAATCACTTATTCACTTTTTTATAATGTACATTTCGATAGTCATGTCATGGTCATCCAGATACTTTGATGACAATATTATACCATTAAATTGTGCATTTACAAAAAAACAACAGTAATTATTGAACACTTTTATAAAAATCATGCTATTTTGAAATAAATGATTTATTTATGTAAAAGTATATTTATCACAATGCCAAACCGATTGCAAATAAAATATTTTTTTTGAATTTTATAGCATATTAATTTTTTTTTTGTATATAATACAAAATATTTTCTTTTTTCATACTAAAATGTTTTTATAAATTTCTTTAATTTTTAAAACTCAGAAGATATAATTGTAATCAACCAAAATAACTGATTTAATGATTTTTTAAGGATGAGATTCAATTATACCATATTAAAATTTGTTATTTTCTAAAGAATGAAAACGCTTTTTTATTTCAATAATAAAATTTAATTGACACGAATTCATCCCAAAAGTATAATAGTTAAAATACTTAATAATGATTATCATTCACTTTAGTACCTGATATGCATTTCAATGGCCATGTCATTATCATTAAAACGGACTAATAGTGATGGCATGTCGTTAAAATACACATTAAAGAATAAAGTAAACAATAAGTGATTATCAGACACTTTGATGAAATCTTATGTATTGAGAAGAGTAAAAGTTAATTTAGCTAAAAGTGAATTAGCCACAATAACAACTGAAGAGGAATAAAAACACAAAAAGATAACCCAAAGTGATTACAAATCTACAATAATATACAGAACAGAAATCAATACAGAAGCTCGAATAAGAGATGCAAGAATAAATACATGAATTTCAAATGATAACATTTCAATAAATATACATTGGCTTTATTTTTTTAGTGGATGATTTTAAAATTTAATTTTGGTTTTCATTTTCTTCTGGTTAATAAATTCTTTTATTTTTTACAAAATATAATTAAATTAATATAAAATATTCGAATCAATTTCAATGCATATTTTTCATTGAATGGAACTCGTTTATCTATTTACTTGTTGAAATGTTATTAAATGTGTAATGTGCTCCAAACTGATGATACAAATTGCGGTTACTAAAAATAATATAAATTCACTTATATGAAAGATAATTAATCCAAGATTACAATATATACACTCACACATTTCCGTTTTTAACGATATATCATGTTTATCAATATGCCACTGAGAGCGTAGAATAAGTGTTGATAAATTCGGGGTTGAGAACCTGAATATGGGTCATGACCATTTCTTTTCACGTTGCAACTGATATGACTTCCATTACTAATCAATTCCCTTCTATTGACATCTAATAATCGATCGAAATAATAAAAATTAATTAACGACACGCGTACTTCTAATCGAATTAATATGTTTTTACAATTCATTTGAATTTATCTCGATATGTTTTTCTTGTAATCAAATGTCATTAAGTTAATGACATTTTATATAACAATAATAATTATTTTAATATACATTAAAGATAATGCAGACAATATATTCTGTTTTGTTATCGAGTAGATATAAATATAAATCAATAATAAACAACAGAATAAATTCTTTTGATTTATGTATTTGCAATAAATCGTATACAATACATAAATATACAAATTATTGCAATCGTTTTAATATATATTTTTCCAAATAGATAAAAATCGTACGAAACTGTATGTTGTCAGAATAATCACGCCTGTATTTATGCATCAGTATTCAAATAAAGGTGCGAATTTTGTAAACAAAGTCGTTAAAATTTATGTATTCAGTTAGAGTTATCTGAAAAGTTTTTTTTACGATTATTGTAAACATCGAGGAGAAATATTTAAGCCTATTACTTTCGTACAAACAAATAGTTTATCTCGAATATATTTTTATTAATTTCGATAGATATCTGTATATGGTATGATAGACTCACGCAATGGCGTTTCTATTTATTTATGGATTATATATATATATATATATATATATATATATATATATATATATATATATATATATATTCCAATTAACATTAAAATTAAGAATAATCTTTTCCGTATTAATGTTTTTCATTTTAATGTCTTTGGCAACGATTAAAAAAAAGATTTGTTTATAAATGCGTTTTGTTTAGTTTTTATAGGTTTTTTTAGTTTAATTTATTTTAACTGTCTTGTTAATTATGAAAAGTAGTGAAATTTGTTATTAGTTTAAACACGTGTCTACAAAACCAATGACTTTTTGAAATTCATATTCATATATTTAATATACACATTGTGAGACAACTATTTAACCTCATTCTATTTTTAGGTAGATAATAAAATGTTTGAATTTTTGAAAAATAGGCATTTTTCATTAAGTAATTATTTATTTTTTCGTCGTTTTTGTGATAAATAAATGTATTATTTCTATAGATATTTTATTGATGTTAATAACTTTGAAAATTTTATTTTTAAAAAATGTTTAATTACAAGAGAAATTTCAATTCATTATTTCCGGATTTAATTTATTATTATTATTTTATCTTCACTGCTAACCATTTTCGTAAATCCTAGTACGTAACTCTAATTTGATATTCTCAAGAATTCTATACAATAACAAAATCTGAGAAAGTGAAATCCAGTCCAATAATCTCGTTTTTAACCTAAAAACAGTTTGCAAATATTCTGTATGTAGTAGATACGTATATACATAGATTGTAATTTTAAAATATTCATTCATTCTTTCTAATATATATTTTGTTCTATTTAATTTGTATAGTAAGTTATATATCTATTTTTTATAATTCACTATTTCCGAAATTATTAATTAAACCACACAACCTTGGTATAATCGCAGATAACTTTGTTCTTTTTGGAAATCATAGTAAGAACGCAAAAAATTATCAAGTTTATTTAAGTAACATTTTTTCTTATCACACATTATTATCGTTCTTTATTATATAGTCAGTTATATAATTAATAGAAGAAAGAATTAACGTATCGTTTGGACTAAAAGAATAAAAATATCTTTTCCAGTAATGAATTAACAAGAGTAGTGAAAATATATATATATATATATATATATATATATATATATATATATATATATATAGAGAGAGAGAGAGAGAGAGAGAGAAAATTGGCTTAGTGGAAGTCTTTCAGATTTTTATATTTGAAATAAGGCATTTTTTATTTTATTTTTTTATTTAATCGATTATACATTTTTTTATTATTACTATGTTCTATCATTTAGACAATTTACTTATTTCATCCTTGTGAAAGAATATCAGTTTGAATGTAAATTTACTTTTTTTTTATTAATATAATTTTGTAAAAGTCAGTATAAAAGATAATTCTAAGATACTAGACTTAGTAAATATGGAAGACTTATAAGAATTTTCAAGCTAAGGTTTTTCAGTTTTATTCGAGTGCTTAGCCACATGTGATCTGACATTGACTTGATAAAAGATACACTTTGTGCTTACACAATTTGTACTTTATTCAATATAGTCAATTGTTAGTAGCATACACATATATTATATATCCACATAATGAATCATAGAAGTTATCAAAAAGAGATATAAGAAAAACAATGAACTACTAGTGCAAAAAAAAATTTTATCATAGTATATAATTAGACTGTGTATATGCAAAGTCGATAAGAAATATAAATTTTGTACGAGTTAATATATTTAATTTTATTTTAACTTTAATTAAAGAATTTAATGGAAAATTAAATAAAAAGAATGATTCTAAAAATGTACACACCATATCTAGTTTCCACTTAAGAATTGAATCAAATTCAAATTTGAGGTTAGGAATTTTATATTAAAATTCTATTTATTTAAATATTTTTTATCGCTAAATATTAAGCTTTAAAAAATATTAACCGTTTATAATATAAAATATCTATTTTTCCTGAAATTACATCAATTGAGCTTTGTATATTTGTTTCTGTAAATTTCAAATAATATCATCATACTTAGTAGAAGAATCATGTGTGTGTATATATATATATATATATATATATATATATATATATATATATATATATATATATATATATATATATATGTATACAAACAAATAAATATTATTTTTAAAAATTATTCCTTTATTATAAACAATGAAATTGAACAATTTAAAAATAAGTTTAAATAACATCAATTAAATAGATAAAAATACTTTAAAATATTTATTTGAATATTTCATTAAGATTACAAATAAATATATTTAGGACCAAAAAAATATTTGTAACAAAAACGTCTTTCGTTCACAAAGATCAATCAACATGAGTTGCACAAGATGCACTTTCATTCCTGGCACAGGTTTATTTTAAACCAGGATTCTAGTCCATGTCTAATTATTTAGGACATAATATAACACTTCTTAGTATTCGTTTGGCAAAAGATTTACACAAGTATTTTAAGGTGTGTATGTAATATTTTACAAAATAATCAAATTGAAATACTTCAGTATGTCTAACATGAATAAAAAGAAAAAAGGTAGTTTGAATTTGGCTTTTAATCAAAATTTATAGTAGTTTTAAACGTTTTGTTAAAAGAAATTAGTACTGAGTAAAGAGTTACTTAAAAGCCAAAATTATGTTGTAAAATGAGTCAAAAAATTTTAACTCTACTCGAATGACATTTTGGCAAAAAAATATCATTAATCAAATCGTTTAATATGTAAAAAAAAAACAAATATACAAAATATAGTTCTTGAAAAATCATAAAACTGTTATATTTTTAATGTTCATTGACGAATTTACTTCATATACATATGTATTTAATGTTTATAAGTTTTATTTTATGAAATTAAAAATATATAATTGATATATAAAGTATTTTAATTTTTATTTATTTTATTACATTATTGTTATAGAAAAATCTCTACATTTTAACCATAGTTTTTTGTATTAACTTATACTTTTAAAGTTTATCAATCTATTGTCTCAACCTCTTACTCACACTACTCACGCCATGAAATAATAAATGTTCTTCAACTGAAATGAATCACTCACCCCAGCAGAACAAGATTTTATAAAAGTATTCAAGAATCACTTATTATTCATTTTATTCGTTAACGTGCATTTCGAAATGTTATAAATTATTTATGTGACAATAATAGCATGACACTTGAAATGTACCTTAATGGATAAAGTTAAAAATAAGTGATTATAGAATAATTTTATAAAATATTGTGATTCATTTTTGGAAAAAAGTGAATTTGACAGCGTAAAATAAATAATACATGTTCTTCACTTCTTCAGTATTCTGAAGATGTAAAATATTTGTGAGTTCAATTCTTTTTTATGTTTTTTGGAATATTTAAGGGAATTCAATATTATGTAATATACAGTTTTTTTATATACTCTCTGCGCTTTGTTCACAAGTTTTCTCTTTGTTTATTATAGATATTTTCTTTATTTATATACATATTTCATAATACCTATATAAATGATTTTAATTATATATTTTCAAAAGTTCAAATTCAATGTAGAATTATTAATAATAATTGAAAATAAAATTTATAATAAAAAATGTTTTTAAATCTAAAAAGATTTCTGTTCAACAAAATATAATATTAACTTTATTTTCTTTAGATTTTTGTTAAATCTGAAAACTGAAAATAAATTACTAAAATAACTAAAAGAAAACATTTTTTATTTTTTGAATTTTTTTATGGTCATTTTTCGTTATCACTAAAATTATTTAATGCATATATATATATATATATATATATATATATATATATATAATTTTAACAACCAATAATATTAATTATATTTAATTCTCTTACAAGATTATGAATCGATTATTTTTCAGATTTTTACAGTGAATTTTTAATGATTAAATATAATAGTGATTTGAGAAATAGATATTTCAATAAAATATTTAGTATCTATATAAAAGTGGAAATTATTATAATAAAATTTTCAAAAAGTACTTAATTGTAAATCTGAAGAACATTAGAATATAATTTGAAATAAATATTAAGTATAATGTAGAAGATTTCAAAAGTTAATTACCTAATATTAATTTTAACTATGTAATTAATAGTATTATATATATACATACATATATACAAACTTTTTTCTACTAAAATTTTAACCAACCTATTGTCAGAACAATGAAATAGTTTTAAATACATATGTATGTATACAGACTCAACTAATTTTCTCTTCAATAAATGTTACAGTTATCTCTTTAAAAAGTTTAACATTCACATATTAATTATTTGGAATTAATCTATGCTCCATTATCTTACTAAATACATATTACTATTTTAGTGTTAATTATTAAATGTGTTTCGGTATTCGTTATCGTAAATAGATGTCATTTCTGACATTCGTTACAATGATAAAGTACGTCGGTCATATTGAAGACTTGTCTTATGAACAATAGATAATTATAGGCAATTTTCAGAATAGCAAATCATCCTTTTAACATTAAAATGCTTTATACTTCTCTGTATTGTTTTCTAATTGTTAAAGACCGTATAATTCTATTCCATCGAAATTTTATAATTGTCATTTTAACTCCAAGCACTTAAATGATATAAAAAGAGTCGGTTATTTTTTTAAAGTTTCAATATATATATATATATATAATCATTATCTTTTAATAATTCAAAATAAAACATTATTAAACCATATAATCAAATTTTTATTCATTTGATTTTTTTAAAAGGAAATAATTCTTACTTCTTTCTATTTAACATTGATATAATTTTTCATCAAACAAAACTTAATAGGAATTAAGATTAAAAATAAATTGACAATCAGTTAAAGATTCAATGTAATCGTTATTCTATTCGAGAATAAAATAGTCTGATCAGTCAATTTTTATGTACAAACATTTTTTTTCTTTTTCAAGTATCTCATTGAGATGAATTTTAATATTTTTTAAACGTTTAATATTTTTTTAAATAATGACATTTATTTAATACAAATGAATCAATTATTCTAACAATAGAAGACTTTTTTAAGACAATATAAGACTTTTTATTTACTGTTCATTTTATTCACTAATCTGTATTTTGATAACCATACTATAATCGTCAAAACATTGCATTATAAAATATAAAAATAATATTTTATAATGACGCTTTGACAATGATAACATAATCATAAAAATTGGCATTAATGAATAAATAAAACAATAAATGATTAATGAACTCTTATAAAATCTTATAGTGTTAGGGACGAGTGATTCATTTGTGTTAATTTGCTATAAAAACATAACAAATAGTAGTATAAATATTTCACTTTCAATAATCATAATTAATGTGTTTGAGCAACAAACGCATATTCTGGTATGACTGTTTATGTAAATCGCGTGCACAACTGATATGGAGAGCAATATATTTTAATTATGTTAATAATGTTGGAAAAGTAGAGTAAATTGAGAATTAAATATAAGCATATATAATAAAAAGTGAAAAATAGGGTACACTGTTGAACAATACAAATCAGTGGATATATTTTGGTATACAAAAATATACTCGAGTTAATGTATTAGGTTTTTTTATCAATGAATTCAATCTGTATCTGTTAGATAATGTGGTGAAGTCATTTTTATACAAATTAGTCACTTACACCGAAATCGTAAAATGTAATAAAAATGTTTAATATTTTTTTAGTTTTTTTTATTCGTTGAGATATATTTCGACGGTCATCCCATCATCAGAGCTCATGAAATAGATATTAAAATAAAAATTAAAGAACAAGTGAACAATAATTAATGAGCATATAAAATCTTATAATATTGAGATGAATAACTTATGAAACATGTATTTATTTTTGTCTCTATTTCATATATATTTTCAAGAAGATATTGTATATTAGAAAAATTATAAAATCATATTTATAAAATTATAATATTGTCTTTATAAGTAATATTTAAATAATTATAAAATAAAATTTATAAATGAACATTATAAAATCATATTTATTAAAACCACTTCATGTAAAATACAAAAATTGTATTTACAATATAATTAGAGAATCTTTAATCAATTATTTTCAAATATTGCACTACTTATGCATTTATAAACTTCTATATACTTATAATACATAAATGTAATAAATAGATTTTTTAAAAAAGCTTGAAAGGATTTTTTAACTTGTCTTAAAAATGAAATCAAAAAAATACATACACACACATTCACTGGAATAAAAAATTATGTATTTTATGTTATTTAACTAGTTTTTAAAATGTTTTAAACGCGTTTAATATATTCAATTACAACAAAGCAGTATTACTAATTTCCAATGATGATCGTTTTTATATCATTCATATAAGTTTATAAGAAAAAAATTAAAAATAGTCTTAAATAATTAAGAAAATTTTATCTTATATCACTGATTTAGGAAAGATTCTAAGATTTAAAATTATTCATCAATCTTAAAACATAAAAAATAAAAACTTTAATAAGTAAAAATGAAATTATTTCAAATAATTTTTATCTATCAAGTAATAATAATAAAATAAACTTGTAGCAAATGTTCCATATATTTATATAAGACACACGTGTGTTATTATTGCTTGACCTACAAAATAGAAAAACATAAATTTCGTAGCTGCTTTGTTAATTTTGTTCCTTCCGCAAATATATTTTCAGTGTTATTTTCCTATTTATAAAAATAAATGTATAGGCTCAACGGTTCTTATAAAAGAAAGATTTTATTCGTACAATTGATTTTTTTAATTTATTATTTTATAGAGAAAAAATTAAAAATATGTTGAATAATTTAAGGTTTTAAAATAAAGAAACGAATGAAATTAAATTCAATAATTTTTGGAATATTTTCTATTGTACCTGTTATCAATGATGGTATTAAATAGTCGTGTTAATGTTTAATAAAATAATACAAAAGTATAAGATTACTTATCTAAAAGGTTGATAGATAAAAGAATATTAGATGAATATAGTACATTAGTAGTAAGATAAATATAATGTGAAATATTATTAAATATTCATAATACATTCTCCAATACCGTCAACTTTGTGTAACTCAATATTAACTTGTTTGTATTGTCGACTTGTTTATTTATTAACTAACACGAATAATAAAATTCTTTTGCTCAATAATAATTATTATTCATTTACTGCTGACATATAAAAAAACAGCAAGCTCGACCAGTAAGAGCACACGGTATTATCACTTGATAAATCAAAGTAGTAAATTGTGAAAATTTATTTATTCAAGGCAGTGCCTTCATTATTATACTATTGTTACACTACACGCAACAAATTCAAACTCATTAGCATAGAATCGTTTCACACCTCAATTTAAAAATATTTTATGTTGTATGGTAAATAATAATTTATAGGATTTCGTAACAATTACCTAACAGTGTTTTTTCTGTACAATTACTAATTTGAATATAATTATTCAAATTTGCATAGTAAAATTTACAACAATTTAGTAATAATCTATCTAGATAATATGTGTATTACCTAACGATTATATTTCAAATTACCTTTTCTAAAATCGGCTCGGAATTACTTTTACATTTGATGTGAAAAAGAGGCAATATCGTGACTACTTACATGTAGGGCTGGATCTAAACTGCCTTGAGCGGATTTAAATCACGAAGACTTTCAAAACAATCATTTATAAAGACGAGATACATATAAATACATACATACATACATATGATAATAGCTCTAAAACAGATGTGCAATATTTTACCGTTTACTCTTTTAGAAATAAACTTATTATGAATGAGACAAACAGGCGACATAAATCTCAATTTAATCTACACCTACATTCTTATTTATATTTAATGTGAATTCACCATAAAAGATAAATATAGGAAAAATAATCACGCTTGACAACGATTGAGCTGAATAATAATATGAATGCATAGAAACACGCATACATCAACATACATACAGATGTATGATAGGAGTATATAAATGGAACGTTCATAAAATATAAATAAATCTTTTGGAAAAACATATTTCATTTTGTTATATCCAAAAAACATTAGATTCAACCGAAAAGTCTATAATTATTTTTTAAACTAAAAAATAGTTTCGAAGTTTGAAAAGTTTTCTATTCGACTGGTTTTAAAATCAGAACTTTAATATTTTTTTAACGAACAATACATGATTTAAATAATTATCTAAATAATCATTTTTTAACGAATTTTATTTTAAGATTTTTCATTTTTTACAATTCTAGTATCAATAAAAATCATATTCATATATAATAATAAAATTATTATTTTTTTATTTCTAATTATTTTCTACAAAGATCACAATTTTTTTAATTTCTAGTAATTGATAAAAACTTAATATGTAAAAGTTCATTTTAATGCAAAAATAGGATCATCCCTTAATCATTAAAATTGCTTATTTTATTTGTTGTTTTGGAACTGTGGCTGATTTGGAACTGTCACTTTACACAAATGAATTTTAACCCCAATACCACAATAATTTAAAGTGTTCAATAATCACTTATTGTTCACTTATTATTTATAATTTCTGAGAAAAGCTCTGACGATGATGGCGTCGCCATCGAAATGCATCAGCCGATATAATTATAGATTATATAATTATAAATAATAAGTAATTATTGAACACTTTAAATTATTGTGGTGTTGGGGTTAAAATTCATTTGTGCTTATTTTATTTTCAGATAAATTTCGAAAGTGGAAGAAAATTAGTTAAATATTTATTTCCTGTAACTAAACACATAGAGGCAATCTTGCTTAAATATACATATTTTTCTTTTATTTTGGTTGGTTCTAAGAATAACAAATTTTCTTACTAGTAAACACTATTATTTCTAAGCTAATGTCAAAACCCTGTATTTCACTATAAAACATTTAAAAAAAATTCATTTAATTTTTTTTTAAAATAAACATCCTATTAAATATATATGTATATGCAAAATATGAATTAATTACATACAATATTTTTTTAAAAAAAATTAAATCAGTTTTTTTTTGCTCAAGAAAGTAAAATCCTCCTTAATAAACTATATGAAATTATTGATCTATCGAATATATGTATATGTTTGTACATATTTTATTTAAGTAACGATAAATCATACAATACAGAATAATATTTAATCAAATGATAAAAACTGTTTGTCGAAACTCGACTTATTCAGTTTTTCTATTTACTTAAGAACACTTTTAATGTCAAACAAAGTTACTGCTTCGTTTTTCAATATCACAACAAAAAGCAGTCACGTCTCGTTACTTAAAATAATAATTTTCTTTCGTGATTCTAAATATCGGTATTAAAATTAAACTTCGATTAAACAAAACATAATATTACCTTTCAATGTACAGTTTCTTCTGTTTATTTGTTATTTGCTTTTTGAAATGACGAATATAGTACAAAAAAGATCTATTTATTTTCTTTTACTGTTCAATAAGCGTATTGTTCCGGACCATTATGTGTTTACTAACAGTGAACGCTTTTATAAATCTCTAGTTGCACTTTTTTCACTGGAAAGATTTCCAGGTCATTTTTAACAAGCGTTTGACCTGTCACGTTTTCACATTAGGGTTATAGTGAGCTAAACGTGATGATAATAATAATACCACATATTATCTGCGGAATCAAATGTACTTTATAATTTATGTGTTACATATTAGTAACGATGCATATATATATATAAAATAATAATTTTTAAAATATGGGGAAAGTGTATAGAGAAACGACCATAAAAGTAGAAATAACCAAAACATATACTTATGTACATAAAAACACGAATATTTAATAAGTTTAAAATTCATTTTAAGTGTATATAATTTATTCAGTAATTAAATATAAATTTTGAAAAATTGATTATTCATACACACATATTATATACATACATATATATATATATATATATATATATATATATATATATATATATATATATATATATATATATATATATGTGTATATAAATGTATGTGTGATTTTACAAATAAATTTCATTAGTGTTCATCCAATAAAACATCTAAGAAGTAATAAAAGAAATAATTTATTATACAAGAATATTAAAATATTTTATTTCAAATCGCAAATAAATTTTATTTGTGTATTATCATTATAAAAAAGTAATATATAATAACATTTTTTATTATTGTTTTAGCATAAAATATTAACTTTACACTTCATATCTTTAATTAATTTCATATATCGTGTATAAAATAAATTCAAGAATAATTTTCAAATTTTTTTATAAAACATGAGTACAATTTTTCAACTTATAAATATATATATATATATATATATATATATATATATATATATATATAAACAACTATGTATGTATGTACAAAAAGTGCCTTAAACGAAATCTTAATTCACATTCCCAAAATAAATTAAAATGAAGAACTTTAAAGACAATAGCGACGTAACTTTTATGCTTATTCATTATTTGTTCCCTCTTACGTTCTTACTTTTATGTTTTCGACGGACACAAAAGAAAAAGAACTCTAGGAAACTTTGAAAGAGTTGAAACGGAATAAACATCTCTGAAATTGCATAAAGGCGTAACCGACGAAAACTTCATCCATTGTTGGATTTTAAATGATAATGGTTTTGTTTACATTTTTATCTTTCTTTGATATATAATGTACAAAATTAAATGCTTATAAAGTAACTTTAAATAGCAATAATGTTAATAACAAATACATACTACATGTGTGATTTTATCACGTACTTAAAGTGAAAAGTGTTAACACTAATTCACTCATTTGGCAAATAAACAAATTTCTAATTTGCGTGCTTCAGTGTTAGTTTCTCTTCACTTATGAAAAAGTTATCTTACCTATATAATTTTGTATTGAATCATACAAAATTTATGTTCGTCAATAAAAGCTTGCACATTATGATTTCATTCGAATATTAAAAACAATAATTCTTATTGAGAAATTAATAAATGATCAAATTTTACAAATTTCTTATTTCAACTTTCTGGAATCAAATAGAAAAAATAAATTAGTTCAAGAATGCAAGATTAAAATTTATTCCCTATTTTCAAATATATACTGAAAATAATATTAATACTCGAGAGTTCATCAAAGTCAAGTATATTTTTTCTTTATCTACAATTAAAAATATTATGTGGTTACATTTATTATTTATTTTTATACATATTCAAAATGTTATCATTTTAATTATAGAAAATTCAATAGTATTTTTAAAATACATTTACTTAATGAAATATTTGTTTACATTTTAGAATTTAATTTCAAATCATTGAATTAATCCACTCGACAGTCACTTTATAAACATTTCAAGGTTTCAGGTGATTTAATTAATACTAGTATGAAATGGTAATCGATATCGATATTAAAAATATAACTGTTATGTTGTTAATGATTAAGAAATGATTATGTTTTAAGTTCATTGATCGACTTCAATTTATTTTTTTGGATTAGAACTAGAATTTTACATTCTTATCTATTCACATTTTTTTATTGTAAGTTATTCGACAATTATTTATATTTCAAAAAGAGATGTGTATATAAATGAATTATTCATTTCAATACTTCAAGATTTTAAAAATATTCAATAATCGATTTCGATGGTCATGTCAACATGTTTAAAATACAACGTTATAAAATATTTGAAGATGTTCATGGTGACTGATTTGTTTATTTAAAAATAATAAATATTGAACAATACAACAGTTTTTTTAAATGATTTTTTTATTTTAAAATAATTTCATTCAATAATAAAAAATTGCAATATCTCTTTTGTTAAGACCATATGGTCCATTTTTATAATCGTTATCTTGTGACAGTTAGCTTGACTGCATGTATTCTCTTCAAATAATTAGTTGATTCTAATTTTCGATTTTTTGTGATGGCTATCACAAAAAATAGTATTAACCAATTACCTAAAGGCAGTACATGCTATCAAAATTGGTCATAGCAAGATATCAATCATAATGACTGATTCTAAAGTCTTAACAAAAGAATTATCGCAACAGAATGAAATCGTTGGAACAAAATCAAATACATCTACTTTAATAAGCCTATTTTTAAATAACAGCCTACATATATTTTGAATAACATTAATCTGTATAGTATATTTTCATATGATTTTTGATTAACTATAAATTTTTATTTAATGAAAATATTTTTAATCGATCTGAAAATTGCAAAATAATATTTTATAGTGCCATATTTGTTGTCAACAAAGTGGGAATTATGGAAAAAATTAACAATAAATTATTATTGAAAAAAATTATAAAAACTTGTGATGTTTTTAGTTGATAATTCATTCATGTTAACTTTGATAAAGTTTAAAAATATATGTCAATTTAAATTAGGCACCAAACAAATAGAGATTAGAAATTTTATTATAAATTTAATTCCCAAACATATACATACATATGTATGTATGTAGATGAAAATAAAACGTGTGTAACTCCATAAAAAAATGAATATGACAAACAATTCAACCTTTTTTTAAAAAAATAAAGATAATATATGCTACAGGCTAAGTTACATAAAATTAACATTTTACTCAATCCTACGCTCTATTTATATCATCTTATAAACGTTGACCATTTGATATTCGATACAATTTCCCTTTAAATAACGCAATCGTCAGCAAAAACACGGATAGATTAATTAATTTATAAATTGAACTAATTCAGGCTATAAGCATGTTTTTTGTGATTTATTGATCTTGTATTGTAACTATATTACTAAATAAAAACATTTAATTTTCATATTTCTATAGATACTTTCTAATGATATGAAAAGCAGGACAAAATATTAAATCTGAATAAGCAGAAAATATGCTTTCGAATAAATTACATAAGATATTTTTTTACAATTTCATAAAATAATCATTTTAGAGTTTTGAATCTGGTCGAGTATAGAGAAGTCGATATTTTTAAAGATTTTTAGAACTAGTTTTTAAAATTTTAATATGAGAAAATACAATACAATTATATGTGTGTGTGTTATGAAATTAGTGAAAAATCTTTCTAGATTTACCCTTAAGTAAAATAACTAGAAAAATACTCTTATTGAATGTAAGTCATAAAATGAGTACTGTGCTATAATGAGTCATTGTTAATAGAATATTTACAACTTTTTGCTTTAAGAAATATAGAAATAATTTATCTTATCCCTACGAGAGAACATGGCTTCTGATAAAATTTATTTTCAGTCTATAATATTGTATGAGTTTGAAAAAGATATCAACATGATTATTCGAAAAATATCTGCAACATATTTGGAAATGATACAATTACTAAACTCACATATCAAATTTGGATTAAAAAATCCATTATTGTGATTTTAACTTGAATGATAAACTTGTTCTGAAAGATCTTCAATAATTAATGATTACATTTTGAAGCAACTAGTAGCAAAAAAAAAATACAAGTTTTACTATAATTATCAAAAAAGCTCAAAATTCATCGTACGGTACTTTTAGATTACTTTAATACATAGTTTCGAAGTTTGATATTTGTGTATTATATGAACTAACAAAAAAAATATTTATAACTAGATGTACAGATAATAAAACTACTTTGTCATCAAGTAAATGAACCATTTTTGAAACAAACTGTGACATGAGATGAAAAATTGAGTTTAAACTGTAATGTAGTAAAAAAAGATATCGATCATTAAAATATAAAATTCTCCTGATGATTACAAAACCGAATTATGTTCAAATAAAATGATTCTATGATAAAGTGATGATGGGTTTGAAGAGGTGTGGTATATTTTGAACTTTTAAAATCTGACTAAATCATTGATTCAAATCGCTGCTTCTAATAATTGTCTGTATTGTACAAAGCACTGCATATCAAAAGATCAGATTTATTAAATAAAAAGAGTGTTATCCTTTACCAAAATAATGTAAGACTGCATATAACTAAAAACATCGAAAGAAAACTGGTTAAGAAATCCTTATATATCTTCCATATTCAAACTCGATCCATTATTTTTTCAAACAGTAAATAATAGTTACATATAATTTTTTTTAATATGACATTTTTTTATTCCTTGCATTATTAATTTGAATATAAGACTTGAAATTAGAAGTATCTGATTTTTAAATAAGGGTTTTAAAAGAAACTGATCGCCATCTTTATAATATATTCGTCTATTTAATAGTGTTGTATATAATTAATATTTTATAATTTTTTATTTTTCAATAAAACAATAATATCAAATAGTTATTGTCGCCAGTTGGATGAAATGAAGCAAGCAAACCGAGATAAACATTCGTTGTTAACTATATGAAATAATTATTCACTATAACGATTGTAGATTGCACAAATTCAATAGAAACTAAAAAATGTATATTAGAATATTTTTTTATTCATCCTTCGTATACTCTACAGAGAATAGAAATAAATAAGTTACTATGAATTATCATTTATTAATTTAGTTATTAGAAAACAACATTATTGACAATTTGTATATTTTTTAGATTTGGAAAAATATCGATTTTAATTATTTTACAATTAATCGAATAACTTTTATGATAAAACTTTGTTACAATGATGTGGAACAATGGTTCCACAATGAAAAACAATAAAAAGTTTTTAATCGATTGAATAGACTATATTTTACAAATAAACTTATTGTTAGTATTTTTATAAGAATTACCATGTAAGATTTTTATAATTGTCAATCTAGTAGTGAAGTGTGTAGAATAAATCACTTTTATATGTTTATTTTTATAATATAGACATAGTTTTTCATACAATGCATCAACATTTAAACAATAAATAAAGTTAAGCTCATATCAGAAGTTACATGAATAAATGTCATTGACTAAAGAATAAATAAAAAGGGTACGATTATCAGAATTTGTATAGCGTTTCGTTGAATTGTATTCACAATATTTACATTTAAAGATATTTCCATATCAGTGATTTGAATTAAATGCATTTGTATATAAGTATTATACATATGTACACATCTATATGAATAGGAAATAATGTATCTCTAGATAAATGACACGGTGTGACCTTTAAAATGTCGGACATATGTATCGGACGTATTATTCAACTATGATTACTACAAAAATATCATTATTCTTATCATGATTCAAATTCTAATTTTAATACGTGACGGGTCAGAACGCTTGTTAAAAACGACCTGGAGATCTTTTCCGAATACAAAGAAGGAAAAAAAACTACACATCTACACAATTAGAGATTACAAGAGTGTTTTCTGTCTGTATGGGCACAAACATAATGATCCGTAACAACAGTACGGTTATTGAGCAGCGAAAGATAACAAATAAGCATTAGGTATAATAATATTATCAGCTGTGCACAGCTATAAAACGCGTTGTGTGATTGACCTCGGTACTTACGATATTAAAACACCGCACTCCTCGTACGTCCGACCGTCATTACCGACACTGGGCCACCGGCCGGCCGGCCGGTGTTGTTGATTGCTGCCAGTCGAGCGATCACACCTCACTTTCTAAATCCGTGGCTGGAACAAAAACCATGACGACCGATATCTACATAAAATGACAGAGAGAATATAACTGTTATTTGCACGAATCTAATAGTTTCGCGAATAGGCACACACATGCAAACAGTATTATACTTTAGTGGCAGACAATGGGCCTATGTGTTTCAGATTTTATTGTTCAAAATGAAATCGTCTTTACAAATACACCATACTGATTTCTACAATAAAAAATTATCAAAAAATCTCTCATTGTCCATTTTGCTCTTTCTCGTAAGAACACTCATTAATTGGATTTTTTAAAAAATATTATATAATACATACAAATTCAAGATCAAATACCACACACATTTAATTATTTAAAACAGCCATAGAATAATTTTTCATAAATTTAGATTTTATAATTTTTCTAGTTTGCATTAATTTCTCTGTAACGTTTGTGACAGTGAAATAAAAACATGAATTCATTCTTATTCTAATACAATAATATTTGAATAAGGGATCAAAAATCGTTTATTGTTCATTTTTCTCTAATTTATATTTATGTACATATATAACCAAACCTTGATCATTTTTAAAATCTAACGATAATGATCGATCGAAACGTGCAAACTAACAAATAAAATAAATAATCAATAATGAACATATTTATAAAATCTTATCGTGTTGAGGTGAAAGAATCGATTGTATAATTAACCAGAGTACTAAATCAATTATGATTTGGAATTTGTTTGGAATATTTTCAAACATATTAAGGGGTTATACGCAGTTGCGAGGCGCAAAAACGACGTTTTTTTAGGAATTTTTTTTAGAAACAGTATTTATTTTGCAATTACAAATTATGGTTATTTGAATAGATCCTACTTTCAAGAATAAAATAACATGTCGATCATAAAAAAATATTGAAGTGCACCGCTCCTGCAGACGATGTCCCGAACGACCTCCAAAAAAAGGCGCTTGGCGGTGATCTCCATATCGGCGGTTTGGATTATTTGAAATCAAAAAATATGGTCAATTCTTTTAAAGGATAGATTAATGCAGGTATTGAACGAAGGAATAATAAAAATTTTCATTTTTGACAAAATGGCGTCTACTTGAAAAAATTTTTCGTTTTTTACTAAAATTTTCGCTCCAAATTGTTTAAAAAAAATAGTAATAATTTTTGTAAACCTTATTCCTTCGTTCAATACCTGAGGAATATATTTGAGAAGATTGTGTGAAAATTTGAGACCGATCGGTTCAGCCATTTCTGAGATATCGAGATATCGTTTTGAGATAAACGCGTTTGAAGTTTCGGAAGTAGTTTACACATAGTTAAAAATTTTTTACAAATTCAGGTGTATGTCCGAAAATATTTATCGGATTTACTTCAAATTTTCAGAGAATATACTCAAATATATGTGCATTCCGAAAATGCAAAAAAAATTGATTTTTTGAAATTTCTAACTGCGTATAACCCCTTAATACATAAACGAAAGTTGACAAATTTCAGTCTTTCAAAAAATGAATAAGAAATTTCAAACTCAAGTTTTAAATGTGTTATAAACAGAATATATAAATAGTTAGTTGTATAAAATTAACATTTTACTCTCTACGCTCTATTTATATCATTTTGTAAATGTCAATAATTTCATTTTTGATAAAATTTATTTATAAATAACGCAATCGTTGATACA
Organism: Neoneuromus ignobilis; assembly: GCA_029203775.1. Lineage (NCBI taxonomy): Eukaryota > Metazoa > Arthropoda > Insecta > Megaloptera > Corydalidae > Neoneuromus > Neoneuromus ignobilis. The sequence goes on along the minus strand of CP092092.1, from coordinate 28,444,427 downwards.
TCTTGATTGAATTAATTAACTAATTCAATTGTTAAAAATTAGTTATAAATTAATACATGAGTTAATTACTCGCCCCAACAACACAAAAATGCTTAATCAATATTGAACTTATTGAACTATTGTATATTCAGCATTCTGATTAGAATTATGTGATTATCGAAACGCGTATCAGCAAAAATATCAACATTAAGTGGTTATTGAACATTTTTATAAGATATTGTGGTATTGGGGTGAATGACTGTGTATTACGTGAATTAGACACAGCACCGAACAAATCGTTATTAAGTATTTTGATTGGTACTTAAAGTTCAATAAAAATTAATACATAATCATTTCCTGTTTGATCGAAAATTATAAAAATAAAGGACGATAAACTAGTTCAAGTAGACCATGTAAATAAGTATATGAAGTTTTCAAGAAGTAAATATTAGACTATTCAAGACTAATTTTTGATTTAAGTGTATACATAGCGATTTATTTAAATACATCAATTTCTCAATTTTTTTCTCAATATAAATAAATTGATTTTTCGTTTCATTAATAAATTCATTTTTATATATCATATTTTCACTATTTATTGTCTTTCATATATATATATATATATATATATATATATATATATATATATATATATAATATGTAAATAATGTTAAAAACAGGAAAATAAGACAGATCTATTAAATTCCTTTTTTCTTTATTTTTACCACTACAAAAGATGTTGAAAGTAATCCATTCATTTTAAATTGCTCGCTGGCTGTTCAGTCAGTTGTCTAAGAGTTTAATCGTAGTTGAAATGTAGAATACGAAATTAATTCGTTCTTTTGATGTGTCGACGTTCGACACTGTAGCTCTAAGACAAAATGTGCATGTATATTTGTATTATATATGTATAAATTTCTATCGGCTTTATTTATTCAAGAAACGTATGTAATACTTTCTGCGATGAATAATAATTACAAGTTATTATTATTGTTATAAATATAAGCAAGACACATACACACACACACACACACACACACACACACATATATATATATATATATATGTGTGTGTGTGTATGTATGAAGGTATATAGAGGTGACTTAAAATTTATGTATACACATGCACTTTGAAAACTCATAAATAAAAAACCTTTGTTGTATTCAATTAGAATATTGTATCTAAAAAAGAGAACGGACAACATACATACATACATTAATTCAATTTAAACTGGTGTTGAAGTGATGTTAAAATCTGATAATTTAAATAAAATTCAAAAATAAAAGATGTGAAGAAACATTTATACGATAAATCCAAACATCATTTACAAATATTTGAACTTCTTTTACATACATTTTCAATTGTGTATTTACAATTAAATTGGAAATTTAAATAAAATAATTAATTAAATATAGTTATAAATATAAATAAATTGTATTTTTCAAGAGCATTTACAGTAATTTCTTACAATAAACAATAATTCTTTCATCATAAATTTTAAAATAAACACTTTTTTTCTTTGTTTCAAATAATAATAATAGTACATCATAAAAGATAACGAAGTCTTATATAAGTGTATCATTATCGAAATTAATTAGATGAATAAATAATTTTCTATGTAATGAGTTAATTTCGTGCTCAGTATAGTACGTGCTTTGATCATCCAGATTACTTTAATTAAACTTTTACTTTAAAGATTACGTAAAGATTTAATTCCTCTAATGTAAATTACAAGTTTGAATATCGTCGTTCACAAATTATTGAAATTTAAAGAAACAAGGATACCATATTAAAAAGAAATATAAAATGAGTAAAGCAACTGAATACATAAATAAATGCATTGAAGTCAATGACACATGGAATATACATATGTATGTATGCATGTATATACATACATATGTACTTTGTGAATGATATGCTTGTATTTTACAGTGCAAATAAAGAGACATTCTCAATATGATAGTAGTTAAATATCATTATACACGTATACATACTCATATACTTACAAGGATATATATATATATATATATATATATATATATATATATATATATATATGTATATATATATCGACCAGTGGCATATGGCTCGTATCTCGTAAAAAGTGCGTTCGATTCCCAATCGAAGAAATAGAGCAGTCGAGGTGAAGACAATTTGCTCAAGAAAGTAAACCCTGAATGAAAAATCTTCCCCAACCGACCTGGTCAGCGTGGTAAAACCAAGTACCAATGAATAGTAACATTAAATAATGCTTTCGCCAGAATTGGGCTAATAAAAATTATAATCCAATAATACCTCGCATAGCCCGGCTTTGATTAGTCCGGTTTCACTACAATCCGGTTTGAAATTTCCAAAAAAAAATTTTTACTTGAAAAAATCGTACTAAAAAGTTTTTCTTGAAAAAATCTCAAAAATTAATACATAAAATTATTTTTATACGCAAATTTTCAAGTTTTCTCCTTTATTATGAAAACATAATAAAACAGAAAACCGAAATCGTATATGTACATTATGCGCATCGCATGCGCAGTTCTAGTTTTGTGGTCTTTTTTCTTTTTCTATTAGTTTTCGATTCGCAACTCTAGAATGATGTCGATTTTTTGATATTTAAATTTTAATAACCCATTTGAAAAAAATCGTCAAAGGTCGACATTTTGACTCCGTTGAAGATATCCAAGAATCTGTGACGAGGGTATTCGGAGAGGTCCCACAAGAAGTGTTCCAGAATTGTTACGAAAACTGGAAAACTCGCTGGAATAAGTGTATAGATGCGGGAGGGGACTACTTTGAAGGGGATCGCAGCGATGTACCTTAATTTTTAAATATACTCGATTTTTGAATTTTGTCGCATTACTTAATTGTCTGACCTCGTATGTCTATAAATGTTTGTACGATATGTATTAAAAGCTGTTATAGAAATACTGCAAAACCTTTTATTTTTTATTCATTTTTATTACTGCATTACATATTGAAAGTTTTTTTCATTTCTATTTAAATAAACATAAATAGTTTCAGTCAGTTTCTACACTATTAACCGAAATATGAAATCGACATAAAATTATTTCTATGCATATTTTTTATATTTGAAAGATTTAATCTAGCCTCAAATACGGAACAAACTGTTTTCTATACGAATTCTATTGTTCTCGTCAATTTTATGTAAGAAAGTTTTATGTTCCACATTATCATAAAAACATATTTATTTGTACTTGTATATTTGTCAGTTTGACATTTCTAGTACACACACACAAATATATATATATATATATATATATATATATATATATATATATATATATATATTAATTATCATCATCATATTTATTTTCACCATTTATCATTCCACTGTTAGATAATCATTTTTTTCCATATTTTTCCAATTCAAACATATTCCTCCACTATTATACTTTTCCATAAATTTATTATAAAAATTTCCAATTAATTTAAATTCCATCTATTCATTATATTAGTTGTGTTTTTCAAAAACAATTCTTACACTACCACGTTTTATTCAACTAGTCAATCATTTCTTATTTTTTATTATAATAAGAAATAAAATTATATAATAAATAAAATAAAATTATAATAAGAAATAAAACTTCGAAATGTGAATACATAAAACCAATAATCCTACATGTATATGATTATACTACGATATCTTCATCAAATTTCACATAAACAACAATAAATAGA
>CP092092.1:28413255-28435755 GCA_029203775.1 Neoneuromus ignobilis | reverse complement strand
AGAGCATGTATTGTTACAAATTTTGTAGTTATATTTTAATTTATATATTTTACTGATTGCATCTTATTGAAATTAAAGATTTAAAAAATCTTTAATTTCAAGAGATACATTACAATATGGAGTTTAATAATAATAAACTTCAAATAAATATTTATCATTTATTTGTTTAACAGTAAACTAGACCAGCGTTCTTCAACCTTTTTACACCTACAAACTGTGAAAAATAGGGGAAATATTTCGCAGACCGGTTGACAGCTAAGACAAAAACAAAAATCAATGTACAGTGGGTCAAAGTGAAACTCATACAGAGTTATGTTTCCAATAATTTTACACATATATTTTAATATAATAACAATTTTCTTAATTTTTTTTTGCTTAATTTCTTTATTAAGGTTATTTTTATTATATTTGAAAATTTCAATCGTAAATTAATACTTTTACTCTAGAAAAAGTAACAATTTCTGAAAAATGAACAAAAAATATATCAAAATGAAACTCATACAATGAACAAATTATTTATTAAATTAAAATTTACAATGGATTGAATTATTTTAGTACTTAGTAGAGTAGCCTTTATTAATTTTTATAGCATTTAAACGATTCGGTATGGATTTAATTAATTTTTCACAATAAGCTAGATCAATTTTTCCCCATTCTTCTAATAACGCTTTTTTAAACCATTGTTATTAATAATAGTGTGTGTTCTAATGGAAACTTTTAAGCGATTCCATAGATTTTCAATCACACTTATATCAGGTGATTATAGTGGTGTTTCCAGTACTTTGGGGTAATTATATAACAACCAACTACGTGTTTTATAAGCTTTGTGTTTGGGGTTGTTGTCCTGATAAAAATTAAATGTTTGTAAAATCCCAAGTTTTTGAGCACTGGCTTTCAATTTTTTTCTTAATAGAACAATATAAACATTTTACTTCATAATTCCATCTATAAAATTAAATTTCCAACCCCTCTCGTAGACATACACCCCCATACCATAACATGACCGCTCTTATGTTTGACTGTAGAATGTAAGTGTTTTAAAAACATTTCTGTATTTGGTTTCTGCCATACATTATTTCTCCCATTGGATCCAAATAAATTATATTTGCTTTCGTCCGTAAATAAAACATCTTTCCAATAATCAAAACTCTTATTAACATGTTCCCAAACGAAGCTTAACCTTTTGTTGCGATTAGCTAGATTTATGAAATTTTTCTTCCTGGCAATAGGAGCATGAAACCCATTTTTATTTAGTATATTGCGAATTGTTTGGAGGATTACTTTTTTATTTAGATACTTTTCTACTTCTAAAGTCAATTTGAGTGCACTAATTTTCGGATCTTCTTTAATTTTTCGTAGAATCCAACGCTCGTCATGGCCATTAAAAATCTTGCGGAGACTCTTTCTGACTTTATTGTCAACACTTTGGCCGTTTTTAAATCTTTTTATTACAGATTGCACTGTAGTGTGGCTTCTATTAACTGTTTTCCCAATTTCCCGTAGAGTTTTTCCATTTTTGTAATGAAAAATCATTAGCTTTCGCTCGTTCGTCGATGATTGTCCCCTTTGTCTACTCAAAGTGAAAATCCAACTTATATTTTTTACAAAATGATTATAAACGACTTAACAATAGGTTCTTTTTTATAACCAAAGTGACCAAACACATATTTGAAGAGTATACTTTCTTAATACAGCAGTTTTCAAGCGAGAGTAATTAGTTGTATGAGTTTCATTTTGATGTATTTTTTGTTCATTTTTCAGAAATTGTTACTTTTTCTGGAGTAAAAGTATTAATTTACGATTGAAATTTTCAAATATAATAAAAATAACCTTAATAAAGAAATTAAGCAAAAAAATAAAGAAAATTGTTATTATATTAAAATATATGTGTAAAATTATTGGAAACATAACTCTGTATGAGTTTCACTTTGACCCACTGTAGATTATATTTTATTAATCAAATCCAATGTTATAATATTAAAATTTCTAGCTAGTGTGACATCTGCTGCTTCTTAGAGGTTAGAAAATTTGATATACGTGGTTGGAGCGCTGTTCTGAGAGACGAAGCGCTACAATAACAACCATACAATTTCTCTGTTTGGTTTTTATTACTGACATGGATGGAAAAGTCTTTTCACATAAATAGGAAGTTGAAAAAACGAGTAACAATTTGATAGCTTTATAACTCAGAGATGGATATTCTTTTTTGAGTGATATCCAAAATTGAGACAATGATTGCATTTTATGTTTGGTTATCAGAACACAATTCAACATCAGAAAACAACTCGATCAGCTTTTCTTTTTCACGAGGATCAAATTCGCATGATTTATATCTTCCAAGAAAGGATTATCAATCCAGAGGATCCTCATTTTCAAGGAAATAATTATCAAAGTTTTCAGCTCACGTCCTTAAATGTCGAATATGACTTTCTGGTTGACATCAGCAGTAATCAAAAATATTTTTTAATAATCCAATTTTTTATTTATCTTTATTACATAATTTTAAATTTATTATTTAATTACTCAATGAACATAATTCGATTTAAAAAAAATCATTATTCTAAAAACAATTTATAAAAAAAACGTTATATATGCACATTACTTCAAAATGTTTCGCTATCGTAAATCAAAATGAATTTCGAGTGTTTTATAAACATTATGGACACAGTGGACGATAAATATTATCGCTGAAATTGATTTAGAAAGTCGATAATCAATATAGTTTTATTGAAATTTTATTATTATAGTTCGATATTAATTAGTTTTAGTGCAACGAAAAGATATTTCAATTCAATTATTATTCGATAGATATTTCAATATAAAATATATAAACTTTAAATTAAAAATTGATTATTCGATTTATTTTCAGTGTTAAATTTCTTTATTTAATTACATTATTAAATAAGTTTTTTTAAATATTTAATTAAAATATTTATCTTAATAATACTTTTTATCAAACGTAATATAAGTTTAGATTACATCATTCTTAAATTTTCATTTCAAATTAATTGAATATTTTATATGCAAGTTTCTCTTAAGGTAGTTAATGCAAAATAAAAATATTTAACAACAAGAAATGCTTAAATTAATCTTACTACAATTTTCTATTTACATGACATCACTTTTTAAATAATAATCATTTTAAAACTCTTAAGGGGGTATTCTAATCTATAATTTCGAAAAAATCGATTTATTTTGAATATTTTCAAAGTTTAGATCTTTAAGAATATGTCATTGCGAGGATTTTTTGAAATTCGAATTATTTTCTGAGTTATAGCTATTTTTGTGACGCGCCAACCAATCCGGTCTGGCCGGAACGAATCAACTTTAAACGCGTTTTTCTCGAAACTACTTTTTTCGACACGGTTGACGTGATATCTCAAGTTCTAATAGACCGATTTACTTGAAATTTGGTACAAAGCTTCTCAATATAACAGTGATTGTTCCCGTCTAGGATTTTTTGAAAATTTTGTTTTTTACTATTTTTAAAAAATTCCGAAAGTTGAAAAAAATAGAGCAAAAAATGACTGTTTTTTCACACTGCCGCCATTTTACGAAATTTTTTTTTAAATTTCTCTAGGCGGGGATACTACTACAACCTTCTTTTTCAATAATTTCAAAAAAAAATTTGTTTCAAATGACCGGAAGGGTTGGAACCACGTCAACCAGGAGACACCTTTTTTTTCGAACCCCCACTTTGCCAGCCTGTACCTTTTTCAATTTTGATTTTTTTGTTTTTAATAATACTTTTTTATACTCTTAAAATGTCAATAAATAACTGATAAAAAATGGATAGTAAAAATATTTGTTGTTTTTTTATAGCGCCCGAAAAAACACCTAAAATTCGTGCGTCTAGACTAGAATACCTCCTTAAAATACTAAATAAATATTATATGTATACAAAAATATCTGAATTTCAATGTTTATTGTATTTTTTAAAAAAATATTTTTTATGCAATAAAATATTATGGTTTAAAATATTGATCAAATCATTAGTTGTTTTTGATTCGTTATACTAAATTTATCTACTTAAAATATCAAAGAAGTGACTTTTTGGAAAATAAATTCGAATGGAAAGAAAAAAATCAAATATTTTATTTATACTATGCTCATTACAAAACTGAATGTTAAATTATTATTAATAATAATTTTCAAGACAACGAATCCTATTGTAGGGATTCTATGATAGTAAAGAACAACTTTTTTTTCTTTTTTTCCATCTAAATTCAAAAGTCTTCATTATGGATAAAATATATTTTAATAAACAACAATTTAAGTTTAAGCATCGATATGAAAAAATGAATTACTGCCAACCTGTTTTGTATAATTTTTTTATTGAACTTTTTAGTATATATTAGGTTGGCAAGTATCTCCCTTCCGCTTTTTTTTTTTTTTTGTATATAGCTGCGAAATTCAAAAGACCAGAAGGCGGAAGGGAGATATTTGCCAACCTAATATTAAACATTACTTATTTATTATATATTAAATATTTATTATATACATTAAAAAAATAAATTAAATAAATTAAAATTTATTTATTATATATTATTTAGTATATTTTAAATAACTTTTCTAACTAATGGAAATGAATTTGTGATTTTTATAAATTTAATTAATTTTTTAAAAGAACTCAAGTAGAAATATGCACTTCATTATAATAAATTGTATTTTTCAAAAAATGTAAAATATATTTCTTGCTTTAGTAATATTTTAATTTTTACTATATATTTCAAAATAATTTTTTTTAAAAAAAACTAATAGAAAAACAGAAAATTTTCGAAATTTTTGTCAGTTATGCAGCTTTAAAAATATTACAAAACCAATGTCATCCGTTTTAAAAACATTAAATTTTTGGCAAAAGTTCTATTAACTTCCTGAAAATATAAATATAGAATGACAATATTTAACTATATAAAAAATACATAAATCAACATTTAATACGTAATAAGTAAGAAAAATAAGAGAAATATCTTGAAATATGTTAAACGTAGTGATGAAAATAAATAATATATTAATCAATTTCCAATATATATATATATATATATATATATATATATATATATATATATATATATATATATATATATATATATATATATATATATATATATATATATATATATATATATATATATATATATATATATATATATATATGTATGTATATATGTATATTCATAATTAGTAAAAAAAATTGATTGATCCTTTATACACAGAAAATATATTTTTTTTATAAATATTTAAATAAAAATTAAAATAATACAAATATTAAAAATATCGATCAGAAAAAAAACAATGATTTCAAATAACATGTTTTTATCTTCCTCTATTAAATTCATTATCACATTTCTTCATCCGTATCTATTTTTATCTATATCTATTATAAGATTTAATTTTGGGTTTTTCCAAAATTTTACTGGCATTATTATTTCGTTAGTTAAAAGGTTTGTAAGTAGCCACTTACATATTTCAAATTCACAAGAAACCTCTTAATCAATACTCCACAAAACAGTATTAAACTAATTGCAATTTTCTTTCGAAATTTAAATTTTTAGTAGAAATATACTTGTATTATAAATAAATATTAAAAATATAAATAAATAAATATTAAAAAGTATTAAAAAAATATTAAATTATATAAATAAATATTAAAAAGTATTAAAAAATATTAAATTATATAAATAAATATTAAAAAAACATTTTTCGAACATTAACTTGAATTTATAAAATATATTCATATACTAGAGATATTTATTAAAGTAGATATATAATTTATTATGCATATATTTTATCTATGGAAAATTCAATTATATTATTTATACATAAATTTATGATTTTTTATAATAAATATAAATGATTTTTACAATAAAAAAAATATTATTTGTAACAGATTTTAAATTTAATCACGTAGCTGAGATAAAACCTCGAAAATCAATTAAAATCGATGAACTACTTAGATAGTTTCCACAAAATGCTAAAATTAATATATATATATATATATATATATATATATATATATATATATATATATATATATATATATATATATATATATATATATATATATAAGTTACAAAAATCTGTTAACACAGTTACACAAAAGAAAAGGTTAAAATTAATTAGAATATAAATTATATTACAAATATTTCAATATTATTTTTTATTATAAAATCAATATTATTTTTCAATCAAATATGTTGTAAGAAAAAGAAATCGAAATTAAACCTTAAAAACATTAAAAAATAGTCTTATAAAAGGTCGCAGTTAAATAATTATACTTAAAGTGAAAAGTTTTAGAAGAGACCTTCACTCAACAAAGGATAGAAAAAGGCTGATTATAATGATGATAATGTGTGTGTGTGTATATATATATATTATTATTATTATTATATATATATATATATATATATATATATATATATATATATATGTATATTATATGAACAATTTTAAAAACTAAAACGCAAAATAAATAAAAAATAGCAAATACCTAATTACAATACAATATTAATAATTCAAATATCAATATTATTAAATCAATATTTCATTTAGATCGACAGGAGATAAATTGTATTTCTCATGAAATATAAATAAAAATCTCATAAAATTTAATGATCAGATCGTTTATGACCATTTATTTTTATTACTTATCAATTTTCGATCCACAATCGACTATTTTTTTTCTTCTCGGAATTCTTAAACTTACGACGCCATATACCTAAAATTAGTCACTGAGACAAACAGAAATATAATACAATACATTCTTTATGATTGTAAACTAAATTATAATTTTCCTATCAAGCGTGATCTTTACGTTTCAATCATTTGGACAGTAAAAAATATGTCAAATAAATAACAAATCCGAATAACATAATATACACGGTTTTCATTTACATTTAACATACATATATGAAACACACAATTATTCAGTCGTATTTATTAACATAGTTATTTTTTTGTCGTTAATTATTACTTTAAAAGAGCTATTCCATGTTTTAAAAAAAACTTGCCAATGTTTTTTTGTTCGTAATTTATTAAGCACACATGTGCTTCCAATTTAATGTTGCTCCTACGTAGGGAAGTAAGTTCAGTTCAATTTAACTGGTCAACTAGCAACGAAAATAGACAACAAAATTCTCTACTGCGCTCAAGGACACATCGTTGTTTACAGCATAATCAACAGAACACTTGCCCATATTACATAAGCTACATTTACACTAAAGCAACGAAAACATTGCGATTATTATTTTTTATTATTATTATTATTTTACAGTGGATAGGTACACACGCTCGGTGTATATTTTGATTAAAACGAGAATTTTAACATGTTTATTCGAATTTCACACATTTATCAAATGAGATCATTAAATACACGCACACGGTCATACATACATATATTCATACATACATACAAATATAACTTACATAGCGTACAGAATATGAATACAGGATTGCTTTAATACAGGTTATTAATATTTATCAACTATTTAATATTTACATCTAAACGTCTTTACATTCATTATAAAATATAATTCAGCTTATTATTTAATACAAGTAAACAAGTGTTAATTAATACACACAAACACATTCTTGATATTTATTAATGTGTTATTGTGTTACAAGTTTTTATTATCTGTATATGTCCGAATATATATATATATATATATATATATATATATATATATATATATAAATAAATAAATAAATAAGAACAATTAAAATTGCTACAGAATCTCACTTGAGAAGGATAACGAAGATATAACCACAAATGCTTGGGAGAAGACCTAAGAAATCACAGATTCCTTGAAGGTACAATTTCGTACTACCTCCCCGCTTAAATCCTTGAGTGTTTTGGGCATGTAGAGATTTATGCAAATCCAGCCTGGGTGTATCATACCAACAACACAAAGCAGTTGCAAATGTTTTAAAACCGGTATACTCGACTTATCACCGATGCATGTTATCTGATGAGGAATACCACCCTTTATCGTGACCTCCAACTCCCGTCCATCGACGAATTTGTTCATCAACAGACTCATCAACTGTACAGTTAAGCGGAAATTAGCAACAACGTACTTGTTCGTGATTTTTTTGCGATTTCAGTTCTTGGTCTAACTTGTATTTTATTCAATGTCTTGATTTATCTAGCTTTCCTGGAGGTAACCCCCGACGCCAGCTATGTGTCTTCTCATTTATAGGTAATCTTCCTTTCTAGTGTTAGCCTTGAAATACGCAACCTGGGAAAAATTTCAAAAAACCCAAGTATCTTGTTCAAAATATAATATAGACTTGAAACGCGGAGCAACGACCTTACGGTCAGTTGTTGGAGTGTGCCTGACGGTAATTACTCCTGCTGAGCAAATATCTGATAGTCGCATGGTTAGGGGGGGGGTGCAATATTGAGCCTGTCTCAAATCCTAGTGAAACAAAGTGTTTCACTAGAACCGTTGCATTCGTATGACCAGGTTAAACTCAAGCCACCGAGGTGACTTCTTCTGGTCAAGTTTTGTAATGGGTAGCACGGACCTTTACGAGGAATCCTCAAGCGGATCAAGCAGACGGGGCCGCTTGTGCTTAGAGTATTCGTCGGCAAGGTAAAATAATATAGACTTGTTCGTGTATTAGAAATTTTATAAGTACAAAATTGTTAAAGAACAGCAAACACAAGCGACTCCGCCTGCTGGAAAAGTCTGACATGCCACAGTGAAACCATCTTATTAATCTGACCAGTAAGAAATCATCACCGTGTTTAACTTGAAATTCCACTAGTTGAATATCATAAAACAGTTTTACTAAAGATGTCGAAAATATTCCAACTCTACGCGTCCTTTATTCGAATCACAAGACATAAAGGTATTTGTGATATTATTACACCTTTTACGGGATAAGTACTTAATTACTACCGGCTCCCGAAGTTGCAGTCACAGACAATCAAATCGAAAATAAGTTTTTAATATTCAATCAAAATATACGACTAAAAGTAATATTAAAAACATAATTATATGGGAAAATGAATCATGGATGAATGAAAACATCATTCAAACATTTAAAAACTGAAATAAAAGAAATAAGAATGAAAAAAATGACCTTTATCTGATCGAGATGATTAACAAGGATGGACCATTTATTGAAAAAGAAAGAAGAATGACAGTAGAGTAAAGTGCATTTAGTTAAAATTCCTCAATACATAAATTAAACATTCATCTTTGACTGAAGAAAAAAGTGTTCAATCAATTTATACTACCAGTTCTAAGATATGACAGTGTAACATATGTACGTCTTTAATGCTAAAATAATTCAAAGACTTGTGTCAAAATAGAAATATGAAAAAATTATATTAAGAATGCTAAAAAAATAGAAATAAAATAGACTAAATATACAAATACATAACAAAATACTTATATATACATAAATTAAATTGACTCAATTGGAAGACTTTTTTTATAACTCTTAAATTTATAAAAATGTTAAAATTTATTCTATAAAATTCATTGAAACATGAATATAAATATACATGCGAATTTATATGATAATTAGTTTAAATATGAATTTTGTTCTTTTATTACCTCATTTACTAAACAGTAATCATGCTTTTACTTGTAAATGTATTTAAAATATAAGTGACAAAACTACAGATTGAAATATACAAAATAATATAATATCACTACAAAATAAAATTTCAATAATTTTCTTATTCTTTATTTTTATTTTCGTGTTATTTTACAAAATTTGCAGTTAACATTTTTTTTAAAAGTTGTAAAAATAACTAAAACTTGAATATGTTGTTGTAAATTTATAATAAGTTTAAATTTTCTTTTAGCTCAGGTAATATATAAAAGAAATTTATTAACACTACATTTAATTAAGTAATTCTTTTAAAGCAAAATTTCAAATTAAAAAGTGGTAGATAATAAAACATTTACAATGACTTCTTTTATTATCTATTAATAACTCTATATTTTTATATTTTCTATGAGCAATTTTAACTCTAAAACCATTATGATATTGAAGGATACTAAATTTTGCAATTTTTCAACGATTTTATGAAGTTTTTAAGAGCAAGATTTAATTTTAAAATTTAAAATATACAATTTCTTATCAATTTTGTTTGTTCATCTAATACATTTTTATTTTTGTAATTTATTTTCCAGTCATTTCTTTTAAATGAAATATTACATATTTTTTAATATATTTTTTCTGTACATAATTATTTTGATAATTTACTTTGTTACATAAAGTTTAACTATCACTTAACTTACTTTTTCTATGATTCTCATACCTGCTGTTAATTATATATATTATCTTTAAATTCTAAATGTTATATAAAAATATATTTACCATAATATAGTATAACTAGAAATCTGTGAATCATTTAAAAATTAGTTTAACATCTTTTCCGGCTATTCTTTTTTATTTATCATTTATAATTGATTCTTTGTTGATACTAAATTGTTATGATCCTCATATTTTTTTATTGTTGGTTCTATCTAAAAATAATTTAACCTGCCATACTTGTATTCAGATATATTTTCTTTTTCATATACCATCCTTTTTCATGTTGAAATCTTTTAGTCTATTGGAACATTTTATTAATTCCTAATTTCTTCGATTCCATCATCGTGTTTAACAAAATTAATGTATTTCTGTATACAGTTATGTCAAACCAATTTCCTTTCTTGACATTTAACCCGAATTTGAACTTTATTTAATTAATAATTTTAGATTAATCGAATAATCAAATAGGAAGTAATCGATAAATATGTATGTGTGTTAGCCTTGTATTTTGAAAATATAGATATTCTCGTACTGTACATAAAAAACTTATTATCAATAATAACTTAAGTTAAATAATGATAAAAAACTATTTTTTTATTTAATACTATAAAAAAGTTCAGATAGTTTCTTCATATTCCAATCAATAACTAATACTGATAACATTTTATTCATTTTTATATGATAATATTTTAATTAAGTAATTGATAAATAATTTTTGTTCAATTTTTAATACATATCTGCGCGTGTATATATATATATATATATATATATATATATATATATATATATATATATATATATATGTACATATGTATATATGTAATGTATGTATGTACAAGTGAAGTGCTTTGTTGACTACACGTGTAGTGTAATTTAATATAGTTTTAGAAAAAAAATGTTTTCATATCTATATCTTCTGTCAATTTTATCAACACATGTAGTCTGTATGCCGCCGTATTTTTAAAGAATTAATTTAAGATTTCAAGTATTGGAAAATTGACATTTCTAGACTGAAATCTTTTTATATACATCAATTTTCAACACTTGTCTTTTTCTGATTTAACCTTCGTTTTGAATTTAATTTACAATTATCGGCGAATTAGTCTAACAATCCAAGCATGTAATATAACACAACATGTAATTTGTGATTTAACGAAACAACATTGAGTCAAATATTTTTTTATCAAAATCAACAAAAGTTTAAATTTTATTACTCATGTGTATATCATTTACAAAATCAGGTTTAACATTTATTCGATATTTTTGGTAAGGGTGGCAAGTAAATTTTATTGATTTTTTTAAGATTTTAATACTTTTTGTAAATATACGAGGGTGGTCCCAGAAGTACCCGACCCAACAAAGAAAACACAAAAATTTTGGAAAAAAATATATTTATTTTTCAACATAATCTCCTTTCAGCTTTATACACTTTTCCCAGCGATGTTCAATAAGTTCGATACCCTTTTTATAATAAGAACTGTCTTGCTCCTCAAAATACCCATTAACTGCCGACATCACTTCTTTATCGTTGGGAAATCTTTGACCACTGAGCCATTTTTTCAAGTTTGGGAACAGAAAATAATCCGAGGGGGCTAAATCTGGCGAATAGGGTGCATGAGGTAGCAATTCAAACTTTAATTCATTCATTTTGGCCATTGCAATAACGGATTTGTGAGCTGGTGCATTGTCTTGATGAAACAATACTTTCTTCTTAGCCAAATGCGGCCGTTTTTGCTTGATTTCTTCGCTCAAACGTTGCAATAAGTTCGCATAATACTCGCCGTTGATAGTTTTTCCTTTTTCAAGATAGTCAATGAAAATTATCCCACGCGCATCCAAAAAACCGACGCCATGACCTTGCCTGCAGATGAAACGGTCTTCGCCTTCTTTGGAGCCGGTTCTCCCTTTTCAGTCCATTGTTTTGATTGTTCTTTTGTCTCGGGTGTGAAGTGATGGACCCATGTTTCATCCATGGTTATAAAACGGCGCAAAAATTCTGCTTTGTTGCTGTGAAACTTCGCTAAACACTCAATTGAAACATCTTCACGACACTGTTTTTGCTCGAGTGTGAGCAAACGCGGCACCCATCTTGCACACAGCTTTCTCATGTCCAAATTTTCAGATAATATGCGATGTACCGCACTTTTTGAAATGCCTACTATGTCTGCTAGCTCGCGCACTTTCAGTCGACGATCATCCAGTACCGCTTTGTGGATTTTCTTCACCATTTCTGGAGTCGTCACCTCATTTGGTCGACCACTACGATGCTCGTCTTGGCAGCTCGTACGGCCTCGTTTAAATTCTGCTACCCAATATTTCACTGTTGTAAACGAAGGAGCAGACTCACCCAGAGGAGAATCCAGTTCAGCTTTTATATTGGTTGGGCTGAGGCCTTTCAAATAAAAGTATTGTATCACGTAACGATGACCAATTTTCTTCATTTTCACAAATTCCCTGAAAACGTTCATTATTGATGGCTGCTAAACAAATACTAAACAACGTGGCGTCCTCAAACTTGAAACATATGCTTTATAGATTGTGTACTTTCTAATACAGTGATATTTTTCAAACAACTACCGCCATCTCTAGGTCAGGTCGGGTACTTATGGGACTACCCTCATACATTTCAATATATTTTTTTATTATAAAATCATTCGAAGAATCGAAGTATACGTACAAAGTGATAATTATTTATCTTCTAATGATCACATTTATTAAAGATCTTACAAATAAAAAATAACGAAAAAATAATTCCATTCGATCGATATCCATTTCGTCCCTAATGTGAACAACATGCTGTAGTTAATTTTCCACAATATTAAAACGTAACTGTGTGGGAGTAAATCATTAAACTCTCCAAAATTATAAAAGATACAAGGTTAAAGCAAAAATCAATTGTATAGCACGTATAAATATTTATTAATTTTATTCGTGGTCCATAAATCACAGGTCACGTGTCTAGTTCATTATTCTAACAGAATAACAATAATAATGAAAACAATCTACATTCATACATGTTATTTTTCTTAATCTGATTTTTAAACACCTTAAACTAAGGAAGGTGGTATTTTGAGAATACTTGAATAAAGCATATTCCAAACCCTAAGGGCATTTTGTGTATCTCTGTGAAATTGAACTTTTCTTGACTTGTTTTTTTTTTGTAATTTTTCAATTTAATTTTTAACGTGTGATCATTTCTACTGTACAAAAAAAATAGGTAAAATAAAATTACGTTTCATAATATTTTTTTAGTAATTTTGGCATGGTATTTGAAATTGGAATTAAAAAAAAAATAACAATAAACAAGTACAAAACATTTTTTATAAAATTATATGATTTTGGGATAAGCGATTTATTTATATAAAAAGTGTCTTTTTAACCGTGATAGAACTTTAAATTAAATCCCTATCGAAAGTTCTACCTAATTTAAAAAATTCTCTCCATATATATATATATATATATATATATATATATATATATATATATGTGTATGTGTGTGTGTGTGTGTGTGTGTGTGTGTATGTATATATAAAGATATAATAAAATGTTTTTAGGTTAGATAGAATTTTCGATAGGAATTAAATTTAAAGTTCTATCATGGTTAAAAAAAATCTTTAAAAGTAAATTAAAGAGAATGTCAATCAGACAATGATATAATTCTTGTATGTTTTCATAATTTATAATTTTGATTTTTAAATCATAATATTCTATAGATATTATTTTTACAATATGTCATTAAATATGCAAATATATTTATTAATCAAGAATTTATCTTAGTTTTTAATTTTACAAACAACTGTTTAAGTTTTATCGTTCACCAATACAAGAAATAAGGTTAATTTTTACATCTTTTAAAAATGGATGTAAAAATGAACATTAATTATTTATGATGGTTGATTTATTTATATAAAAAAAATGTAAATTACTCTCTATGTTCTTATTCCATTTTGTTTTATTATTTGGATATTTCCAAATTACAATAAAATGTATAAAAATATACACACTTAATGCTAAAACTCGTTCCAGAGATCAAATTATTAACCTCTTTATTCATGAAAATGAATTATTCTTAAACAGAAACGAATGAACTGATACTGTATTCGTTTTATTCCAGATAGTGTTAAAATACTACCCACTAAGTGTAGTGTAATTTAAAACAATTTAAAGCAATACCAACAACGCATAAAGCGGCAATATTATGCTGAAAAAAATCATACGCTCACGCAAAACTGTACTTTATTTCTGCGCAATCATTTCAGTGTAAAGCAACCTTTTGACTTTTAACAAGCTGTACTAAGTTAATTTTTTTAAGTATTCGCTGCTAAGTATTTACACATGCGAATCTAAAGTGTAACTCAATGCACAACACAAGTTGACGACTTTAAGAGACAGAAAATGTATATTCTAATCCATATATAAACATATGAGCTGCTTATTTAGAAAGTGGCCTAAGTCCATTTTTCAAACAAATCGAATTAGCTGTTATAATATTTACAATTCTAAGTTATCTTTTCATTTTTAAAAAAATCCGTTAATATATTTAAAGTCACTAAGATTTTCTAAACAGAAAATTAGCCAGTTAATAAAATGATCAGAAATTTATTTAGAAAGTGGTCTAAGTCCATTTATTAATACATTGAGATATTATGTCACGAAATGACCCATCAATTGGCCAATAAGATCATGTGATTTAACTCCATTGGATTATTTTTGTGAGGTTATATGAAATCATTGGTTTATGGTGATAAACCACAAACAACAGAAGCATTAAAAATAAACATTGAACCTGTAAATTCATGAATTTAAACCACAATTATGTGAAAGAGTGATTAAAAATTGGACTAAAATAATGCTCAATATCAAGTGAAGTCATGATGATCATGAGTGAACTTGTGTTCCATCATTAATGCCAGAAAATATGCTTAAAAATAAACAATAAATTTGAAAAAAATCGAAATTTAGAAAAACTACAAATAAAAAACTCAAATTTTGAAAAACTCAAAATTTTGAAAAATTCCAAATTTTGAAAAAAACTTAATAATTTACTAATGGTGAAAGAATAGGTTGGTTAAAAATATGTTGGATGCGATTTTTGAAAACTGATATATTTGTTTAATAGACTTAAGCTCTTATAAATTAAAAAAGTGATTTTATTAATTTTGAAATTGGCCTAAGTCCATTAAAAAACGTGTATTTTCTTAAACAATGTTTATCGTACTAATTAAGTTAGTAAATTATATTCCCTTAGAAACATAAAAACATTATACTACCATGTTATCAGTTCCTAATATTTTTAAATTTATTAAAACACCAACCATTAAATATCTCGATTTAAAGATAAATGGACTTCAGTCACTTTCAAAATAAACGGCTCATATACTTGTATTCCCAAATTATCAGGTACGTCTAAAATCCAATTTATATTCAAAACACTGTACTCTTGTAATACATATGTAGATAGACGTGACGAAGAGAATATAATTTATCAATCCTTTATAAAATATTCATGATAAACGTATAAATTTTTCCATTATTTTGCAACATTATCAATGTTTTTAGGTACCATTAAATATCATCGAACGGTGTACATACTTTATATTGTTTTTCAATTAGTTTACATACTTGTTGAAATTTTTACATAAAAATTTCAATTTAAATGGTTAGCATATCGTCTTAATTTAAATATGTACAAACGATTGTAAACAAATAGGATTTTAATGAACTAAAATAATTTCAAGATAGAGTAATCATTTTAAATAGATACGTAATATTAGAAACATTCTTTTGAACGTACATATGTACGTATGTATTTTTAATTCAGTCTTGTAAAAAATAATTTTCAATACTTTATTTTTATTTCAATTACTTTCATTATGATTGTTTTTATTGTAACCTCTATACTTATTCTATAATTATAGATTTTATTCATTAAAAAAAGTTTCAATTCATTTTCGAAATATCACTTTTTATTAAAACTATTTAAGTGCAAGTTAGATAGTTTGTATTGGAATGAATACATTCTTAAAAATCAGTTTATATTTTTCACGCTTGATTTGACTCTATAACTAAATCACATTTTCATAAATGAATTCTATCTCAACACCACAAGATTATATAAAAGTGTTCAATGTTCACTTTTTATTAATGTTTACTTTTTATTTTTTGTTAATATGTATTTTGTTCACATTCAAAGCAGAGCATTACGAAATATTTAGAGATAAATATATTACACACACACACACACACACAGATATATATATATATATATATTATCAATTTCTCTGTCTACTGCTAGATAAAGGACTCTCCTAAAACTTTATAATTTCAGTGATTCAGGACCCTTTTTTCATTTTATATCAATCAATTTTCCCGAGTTTTGATCATATCTATCTATAAATCTATTCTGTTTATAGATGGTATTCTTTTAATGCTAAATATATAGGATCATCCAAATGTAACGCCTATATTTGTGTTTTATTAAAAAGACAATTCTAGGCGTTACATTTGGATGACCAGATTCAGTAGCAACGACCTTCCGGTCAGTTGTTTAGAGTTTTTGCCTCGTTTGAGGTAGTTACTCTAGTTGCTCAAATAATTTGGTTGTTTCTTGGTTAGATGTTAAGTACTTGGTGGAGCATTTCCCAGGATTAAAAAGAAACTACACATGTTTCTCTATATACCACCCTATACATATTTTTTTAATAAAACATACATCTAGGCGTCACATTTTGATGATTCTATATAACCGTCTCATTTTAAACTTTTCATTCTTGTTATAATGTCATTTAATATTAACGTTAACTAAATTCATTTAATTTTTAAATCATCTTCTTTTACTCTTCTCCTTGTTTGTTCATCCCTAACCCATCAGTTAAATGATTTTAACACTTCTTCGAGATCTGCTATATATTATACAACATTGGTGAAATTACAACTCTCTTTTTTGAATCTTTTTTTTAATTTATTTTTCTGTTTCGTAGAGTAACTTCATGAATGATGTTATTTTTGTGAAAATGGTACTTAACAGCTCGACATAAGTATCATCAAAACAGTATTTTTTTATACAAAATTGAATATATAACATATTGGAATTGGATTTTTTCAAATGATTGATATTCGTTTTTACTTCTATAACTCCATTCAGTTAATTTAATTTTTTTAAGTATTAGAATTTACGATTATTTTTTTGTTTCTTACTTTCTTGCTCTTTTCATGTTTCTTTGCTCTACGACAAATCTCAACAATTTGTATTATATTTCGTTAATATTTAAGATATTCATAGTTTTAAAAAAGTAGCCTAGAGTTTTTTTAAAATTGAAAAAACTGTTGAAGCTAATCTTAACACAAAAATATAAAGAAAATGAATTCTTCATTTATTTACACACACACACACACACACACACACACACACACATGTGTTCATGACAGAAAGGCTTTTGACAATGATGGCATCGCCATCGATATATCATATATATATATATATATATATATATATATATATATATATATATTACTCAATTCATTTTAATATTCATATGTAAATTTATAAATTTAACTGAAATTATACAAACATATTCAGCAAACCAATCTTATTAAAATTTATGGATAAAAACAAAAAAATAATTCTTGTAAGACATAATTTTCCAAGATAATAAATATACGCCTATAAACAATTATATGTACATAAATTATATGGTTCTCTTAAAAATAAAAATTTTAATTCAGTATTTCTCGAGACATCACAGTTTATGAGCACAAAAAAATGTATAATTAAACAACAGACATTACTGCAGTTCACTCTAGCACACAGTACCACAATAAGTATTTTCATTTATTATTTATTTAGTCTACTGTATAGTACAAGTACGTGCACTAAATTGTAAAAAGATTTACATGTACCACATTGTTATTTTTTGAATAATCTAGATTGGTTGTATTTTTTGTTAGAAATATTGTTTCATCAAAACATCAATCGTAAATAAACAATGGGATAATTTATCATCAAGATAAATGAATATATGATAAAATATGGTGGTTTGCACAAGAGTTCTGTTTTTATTTTCAAAAATATGGTTGATAAGATATTTATAATTAAATATACTGATTTCTTTACTTAATATATTTTTTTATATTTATTCAACTTTATATCAATTAATCATTCATCCCAATACTACAAAATCTTATAAAGATGTTCAATAATTATTCGCTAGTATGCATTTCAATTTCAATTGTCAATCTTCAGAAAATAGTATTCTATTGTATAGTTTTAAATATAGAATTTATTTAGTACTGATATATATATATATATATATATATATATATATATATATATATATATATATATATATATATATATATATATATATATATATATATACATATATTTATATATATATATATACTAATACACATAAGTCATGGCACACATGGGTAACATAAGCAATTTATTGATATAATTCAATGAAGTCGTTAAATTAAAAAAAATATTTAATTGAAAATATTTGCAATATTCATTAAACTTATTCATTATATAATATTCATTATATTTATTTTTAATTAAATATTTCTTTTTAATTTAACGACTTCATTGAATTATATCAATAAATTGCTTATGTACCCATGTGTGCCATGACTTATGTGCGTCAGTGTATATATGTATGTATGAATTGTATCGGCATCTTAGATGGATCTTTTCTTAGACTTTTTAAATATATTTTTTCCAAAATTTGTGTGTTTTCTTTGTTAGGTCGGGTACTTCTGGGACCACCCTCGTATATTAATAATTTTCCAATCAATAATTTCTCGTATCAATCATTCTTACTACATGACTGACCCAAATTGACCAAAAATATGTTTTCTTAATATGCTTCGATTTTATTTCAATTCGATTTGAGTACTTTTATTAACTTTATTTTCCCATAATATCATTTCTTTGCTTTTCGCTAATTATTTGAATATACGTGTCGTAATTTCTATTTAAAATACTTAGTAACCTATCAACTCTTGTATTTATATATCAATTCTTTTTTTCCACATCAACTTTATTATTTTATTTTTGATGATATTAATAAATCACCTATGTTTATCATCTTGCTCTTTAAAAAATAAAAATTTTTTTTTTTAACTTCCATAATAGATTTTCCTTTACTACTGTCGTATCCAATGTGCTTTTTTTTACTTTTAGCATTTGTATTTTTAAAAAATGTCAATAATTCTTTCATAATAGTCGCTTATTTTTTACATCAAAATCTTATTCCATAACTGTTTTTCTCGGTATTAGTTTGTGACATTATTTATTACATTAATTAAATAATATATGCAAATACTCCAAGATATATATATAGTAGTATATATATATATAGTCTTAGAATAATTATAAAAATGTCAAAATTAATTCCAATATTCAAAAATATGAATCCAACATTCATGACTTGTCTCAATAATGAAATTTATTAGTTTTATTATTTCTGTTATCTCTATTTGTTTTTTTAGTTTTATTATTTATATTCATTTATTTACTGTATGTTCTTTCAGTGTCACTTATAACTTGTATTGTATATCTTCTTGCACTTTATATGTTACATTCATTTATAATTGTTTATTTATCTTTTCATAACTAGAATTTTTTATGTTAATTTTCAAACTATTATAAATAAAAATACTTATTTTTATTTATAATGACATAATATATATAAATATTATATCACTTATATTTTACAAATATTTATATTTCACAATGGTGTTTATTACTTCACTACATTTTGACACTTAAAACTAATATATATTTTTATAATACATATATATATATATATATATATATATATATATATATATATATATATATGTATGCATGTATGTATGTATCCAATATAGTATTTACATGTAAATTAAATTAGTAAAGGTACGGAAATATAAAATATGGTTTACATAATAGATGTTGATGTCAAAGTTCTAGCAATTTATTATTTAAAATCTCATGCATATATTTTTACATAAATTATTGGCAAGATTTAAATATTTACAAGCGATGCATAAAAAATACAGAAAACTTCTGCTCACAACTCTTTACTGCATGATTAATAATTATACATTATAAAACTTGTAGATACTTCCATCGCGTGATATTTAAATCGTCGTTACTTAATTTAATAAATAACATGTATACTGTATACATTAACTCTATTGAAAAACGAACAATTTATATTCCACGTGTGTTGACCAAAATTTCTATTAAATTCAACAGCGACTAGTTGTGTGAATAAAGAAATAAATTGACAATCATTTTCTCTTTTTTGCATATCCGTTATCTAAAGTTCATTAAATCGTTAACTTTAAGGCAGAAGAGTATTCATAACCTCTATATGTATTTACTGAACAAACAACAGTACGGCGCCAGAGAGATGACAAAAATTCTGTATAATGAAGTACACTTGTCAACTATAAAACAATCATTTTTAAGTTATTTATTAATATAACGTGAATAACAAACAACGTTAGATAATTAACGAATTATTTTTAACGTGATAATAGTTAATCGAAATAACTAAAGTCGTGCAATTATATACAAAGAAAACATATTTTTTAAGAAAAAATACATATTGATATTTTTTAATTTAGATATTTTTTTCTATGAATAAATTTTTTATTTCATCTTCGATGAATTTCTCAATTTTACAATAAAATATATATGTATAAAAATGTTTTAACTGAGTAATGCCATTTTATAATTTTTATATTTATTTTATACAGTTTATTTTATAATTTTATCAAATTAAAACGCTCTAGAATAAAAAAATATATAACCCTCCCTTGCCCAATGATATAAGTTTCTATAATTAATTTTCTTATTCTATGAATGCCTACGAAATGCAAAAAATCTATTTATTCAAATTTGTTTTGATTTTATTTTCTATTTATTCATAAAAATATCTATAATAATTCGTAAATATTGTTTACGAAATCCATTTAATACAAAAAAAATTCTAGGTATATTTTTTTGTAAAATAAAAATAAAATAAAATTTATTATACATTAAACTAAATACAAACAACTATATAACTAAAAATAAACATAAATTTTAATTTGTCAAGTTAATTTGGATTTTTTTAAATATGTGTCGTTAAGTGGTATTTCCATAATTGGGCATTTATGAGAAAAATAACGCTATGGATAGATGTTTATATAATTGTTTGACAAAAAGTATGTCACAACAACTTATTTATACGTCAAGAACAAACTGCTAAATGAGGTGATCAATATTAGAAAAATATGCACATTTTACTTAAAGCAATATTTTTTTTATATAGATTTAATTAGAATTTTGTAAAATAGATTGATGATGAGTACAACCACTTTGTCATATATTAAAATTAAAAGTATAGATGAAGTAAAACAGTGATCAATGTACAAAAAACTAATTACTAAGGAAAATTATAATTTAACTTCTCATAATCTTTGAACATAATAAATGAAGAATATCAATGATAAATATATTCAATAAAAATCATCTACAAGGTTAACAATTTTACATAATTTCATTACTTCAATGTTTATTATTTTCTTTATTACAAACAAATCGAAATAAAGGATTTAGTATTTTAAGCTTAAATTAATCATAATTTCTAAATAAAAAAATATTTTTATGTGTGATTTTTTATTACAACTGTATTATAAAATGATTCAGGTAATTTATTATTTCTATTCATCTTTTTGTTTTGTCGATTTTTCTTCTAAATATGCATCTTTTTAACTGTACTACAATTTATGAATATCATCTGATATTTATTTAATATAAAAATGTAAATTTTTTTAGTTACTTTTTAATTATGTAAAAGATCTTTTTATTTGTAATACGAAATACAATTGCTACCTTAACTAAAAAAAATCAAAAATTATACAAGCATTTCTTCATGATAAACAATCGATAATAATTTATTTCAACTGGCTAATAATCTAAATCATCCATTTGGAATTTATAAAGACTTTTTGTAAAATAAACAAGCATAAGGAAAACCAAGGGTAATTAAATAGCAATCTTCTAGGTTAATCTAATCGATCATTTGTGGTATGAACTAGATAGATGTGCAAAAAATTTCTAACAACTAAATCACTTTTATGGAAATTGCTTAAGAAAATTTTAATTGAAATTCGATAACTGAAAAACAGATTGTTAATTTTAAAAAATATGATTATTTTAATGAATTAAAAAATTATAATTAATGAATT
>CP092092.1:28323255-28410755 GCA_029203775.1 Neoneuromus ignobilis | reverse complement strand
ATATATATATATATATATATATATAACTGCCCTTTCTTATATAAATAAAATAGTCATTCTACCATTATAATTAAAAATCTAATTAAGTTCGAATGAAATAACATCATTCAAAATAAATGAAATTGCTTTTAAATCATCCGTACGAAATTTTATATTTAACCCTTTCATTACACTTTGATTGAAAACTGGTCATGCAATAAATGCGACCACAACATAAAGAGCACTCCACAACACACAAAGTTTTGAACATTATTTACAACATATCTCCAAATTTACTGTATCGATATAAATAAAATAATTCTGTTTACAAAATTCTATTTAATACACATTTTACTTCCATATTGTAACTATTTCTAGACAGATGACAAATTTTTTTCATAATATCTTAAGATCGTTTCGCGCCATACTACTAAAGTTACTCTTAAAGGGGTATTCTAGTCTAGACGCACGAATTTTAGGTGTTTTTTCGGGCGCTATATAAAAAAAACAAATTTTTTTACTATCCATTTCTTACCAGTTATTTATTGACATTTTAAGAGTATAAAAAAGTATTATTAAAAACAAAAAAATCAAAATTGAAAAAGGTACAGGCTGACAAAGTGGGGGCTCGAAAAAAAAGATGTCTCCTGGTTGACGTGGTTCCAACCCTTCCGGTCATCGGAAACAAAATTTTTTTTTGAAATTATTAAAAAAGAAGGTTGTAGTAGTATCCCCGCCTAGGAAAATTTAAAAAAAATTTTTTTTCGCCAAATGGCGGCAGTGTGAAAAAACAGTCATTTTTTGCCCTATTTTTTTCAACTTTCGGAATTTTTTAAAAATAGTAAAAAACAAAATTTTCAAAATATCCTAGGCGAGGGCAATCACTGTTATATTGAGAAGCTCTGTACCAAATTTCAAGTAAATCGGTCCATTAGAACTTGAGATATCACGTCAACCGTGTCGAAAAAAGTAGTTTCGAAAAAAACGCATTTAAAGTTGATTCGTTCCGGCCAGACCGGATTGATTGGCGCGTCGGAAAAATAGCTAAACTCCGAAAATAATTCGAATTTCGAAAAATCCTCTTAAGGACATATTCTTAAAGGTCTAAACTTTGAAAATATGCAAAGAAAAAATTGATTTTTTCGAAATTCTAGACTAGAATACCCCCTTAATAAAAAAAAAATTAATACAAATTTATAAAATGTTAAAATCAAATCAATTGCATATTCTCTTTAGAATTTATACGAGTATGTGTTTAAAGTTAACAATAAATAACTATTAAACAGTTTAGTAATATGTTGGTAGAATGATTTATTGGTATAAAAATGAACAACTATGTCAAACCAATAATGTATTTTTAACAAAAAAAATAAATTGCTTTCTTAAAAAATGACAATGAAAATGTTTCAATTGCATGTAATAAAAAAACCAATAATGTATTGTTATTAGTCAATTTTAAATTTGTTTATAAAAAATGCAATTACATTGATAATAGAAATAAACGTCACTAGAATATTCACTTTGTGTAAAAGTGAATATATATTTTTTTTTAAAAAAATAGTTTCGTCATTGTCAGAGTTAAAACATAAATATATTTTATAAATTTTAAATTGTTTTCGCTTATAAAAATATCTATAAAAAATTAATAATCTAAAATTGTTCGGAAATAATCTAAAAAAATAACATTTGTTAATCAATTATGAATATTTTATTGGCACGATTTATCATTGATATTTTTTCCATTTTATATTATTCCAACAAGTATTTTCTTGTCAATACCTGTATTGAACTGTTAATAATAATACTCTTTATTTAAAATTACAAGACCAGTGGCAAGGGTTCAAATATTCAAACATTCAATGAAGACGACAGTGATTTGAAAATATTAGAATAAAAAGCATTCTAACCTCAAATATTTCTATAAACAATTAAACATTTATCAACAAGCTTTTTATAATGTTTTAATTAAAATGAGAATCTACTATTTGATTCCAATCCTTCCATATTAAATATCCTACAATTTTTTAAAAATATAAATTAAAGTTAACAGTTTCTGTTTGATTTTAACACCTCCCAACTGATTTGCTCTATCATTTCACTAGATCTATTCAATCAGAAATATTTATTTAGTATAAAATGGACATTTTTGTTCTTATTGTTTTTATTTCCGAATGTGAATACCCTACATTCCTATAATACCCAAGTAAAAATTTTACCAAATACAATTTTTTTTTCTTTAATTACGTTCCAATATAATAATTATTTTTTTCCTACTATATCTGGTATTTTAGTTTATCAAGAAGCAATACACAAAACAAATATTCTGATTAAATAGACATCATCAATCTCATTCAGCAGAATTTTATGTCTATAATGTTTAGAAATAACAATATTAATAAATTGTTATAAATACAAGTATGCGCACCTTATTTCCCAACATTCAATATTATTTGTATTAAACATATAAATACATAATTCCTCATTAAAATTGACTATTGTTTACTAAAAAGTTGTGTTAATGAAACCCAGAAACACTAATACTATTTGTTTGTTTTAAACAATACAATTTCCTTGCAAAACAATAAACCAATTCATAATTCAGTACGAAATATTTTCATAGGTATATTGTTCTCAAACATTCGTATTACTTTCATATGAAAAGATAAAAGAAAATCATACGATAGATAATATTATAAAAAATATATTCTAGATAAAACATTTATTGTTTTGTTGATATATTTAATGCCGTCCTTTGACGTTAAGTTAATTTTAAAAATGTTTGATGATAAAGACCGTAAACATGTACGTTTATTAATATCCTATAATAAAGCGAATGTACTTTTATCAGTATTAAACTGTACGTAAACATCGATTTTTTGATAAGTTATAAATATATATATATATATATAATCAGACAATCGAAAAGTGTTTTCATCCTTTTATGTATATCAATAAGATTGTATTATTTACATATATATTTATTGAAGCAATTTATTGGTTTCTTTTTGCAAATATGTTTATTGATAAGAATTTTCAATTGCTTTGATAAATTTATGCAAAATATTTGTATATAGCTTGTTGCTATAGCGTAATGATAAAATTATTTATTAATAAGTGAATGGATATAAAATTAAAACAGCCGTTTAAAAACATCGTATGTCAGGAAATATCAATTTTACAGGAAGACAAAAAAACGAAATTAGATCAAAACTACTTTACTTCGAACATTAAATATTTTAATATTGAAATATAACTTTTCCCACGATTTCATTCAATATCACTTATTAATACATTTAAATTTTTTGCTTGTGACGTTATTTTAATAAGAATGAAATAAGACATATTTTTTTACTTTACAAAACTTTCGTATCAAATGTTTATTGAAAAAAATAGATCGAATAATCCAAATCCATGAAAATATGTGATGAATAGGATATATTTAAGTTATTTAGATATTTTTCAACATAAATTAATGCCATGAGAATTTATTTGTTCAATAATTTATTGGTAGTTTATTCGCTGATACATATTTCCACGGGCATGTCATTATTACCAGATGTTAAGATTTAAGTTTAATTCAATTGCAGCGCTTTACATTGTTGAAGTGGGCAATTCAACGTTAAAAGTGAATTTAGTATAGTACGAAAACAAATCATTACATTCATTAAAAATCCTTACATCATCATGCAGGCTAAAAAAAGGACAATGGCAACTTGTTTTTCAAATTTCACTAGTTACTAACACCCACATACACGTGTATATTTGTATATTTTATATATATATATATATATATATATATATATATATATATATATATATATATATATATATATTGTATATAAATATATAACCTCTACAATAAAAATTATCGTAAAATATAATCAAAAAAGTATAAATACGAGGTCAATGTAAAATATTATTTAATATTAATTGAAATTTTTCATTTTTGATCATTATTATAGACAATATATAAATCTTACCTTTCTAAAAATGAATGCACCACATGTATATTCAGCCGCTGAACTTTTTCTATTTACACAATAGATTATAAATCATTTTGATTAATTATTTCTATACACACGAATATTACACACACTCGCGCATAAATAAATTTTAAAATAAAAGTTAATATATATTAAAAATAATTAAATGTTCATGTAAAATAAACTACAAACGTAAAAACAGTCATTATACTTCTAAAGATCTGTATAACTAAAATTATTTACCGGTTAACATTGATCGTTTTATAACCTCTTTGTACATTTTATCGGTGAAACCGTATTTACGAATTACATAAATGATTATGTACGTATAGAAATACATAACATAAAAGAAATTAACTTTCTGTTGAATAGATTCATAATTAATATTATTTTTTCTTGATACTACATTACTTTTAAACTTATTTAAAAATATTAAACACGTACAACTTACACGTACTAATATTTTTTGTTGAACTTACAACTTACACGTACTAATATTTTTTGTTGAACTTGAAGTCTGCTTACTTTTATACACAAAAATGCTTAATACTGTTTATTACAAATACAATATTAAAAATCTGAAAATTAATTTTTTTACGTCGATAGGAAAATAAAAAGACAGGAATTTTTTGAATACAGTTTTATTTCTTTTTTCTTCATATATATTCTTTTTATCATATATTTTCTTTGATATAATATATATATATAATTCTGTTTGACAAAAGTACAAAAAAAGCTTGAGAGTAGTGTACAATTAATTATTAACAATGAATAATTAATGCACTTATCACACAAGGGCTTTGCGATACAAAAAGTACTAAAAACTACAATCTAAGTCTAACTTCGTATATCAAAATTTTAGTCATTTTTTTTTCATTTTATATATTTTTTTGTTCTGTGTGAGAGTGTTTACGAAATTCGTCCGCAGTACAAACAGTCTGCAGGCTCATACATAAACACTCAACATATGTTCAAATAAGTAGATATTAATATATATATATATATATTGACAAAACACTGTGCGTCGATATTACTATGGACATTTAAATTTTGATTTCGATACAAGTATTTGGAAGATACGTGAAGAAATATTAATGAAAGTTCACCCGTTACAGTTTTAAATAAAACGGTGACGTTGAAACGACAAACGATCGATTTAGATGTACTGAATACGTCACCGCCTGAAAGTGTCTTGTACTGAGATCAATTTTATGATATTTGAACATTCTTTGGAGTCGGAAACAATCCGACATTCTGACCTTTATATCTTGAATACTGATTAGACATACGACGGTGGTGTGTGCGACGATAAGATCGAGCACGTCACAGCCGCGTATCATATATTGTCGATTTAGTGATTTATATGATAGGTAGCTAAACAATTATCGTATCGTAACTAAATATCACAAATAATATAAAATTGATTAATAATAATAAAATGTAAAAAGATTTATTCTGCTCTGAATCTCAGTAATGTTTTGTATGGTTCAGAGTTACATTTATAAAGCTTCTAGCAGCCATTTAAAATTACAAAATAGAAATTAACAAAACTTAACATACATAGTATTAAAAAATATCGAGCTTATAACTACGAAAAATTTCGTTCGAAATGGAGCACGTCGACGTTCGTAGCGGATCGTATTTCGACCGGCCACGACTCGACTGTGCTCTCGCGCTCAGTGAAACCAAACATATCGATCCGACTTTCAAAAAAACTATATTTTCACTTAAGTACAACAGGTACGATTTCAAATATTCAATATTTTTCAATAATTAAAAAAAAAGATCTATCACTGTCTATCACCATTCACAAAAGAACGACTTATCTCTCGTTTCGATCGCGGAACCCGCCCGGGCTCGAGACAGTACAGTCTACGGACGCAAAAGTCCCGACCGCCCCGGCAGGGTCCAAAGGCCATTTTTTAAGCAATTCGGATCATTCGACGTTCGTTGCGATAAGCGTGCTGTACGGGGAGCCGAGTCGATCGGACGCACGAACGAACCGATCGACGGCTCTACGTACCCTTCTCTTACAAATAAAGACATACATATATTTCGTAATCTAAAAATTAAAGACTATCACGCTTCGCTTTTATGAA
Organism: Neoneuromus ignobilis; assembly: GCA_029203775.1. NCBI lineage: Eukaryota > Metazoa > Arthropoda > Insecta > Megaloptera > Corydalidae > Neoneuromus > Neoneuromus ignobilis. The sequence continues at coordinate 28,404,694 of CP092092.1, read as the reverse complement.
TCATTTAAAATATATACTTTTATATATTTATATATAATATACTATAATACGATTTGTATTTTTTTTATGTATTTTATTTTTATATACATATATCTACTCGCTAATGTCATTAAAGTGCGGAGAAAATCGGATATTAGTATTTTAATCGTTTATGTACTACTAGATTTTCAAAACTGAAAATTAAACTTACAGAGACGGTGGGTAAATAATACAGACTTAAGTATATAATGAAACTACTTCGGTGAAATCGATGACACATTATCATTTATTACAAAAATAAACAAGAACTAACACAACCGTCCACCGTCTAAAAAAAAAAAAATGAAAAAAAAAGTTCATTACTTAATACTTTTACAAATCCATAAAACGGATTTATCGATTATTTATCTTGGACCGTTTCAGCATTTGGTCGACAAATGACTAATGAACTGATTTGAAATGACGAAGTAATCTCATGACTTGATGATCGGGGGATTAAAAACAATATAACACTGTGACGACAAATACGACAAATGACACAAAATAAAAATTATGACGACAACATGATTAAAATTTCTTCCACATATAATAAACTTCAGTCTTTATTCTCACTTGGTTTCGGGAGAAAAACATCTGCTACTTCTACTCACTCTGTGTATGATCGATAAAGCTTCTTCTTTGAAAGCGTGAATGCCGGGCTGATCATCACCGTGCCACCCTTTGTAAGATTTCTGCAAAGAAAGAAAAGAACACGTTTAGTATACCGAAAATTTTCATCTAAATTAGAATTAAAATTCTTGAAATTTCATATCAGAAAAATTATTATATAAAAAAAAAAACAATACTCACTTAAGGAATTGTGGCAACAGAGAATGCCAGGAACTCGAATCTTGTTTCAGAGTGAGGAATAGCTCGAACGTAGACACCGTATCAGGATCGTATTTGAGTACAGACAGACGCCGACAAACCGAATCGGTTTCGAAATTGATATAGAGCGTGCATCCACGGAGACCGCAAGGTTCCAGATCAGCCATCGCGACGGCCGCACGAGCTATGCGCGGAAGCAGATCGGCTGGTAAAAGCACCTCGCCGCATGCCAACTGTGCAGATTTTGCAGCACGTAATTCTGATTCAAGACGTCGTGCAAGCTCTGAACACGCCGAACATTCTTCAGAGTTGTTGTTGTCAGGAATAGTCTCAGGTTCCCAAGCACCTGGAATTGAAAAAGAAAATATTTTATAAATAAAGTTACCGATATTAATAATTAATTTTTAAATGTTAAACAAATCAACCGTTAAATATATTACAAGGAAATGAATTACCCGAACACAAATAATAACAACAAAACGGTCAAACGCATTGCGTGAAGTTTCGATCAATATATCTTTGTTACCGGCCGGCACAGCTGATGTGATCAGCTGTGCCATACACAAAAGTAACTTGCGCAGCAGCGTCCTATTTCAAGGTTCTTTGTTTGAAGAGACGCGATTGAGCAAATTGATATGAAACTTGTTATTCGAGAAATATCTATACTTTCGTAAAAATTTAACAATTTTTAAAAACAACACACGAAAAACTGTTTCGACTTACTAGTCATTGAACAAAACTTACAATTTGATAAATCGTCCGAATTAAATAAAATAATACCCGATAATTTTTTATCGATTTCGGTATATAAAAACAATATACATACATATACCTATCTGATTAAGCTTTAAATGAAAGATCTATATCCACGAAGATAAAATGATGAAATAGCAGGTATCATTAACGAATGAGAAATTTAACAGAAATGAACTGAAATTTTCATATATGTTAATCGGCATAAATGATTACAATTGAAAACAAACAAGAATATAACGTTTAAAATAGTTTTACATAAATTATTTAAAGACAGCTTAAGTATAAAAATTTTAATTAATTTTTTTTAACTGAAATATGTAGTAAAAAAAGATTCATTATGAACAAATTATATGGTAAAAACTACAATTCAAAATAGATGACGAAATCAGCTTTTCAAAAATAATACTTTAATGAATTTTATTTACAGATTCAAAAGAAAAATCGATGATTAATTAAATGTTGTGTTCGTTAAAAAAAAATGAATAGGAAATGAATTTTATGCAATGAATTATATATTTCGAATCGGTAAAATGAAACCGAGTGAAAATTCAATTTAAAAACGATTGCTTATGACATTTCGATAATGAATCTAACGATATTTACCTTTCTTATTAGTGAAATCCAAATTGTACTGTTGTAAAACTTCCATTTTATTGTTTATTTTTATCACTTTCAAATATCACAATACAAAATAAAAAAATAAACTACGTATAGATCTTTAACAATACAAGATGATCGAATGTCAGTGTCCTATATATCTCTTTATATTACTGTTTTCAGTCAATAGAACAGCGAGTCTATTTAACTTGAAACACAGCTTACACAACGGACTTTTTTAGAATGATGTAAGATACCGGTAGTAACAGTTCCTTTATATTTGTTTCCCCACCATTTGCTATTGCCGGCCGGCCTACGTGAGCAAGCCGGTGGAATACATTCGGCCGGCATTCGGTCGCGATCGGCAAAATTCGTGACCCCATGCTGTGTCACACCACACATTGAAATAAAATGGCCCTCCTCTTCCCAACGTCCCTTGTCCATGAACATCATGTTCTTTGTGTCCGAGCTTCTTGCTACACAAATACATGTACACGGATTATAATTAGTGATAGATGCATCGTACGATGTTCTGTTTGTATCTGATTCTCTCCACGTTTAATTTCTGTACGAAACGTTTCATTCTATATCGAAAACACATATATGTTTTTTTTATGATATGGATGAAATCGATTTCATAAAAAAATTAACATTTAAAATCAGTCCCTTAGATATCAATTTTAAAAGTTAAGAAAGAATAATAAAAAACAAGCATATAATGTGAAGAAGTTTTATAGTACACAAAATACATAAATATAAATTTTATTTAATTTTTTTCACTAAAGAATCACTCACTTTAACGGCACAAAATTTTATTAAAGTGTTCAACAATAATGATTAAACAATTATTAAGTCTTTTTAAGTTACTGAGTGATTTCTTTATGAATTAACCTCTGTGATAAATAAATTGTTGATATTTTTTTAATCAAGAAATAAAAACGGTTATAAATCAATTTTAGTGAACTAAAAATATTTTTGAAGAAAAATAATTTACGGTGATTCATGCATGTTCTTGATTACTATTTGCGATTAGTTATAGAAAAAAAAATTTCATAATTGTTAAAAATATTTATAAAAATTCAATATCGACTTCATCAGATCACACAAATACTCTTAATAGAAAATTATTAAAATTTTTTTTTTAAAAAAAAATTACAATAATTGTAAATTTATTTATAAAAACCGATATAAATTATATTTGTTATAAAAGTCATATATAAATAAAATACACATATTTATGTTTAATTTAAGAAGGTAATTCAAATAATAAAAATGATAAAAAATAGAAAAAAAATAAATTAAGGATATTAATATATGTATATATAGTATATAATTTCTTGATTCTAAATACATATGTAAAAAAATATATTTAAAAGGATTTGCCAAAGCTGAAAATAATTTTTAAATTACTTGTAATTAAATAGAATGGTTAAAATGTATTATTAATTCATATTTTATTCAGTTGATGAAATGAAAATTTATGATAGTTTTAATTAATTTGATATCATTACCCATATTACTTTAATGATTTTTATTTTTTAAAAAAAACAAACAAACAAACTTCCGCACGTACTTAAAAATACAAGAAATATTTTAACATACATAGAGAATATTTTTAGCAAATATTCAAGATATACATTCAATACAATACAAAATACTTGGATAGTGCACCAGTTTTAGTCACGTTTTCTAAACAGTAAATCAGTTTCCCTCACAAGTTATGAAAAACCTACAAAGAAAGATTTCAGTTAAAAATAAGTTAAATCAAAATAATTAGAAATTATCTTGATCGTTTTTGCTGGAAAGTGTTGAGAAAGATGCAGATTATTTATTTTCAGTATTCTTAAATGACATTAAACAATTTTTTTTTGATGAAGAAATACAGTATCTACAAAATGTACTTTTCTGTTTTATTTTATATTTCACATGCATATAAGATTTTTTTTAATATATATATATACACATACATATATATATATATATATATATATATATATATATATATATATATATATATATATATATATATATATATATATATATATATATATATATATATATATATATATACATATATATATATATATATATATATATATATATATATATATATATATATATATATATATATATATATAAGAAGAAAACACCATGAATGAACAATAGAAATCATTGATTGGAAACCGAAAAATATAAAAAGACTAAAAAAAGACTATATATAAATGAAATAGAGGCTTAAGAAAATTAATCGATGTGGGATAGAAAAAAAGACAATAAATCCTTGAAAGTAGAAAGTTTTGGAAAATGCCTTCATCCAGTAGTAGATAAAAATAAACTACTTCTACTGCTAATGATAAACACACACACATATAGTATATAAAATCCATAAAAGATTAAAAACCTGTATTTATAGAAAAAAAAATAAAAACGATTATAAATATTAAAAAAATATTTATTTTATTGTACCATATGATAATTTATTTTCAAATAAAAAAATCTATTATAAATAATATTATTGGCTCAGAAAACGAACTAGTAAAGCAAAATTAAATACCATATTACTGAAAATAATTTCTGATAAAATTTATATTTTTTTTTAAAAAAAAAAACGTTAATGATGTGTAACTGAAATATTTCATTTTAGTTTACTATAAACAAATTAATATTAAATATCAAGAAAAAATTGTCCATTCAAACAGAACTTATTGTACGTTTATTTTCATTCATTTTTAATATAAAATAATATATGCGTGAGTTAATCACTTCATTATAAAACCACATCGTTATTTTTTATTCTACAAAATATATATTATATATATATATATATATATATATATATATATATGTGTGTGTGTGTATATGTGTGTGTGTAAATTGGTGTACATGAAAAATAATTAATAAATATTAGTAATTAATAATGTCTATATATTATTTGTCGGAAAAACTTTTTCGTCTGATGCAATATGTGAAAAAATAAATTTCCTGATGCAATATTAAGTCACGTTATAGTAAGTCACGTAAATGACTAGTTAAAAAGATTATATGAATCGATGAACGGAAATTTTTATAAGAAATTATATATATATATATATATATATATATATATATATATATATATATATATAAACTAAAATCTTATATTAAAAAAATAATTGATAAAAACATGTTATCATACAATTATAACACGTATTGTTTTTAATAAAGTATTTTAATTAAAAATAAGTATAAGATATATTATTCAGATATAAATCGAAAAAAAATCAAATTGAATCGAATTCTAATTAAAACCTAATTCAAGAAATTATCATTTAAAAATATATTTTATGCTCATAAATAGTCAATCTTTATATAAAACTTATTGATGAATTACAAATAATAAATATACAGAAGATCGAAAAGAAAGTTTCATTTTGTATTTTTTGATCCACTTAATATCGTTTAAGTTTTGTTAATAGAATTATTTATTACTTATTTATTATAAATTATGTACATTTTGAAACCTACTTTTGTGAATTTTGGAAATTAGGTGACAATATATTGAATATTTTTATTTTCACATTATATACTATTTTTAAATATATTCAACATGTAGATTATATTAATTGTATACAGAGAAACTTCATTGAAAATTCTATTGACTAGTATTACATTTTTCTATTTACATTAGTTTTACATGCAGCTGGCAAAATATCTGATATTTAATTTCACATTTCAACGTGTCTGTCTATGTATTGCAAAAATGTTATTCTATCCAATTTTAACATACAAATTAAGTCGAAATTATTCACAATATTTGAAGTACAATTTAATTTTCGAAAACTAAACATATTCTAATTAATATACTTGTATATATCTTATGTAAAGATTTTTTTTAATAAAAATTGAAAAAATATATTAATTAAATTCAATATTTTTGTAATTGAATTGCATTCAAAAAAGGTTTAAATAATTCATGTAGTGATTGTTAAATATTTTTAATTCTTAGTAATACATAACTTTTTTCTTCTTAAAATAAATTAATTATAAAAATATCTAATTATATTACAATTTTTTTTCAAAAAAAATGTCTATTGATTCAAATGTGATAAAATATATTTTTTATACAAATTAAATAAAATTGTATGAAGATAAATGTGAACTGTGTTGTGGTACAATTGCAACGATGACCAAATAAAACGTTCAATTTCAATTACCCTACAATAGTCCCTTGATGATTTTCTGATACACAAAAGCGTAAGCTAATTGATTTATAGACTGATTCAATTATCCATAAAGCGTTGTTTTGATACAATTTGTATTAATTCTGACTTAGTGTAACAAATTTATTGATGATGACTGTGTGGATCAATACTGGTATTGTAAATAAATTGGGGCATACTAATATTAAACTCTAATATTGACATCAAAATAATATATTTATAATACATATATATTAGTATATTCGCTACTTTTTATTAATACACGTTATATAATTCTTATATTATATTTTTTCACAAATATTTTTTAATATTTATAATATGATATTTAATTAAAAAATAATTGCATATAAATAGTTTTTCATAATCCTTTATAAATGTATCTATGTAGAAATTATTGCACAACTAAATTTACATTTATTTTATTTCAATTTTTAATTTCTTACAGAGGATATTTTTACTACAAGATTTAAGTCGATTAACATATAAATATTTATCGAATTTTATAGTTGATATGTTATGTTTGAATTCAATCTAAATGTACTTTGGTTTATGTATATATTAAAAGCAAACTTTCTTTTTATTTCTGAAAGATGACTTCAGATTGTTTTTTCTCAAATATAATTACTGATAAAAAAAACCTCTCAGTATAAATGGTTTATCTAATAAAAGGATACTTTTTTTCTTAACGCATTCGCAAATTGATGTTCCCATCAAAACATTGTCGATTGTTCAATTTCGTTGATAGGTTTCGTGAACAGGAACATGAAACTGGTAAAACGAGTTTCGTCGAACAAGATCTTGCCTACTTCTACCGATATTATAGTACACGTTGTATCGAGCGAGACAGAACGAGAAAAAAACAACAATGATTTACATATATATTGCTGATTGTACAAGTAATTATTTTTTTTACATTAAATTTAAAATGTGATCTGTACGTATCTCAGGTACGACCTAAATAAACAATATTTAAACTTAATATCGAAATAAATACAATAAAAACGTTATTCTTGTGCACGCAACAAAGTATTCATCGTTTTATATATATATATATATATATATATATATATATATATATATATATATATATATATATATATCAAGCGCAGACATTAATATCAATTATAATATTTTTTTCATTACCAGTAATATTTCATGACTGAATTTAATTCCATGTATTATATTTAATCATTCTTCATTTGGAATATTTTTAAAAAAATTACCAATGAAAAAGTCTACATATAAACTATATAGAAATAAATTAAAATTTAAAAAATCTTGTTAAGCATATAACATGTATCAATTTACTCATTTTTTAATTAAATAAATATGTTTATAATTAAAAACAAGTACAATTTAAATTATATATTTATTATGTAATGAGATATCTGTAAATTTATAACAAATATCTCTAAATTGATAAATCATATATAAAAAACAATAAAAATAAGTCAATGTAGTTTTAAAATTTGTAACGAAATATTAATTTATATATTTTAATTATTTATTTTTATACGGATTTAAATTGTGAAATCTTCTAAGCTTCTTCTTTTTTTGTCATAGTATGTATAAAACTAAATAATTTTTCTATTTTAATTAAAAATAAATTAATTTCGGAAAATAATGAACTGAAAATTTGAAATGTGTAATATTTTTTTTAGTTTTAATTCATTTTCATCTCTTTTATATGAATATGATTTCATTGTGTGTGTGATATATATATATATATATATATATATATATATATATATATATATATATATATATATGTATGTATGTATGTATAAAGCGTAGACATTAATATCAATTATAAAATATCTTTTCATATACGAGTAATATTTCATGACTAGATTTAATTCCACGTATTATATTCAATCATTGTTCATTTGGTATATTGTAAAAAAAACCTTAACATGTATTAGCGATTACAAATAAATCAGAACAATTTTTTTAGAATGAAGTATATCTGAAAATGATTCAAGTAAAAAATACAAAAATAATTTAATATATAAATGTACTTTCCTGTTTAAAAAACAATTCTAATTTAACTTTTGTAAGTCAACAAAAATATAACAATATTAAATTCATTAAATTTTGCTTATTCAATTTCTTTCTTATCTTTTTGAATAAATAATTTATTTGATTTTTTTGTAAATGGGTTTTTCAAAAGATACATTGTTCAAATTGCCACAAGATAAATATATCAATATTGCATTATACTATTTATATATAAAATGACGTAAAATATAAATTTAATATCGAAACTAAAACGTGTCATTCAAATTCACCTCATTTACATTTGACCAAATAGTAATTATGATTTTTTTTATGTTTTATGAATAAAACAATAGTCATTTTACAAATAGATGTTCGGCAAACTGAAACATCGATTTGCAAGTTTCGACACGTTTCAATATTGATGATACTAGAAAAAAAAACATTTTCTACACCTTTACCTTTTTATACAGACGTTTTGTATAGAATACAATATGAAGAATAATAATACATATTCTCTACATACACACACACACACACACACACACACACACACACACACACACACACACACATATATATATATATATATATATATATATATATATATATATATATTATATATATAATACGTGTATACTCTTGTATATACAATCAACTATCTATAAATTGTTATCTTCTGTCTAGAATGTTCGAAACTTTGCGCAGAATTATGCATTAGTCATTCTTTATCAGTAGAGATATTAACAATCAATCGCTTTTGTTAATTCAAACAAGTTTTAATTTAATTTATGCAATTTTTTCAACTGTGTTAGAAATTATTTTAAATGATTTCATAAAAGAATACCATTTTTAAAATTAAATTATGAACGGACAAAAATGAAGTTTTTGTAGAAATTGATTAATTTAATTTTAACTTTTGATTTAATTAATTTCATTTAATTTCAACTAATTTTAATTTTAACTTTACAATAATAACTTTTGAAATGTTGTCTCTTCTTTGAATATTATACATATACATATATATGTTATATGAGCCGTTTATTTTGAAGGGGGACTAAGTCCATTTATCTTTAAATCGAGATATTTAATGGTTTGCGTTTTAATAAATTTAAAAATATTGGTAACTGATAACATGGTAGTATAATGTTTTTATGTTTCTAAGGGTGTGTAATTTACTAACCCAAGTAGTATGATAAACATTGTTTAAGAAAATACACGTTTTTTATGGCTTTAAATGGACTTATACCACTTTCAAAATTAATGAAATCATTTTTTTAATTTTTAAAAAATCTTAAGTTCATTAAAACAAATAAAATACCTAATAAATAAAAAAATATATTAGTTCCCAAAAATCGCATCCAACATATTTTTTACTAACTTCCCTTTCTCCATTAGTAAAATTTGAAGTTTTACAAAATTATGAGTTTTTCAATTTTGTTGGTCAATTGATGGACTCATTTAGTGACATAATATCTCAATGTATGAATAAATGGACTTAGGCAACTTTGAAAATAAATTTCTAATCATTTCATTAACTGGATAATTTTCTGTTTAGAAAATCTTAGTGATTTTAAATATATTAACGGATTTTTTAAAAAAATAAAAAGATAACGTCAAATTGTAAATATTAAATTGTAACGTCAAATTGCAAATAACAGCTAACTCAATTTTTTTGAAAAATGGACTTAAGCCACTTTCAAAATAAATAGTTCATATATATATATATATATATATATATATATATATATATATATATATATATATATATATTTAAAAAAACGAATTTTTTTCTAATAAAAATTATTTAACAAACGTAACATAATAAAGAATTACATAAACATAAAACACAAATGTATGTATTATAAGTTTATTATTATAAACACAAACTTATAAAAGAGAAATAAATACAAGTATGTTACAATATATCAAGATAAATAAGTATAGTTAAATTCGAGTAAGTTAAATGTTGACCACAACTTTATTTCGTTATTCTAGTAACTTCTATCGATCTACTAACCTTACTCCTTTGTTCTACAATATTACAGAAGCTATTTTAAATTTGATCACTTATAAATACAAGACTGATGCAAATTATAAATAAATCTACCATTTTTGTGTTTTTCATTTTAATAAAAAGTTTTTTTTAAGTAATTATAGAATATATTGTACATATGTATATATATATATATATATATATATATATATATATATATATATATATATATATATATATATATATGAATGTGTATGTGTGTGTACAACAATAATAAAAATTACTTTGTGTTCTATTTTTTTCCTTCATATTAAAACAAGAAACTAAAACTTATTATTACTTATTTTTTCTCGGAAACAGTTCTTACACTAACAAATGTTGACGTGCATTAATGTACAAATTCGAACTCACGACATATTAAAAATAGTTACTTGGTTTTAATTTTTTTATATATCGACACACACACACACACACATATATATGTATATGTATATGTATATATATATATATATATATATATATATATATATATATATATATATATATATACACATATATATATATATATATATGAGGGTCGTTTGATAAGTATGGTAAAAAAGTAAGAAAAGCTAAATTGAAAAATTGAATTGAATTAATTAATTAATTAAATTAAGCAATCAATACATTTATCATTCTTATCAAACGACCATCGTTTGTATGTACATTGTATAAATGAAAATGTATAATTTTTTCTTACGTTATATTTTCGAGAACATTCGATAATGTTGGGATTACTTTGTTTGCTTAGCCACACATATTGTGGATTAATTTAAAGTTTATTTATTTCCCTAACAGTTTAACAAAGAAAATAAAATATTTTCTATTTATATAAATAGTATAATAAGTGATATATTTACTTGTATGTAATTTAAACAAAACTTTTTAATATACAAATTCGAAAAAATAAAATAAATTGATTTAATTCTAAATATATTTGAGTAATTGTCCACTAAAAAAGTATTGTAACTCTATTAATTACATGTAAGAAATTTTTAAATTGTATATTTAATTAAAATGTGTATTACACAAAACTAAAAAAAAAAGAAATTTGTTTATAAATATCACTAAAAAGTGGTATGATATAAATAATTTGTTTTGTAAAATTACAAAATAATCTGCAATTGTGATAAGTTTTTCTATTTTTGTAATATATTTATGTTAATCATAAGAATGAATGTAACGTGCAGATTTGATAATAAATAAAATTCTTTTTTATGAATAATCCGAACTGAATTTGACTTCATTAGATTAACTACTTAATTTTTTATCATTTTTAAACTACAGATAATATTTAAAACATACTTTGTATTTTAATATCTATTGATTTTATAATTCCTAGTTTAAATGTTAATATAAATACTTAAAAAATTAAAAAATATACAGTAAGTGAATGATTCATTTTTGTTAAAATTAAATAGCAGTGCATTGAAAAACCATCGGACCTTAAGATTAGAAAAATACAAATAAAATTCAATTGCATGAAAAGAAATTAGACGAATAATATAAAATGATCAATTGGATATTATTATCCAAATCAGAGAATACCATTATGTAGATTTTCTAAGGCTACGATAATGATGAAACATTCATCGGAATGATGTAAAATGTAAAGTAATTTATGTAAAAAAATGCAAATTAGTCATAGTATCAAATCAACGGTAGAAATATTTCCTTATAATAACATTTAAAATTAAATTCGATATTATTAAAAAAAACGATTTTTTTCCGATAATATAAAACAACTTCAAGTAATAAACATATAAATTTCCAAATAATTAATTTAAAATAATGAATATTTGTCATTCAATAAAAATTTACAATGTAAAAATTGAAATAATTATTCAAGTCTATAATATGTATAAATAATTCAAATGACGTAAGTAGTTTAAATATGTTCAGCTAAGAACCTATCGGAATACTATTTTGTTATGATTAATAATAAAAAATAAGCAAACATTTTTTGTTAACTAATTTTATTTAATAAATAAAAATAATTCCATAAACTCATATGGAGCAGCACACTCATAAGTAAACATATTATTTGCAAGTTTGTGCTTGTTGCATCAGAAACACAAACACAAGCTTCTAGAAGTTTCAATATGTATATATAATATGTATGAGTGTGAGTGTGTATATGTATGCAGACTATTCGTGTGTCACGCACACTTTTGTGTACTGAGGATATATATTTTAGTTATGTATACATACATACAAGTATATATATATATATATATATATATATATATATATATATATATGTATATATACACAACCAATCATTTAAGGGAAAATATATATACATACACATCCATTTATATAAATATACTAGCGAATATACTAGAAACACATGTTTCTGATGTAAAAAGCGCTAACTTACAAGTAATGTGTCTAAAAATACAATAGTATTGTAGAATGACGAAATGTGTCGTCATTTGATAACTAATAGATAATAATATATCAAAAGTATAACATGCAAATTTCCGTTGATATTATTTTTCCTAACTTGTATAAAGTTCTTAATAAATTAGCAATATTAATACGTGACATTTATCGATGGGAAATTTTTAATGAAAGTGTATGTACACGTATGCGATACGCTTGACGAAATTACTAAATGATAAAATGTTGATAACTTTTTTTTAATAAATGATTCATATGAAATTATTAATAAAATTATTATACTGTTCAGGTAGAATGAATAATATAATACTTATTTTGAATTATTTGGATGTTTTTAAATGTCTATTTGAATTTTTTATTATAATATTGAAATATTGTGGTATTGTTTTATTTGTTAATAAATTACTTTTTTAAATTTTTAATACATGATTACAAATCATTAATTAACATCTATGTATATATATATATATATATATATATATATATATATATATATATAAAGAGAGAGAGAGAGGTGTTTTTTAAGCATGATAGAAATTTAAATTAAAATAAAACACATACTAACTGACCGGATGATTATTTATTTGCTATTATTCAAAAGATCATTTTATGGGATTAATATTTAAAAATTATTCTGGACATATGTGTACCACGGTTACCTCTGACATACTGCATTCTGTTAGTCCAATTTTGGGTCACTTTTTCAAGTAATTAAGGCCTTATATAAACAATAACATGAGTTATGTTGGCTTCTAATGCTTCGATTGTTGGTGGTTTATCAGTATAAATCAGAGACTTCACATGTCCCCGAAGAAAATAATCCAGAGGTGTCAAATAAATTATATACACTGATTCACATAAGTCAGGGATGTTCAATCTCTAGGAATCCAAGGGCCGCAATACGAAAATAAAAATTATCCGCGGGCCGCACCCAAAATAAAAAAACATTTATTACTATTTAACTATGTTTTATTGAAATATTAGACAATATTAACAAAATTGTGTATTTCAATGAGAATTTTGGGGTAACTCTGATTCCTTTACTAATGTAGCTATATCAATTTCAATGTTTGTAGAAGCCAAACGCAGTAAATTTGATAACGATTTGTCCGTCATGGAACTTCTATATTTAAATTTTATAAATTTCATTATTGAAAAGGTACTTTCACAAAGATAAGTACTGTTGAGCATTGACCCCATTCTAAGACTAAACTCTTGCAATTTAGGATACTTTCCTTCTGGTAATAATTTAAAAAAATCTCCTCCTGTTTCACATTTATTACTAAACAAGGGATCTGTTTGTAAATCACACAACTCTAACTGCAAATCGGATTTTACGGTTGTAATATTAATAGTTAAAGGTTGACTAAAAAGTAAAATATCTTGTTCAAAATTTCCAAAATCGAAATATCGTTCTTCAAATTCCTTGATTATATCTTCAATATATTCTACATGAGATGAAAATGATGTTCCCTCAAAATTCTTCATTTCTTCGAAATGTTCCTTGCAACTAGGGAAACAAGTAAAGTCGCTATTGATAAATGTTGATTTGAATAGCTGCAATTTTCTTTTAAAACCTTTGCAATGACCATATAAGTTTACAATATTTTTTGCCGCATAAAGCCCCTTCGCGGGCCACATGCGGCCCGCGGTTTGGACAGCTCTGACATACGTCATAGCACACATGGCTAACAAGCAATTTATTTATTAAAAAAATATTTAATTGAAAATAAATATAATGAATAAATTTAATAAATATTATATATATTTTCAATTAAATAATTTTTTTTAATTTAACAACTTCATTGAATTATATCAATAAATTGCTTATAAATCTCATGTGTGCCATGTCTTATGTGCGTTAGTGTATGTAGATATATTCGAGATTTTATTGGAATTATGAACTATTATTATATTTATCACAATATGTAATAAAAACAGTAATAGTTTGAACGAATATGGACGAGGGTTTTATTTAACAGTAGATTGACAGACACTAAAAATTACAATCATTATTATTCTCAACCCTTATCAGTACTTTGAAAATCGGTATCTTTGAAAATTTTGCAGTTCAAGCAATGAATTCGTTTTTTTTTTGACATTTACAGTAAAATCTCTAATATTATTTATCCCACCCACTTACTTGACATTTTCTTAGATGTATGTATGTATATATATTCATTTTTTATTTGTATTATTTTTATATATATCCACGTTTGATGATTTTTGTAATTCTCAGTATTACATATATATATATATATATATATATATATATATATATATTACATTTACGAAATTCTAAAACCTGACAAAGCGAAAGCTTTGAATATTTGTAAAAGCCTATGATTAAAAACGTTGATTTATTTGCGAATTCAAAGTTAGGATATGATTTTTCGTTTGATATAAAAAAAGAAGAATGTAACAAAGGCAAACCATAAATTTGAATTGCATCCATCAACGCAATGGCGGTAGGGGAGATATGCTCTGTTCGTATAGTATCCTGGATGGATCTAACTCGCCCATAAAACGGAAGGTATCGACAGAATAGCTCTCTCAGTCTTTTGTGCACGCTTCGTTATAGACGGTTTATGTCGATAGAAGTTGTGAAAGTCCATAAATGTTCTCCCTTATTGCATATTGTCGTAAATTCGATTGCTTACTTTTATATTCTGTAGCTCTTGTTGAATGAAATAATCGTATATTACATTAAATGTATTTGCAACATTCAAGTCACTGTTAATAATGACAGACATGTGCATTATATATATATATATATATATATATATATATATATATATATATATAAAATGTTGTTTTCTTTTTATTTCATTTTCATTATTAATATAAATATTTTAAATCTTTAATAAGTGATTTTGAAAAAGGCAATAAATTTCATTCTGAATTGTATAAAATTTAAATAAATTGACAAAATTAATACAAATTCAATACACCTTTAATAGTTCAAATAATCTACCAATAATAATATTCTACAAATAATTAATTCGTAGTATTATTGCAAGTAGATATATTAAAAAAGGTAAAAATATATAATTAGAAATATACTAAACAAAGGTTTAATAAAATAGTTACATAGTCACATTACGAAAAATTCAATTTAAAAAAATATATATAATGCGCGCTCTGATTATGATGGCTAGTCATCGAAATTTACATGAGCAACAAAAAGTGAATAATAAGTAATTACTGAACACTTTTATAATATTTAGTAATATTTAAGAGTGATTCATTTATGTGAAAGCTTATGTAGTTTACTTAAAAATTATATCCTAATGAAATTAACAGCATTAAACAAATGTAGAGAAAAAGATTACTGTTTTTTGTATTTGTTCTTATAAAAGATTCAATAAAAAAGTTATTATAGAATAATATTTAATAATTACATCTTATATCTCCAAGTATGAAATATAACACAAAATTACAATACCAATTTAAATCTCTGTTTATACCTGTATTTGTATTTTAATTTATGGAATATATTTAATAAATAACTGTACGTTGTTATTACTTTAGTTATTTAATACTCATCTAATTAACCCAATATTTTAATTTGAATAGGATGTACAAATAACAACGTATCTATTGAACAAATAATGAAGTATGACATTTTATTAACTATATTATTTAACTAAATCTAAAATTTACCTTTTCAATTGAATATCCTGTTAAATTACTCTATATAATTTGATGTACATCTATTGAATTAAATTAAAAATATATGTTAGTTATTAATTACTATTTATCTATTAATATTTAAATTGATTTAATTTTATTATTTCAATATTTAATATGGTGAAAATAAATATCACTTGCAAAAAAATAATCATTCTAAGACCTTGGCCGAAATCAAAAATTGTCACAACTAATGTCATTACGTAATATATATATTTGAAACTGATTAAAAAACGGAAGAGAGATAATTTGCAAAAGTTTTTTATACAAATAAATTTTATTCACAAATTTTAATATATATATATATATATATATAAACAATATTTTTTTATATTAAAAATATATACAGACATTATGTATTTTATAAATTATCATAATGTTTCTCATTAAACACATAAAGAGAAAGGTTTCCGTTCGAAAGATTACTTAATGTTTCCAATTGAGAAGCAAAGGAAACACTATGATTAATGTATATATATATATATATATATATATATATATATATATATATATATATATATATATATATGTGTGTGTGTGTGTGTGTGTGTGAGTACAAGTTGTATTTAATAAATTTCCAACACAAAAAATAATATAATTAAATAGAAAATTAATACTTTTTTTTCAGTGCAAAAAAATTTGACAATAACAAATTATTTTTTATATTTACTGTTTATAACTTGTATATTTTAATTATATAATTTATATCATAATTTACTTATTTACCTGTTTTTATATTACTACTTGTGTTTTTAAACAATTTTAAAATTATCTGAAGAACATAAAACAAACATTTTACTACAGAATATTTTAATTAATCATAAAATATATTTTTAGAGAATAATTTTAAATTATACAACTTTAATTAAAAAAAGGACATATTTTTTTGATACAAAAATAGTAAATATAGCATATAAATTCAAATATAAAATCCAAAAGGAACTAAAAGAACTAAAAATATCTCATTATTCACTTCACTAAACAGCAAGTAAACAAAAAGGCATTGTTATCTTTACTATTAATTTCTTTACATATCTCTATTTATAAAATGTAATGCCTTTGTTTGTACATAAAGTATTTGATTTACCTTTATGAAAACATCGCATGACTCACTATTTTGTTATTATTATACCAATGGCACAATATTTTAAACACTTTTTTTAAAAAAATAAATATTAAAATATGGATAAATTTATGTGTAAGAAAATTTTTAAAAATAAACTTGTGTTGTTATGCAAGAATGATTATATCATTTCAAAACGCTCGACAGCTTTTAGACTTTGCAATTATTTTTCCAATAATAAAATCATTAAAGAGGGTGAAAACGTGTAAACATTTTTACGGCAAAGTAAACAGCTTGTTTTTCATCATAATTATATATATATATATATATATATATATATATATATATATATATATAAACTAGTTTCACGTAGATATTTTTAAAAATAATATATTACTTTATAATAATAATATATTACTATAAATAATATATGCCTACCTATTTTTTTTTAAAAAAAATACACAAAATTTATGAAACACGAGCATAAAAAATAATACAAGTAATAAATTATATTGAAAATATTTTATAATTTTAATAAACAAAAATATTACAACAATAAAATAAAATACTGTGCATTAAATTTAAATTTTTCTAATAAAAAATAAAAAAACCTAAAAACTACAAATAAAAAGTTAGTCTCATAAAAGTTATTAGACAATGAAATTTTAGATACATAGACAAGAGAATCGAACTCTAGTAAATTAAAATTGAATAATTTGCTAACTTTTTTTATTTTAACTATTATTTGCAGACAACGAGGAATAGATTCAATTATTTTTAATGTAGTCTCAAATATATTTTCTCTTTTGTACAGTTATACTATTGTCATATTTTTTATTTATACTATTGTCATATATATCAATTATATGAATGACATAATGATTTATTATTATCATAATGCATACTGATATTAAAGAAGAAATAATTATTATAACAATAGTATGTTAATATTCATAATTATTAAATTTAAAATAACAATTGTATTGATAACAAATTATTTAATATCTATTTATGTATCTATCTAATCTCTCTCTCTCTCATATATATATATATATATATATATATATATATATATATATATATATATATATATATATATATATGTATATAATATATTTAAGCGGCATTTAAACTATTAATATATAGGAAATCATTTCAAGTATCACAAGTAATGCTGTTGGAAAGTACGCTTGACACACAGCATATAAATGAACACTCTATTTACATCCCTGTCACGTGACAAATATTGCTCCTGTTGGCTGAAAACAAACACACGGTGGTTGACATTTATTACTTTGTTCTTTTTCCTGATTTTTAACTGAGAAAATTTGTTGCTTAATAATTTCATAATTTATTTTTCATACATATTAATATATATGTATACATATGTATGTATGTATATATATATATATATATGTATATATATATATATATATATATATACACGACCTATCAGACAAAATAAAAATAGAGAAAGGAGTCAGACAAGGAGACAGTTTATCACCAAAAATATTTAATGCAATTTTAGAACAGGTCATAAGAGACGAAAATTTTGAAAATAAAGGAATCAAAGTAAACGGAGAATATCTATCACATCTAAGATTTGCAGATGATATACTACTTATAAGTGAAAAATCGGAAGAATTACAAACATTATTCGAAATCCTCTTAGAAAAAAGACGAAAAGTAGGGTTAAAAATAAATATGGGAAAAACCAAGGTCATGTTCAATAATTTCGCTGAAAGAAGTAAAATACAACTAGAGAATCAGTACCTGGAACAAGTGGACGAAATAAAATACCTAGGGAAAACTATAAGATACGATGGTGATTTATGGCCAGAAATTAAATCGAGAATCAAAGCCACATGGACAACATTTGGGAGACTAAATAGTATAATGAAAAGCAATATACCAATCAGTTTAAAAAGTAAGGCATATAACCAATGTGTACTACCGGCCTGTACGTATGGAGCAGAAACTTGGACTCTAAACACAAGAATGAAACAGAAACTGCTAACTGCTCAGAGAAGTATGGAAAGAATAATGTTAGGAATTTCCAAACTGGACCGAAAAACAAGTAAATGGATAAGGGAACAAACAAAAGTAATGGATATAATAGAGCAAGTTAAATCGTTGAAATGGACATGGGCAGGACATATAGCGAGAAGAGAGGACAACAGATGGACGAAGATTGTTACGGAATGGAGACCAAGAGATAAAAGGAGACCCAAAGGAAGACCACATCAAAGATGGAGAGATGAAATTGTGAAATATTGTGGAGGGCAAGGTTGGATGAGATTGGCCAGTGACAGGAAAGAATGGAAGAGGCTCGGAAAACTCTTCTTTTTTAATTATGACATTCGACGAGGCTTTCGCCCAGCAGTGGGCTGATGTGGGCTGGAGATGATGATGATGATGATGATGATATATATATATATATAATTGTGAAATGTATAAAAAAATTCATTATTTTTACTTAAATGGTTTCAACATTATTTAATAGTTGCTAATTTCATTTTAAATCAATTAATTTTTATTTATTGATAAAAGTTCGTATTTTTAAAAATTGCAAGTAAATTAAAAATAACAATTATATATTAAAAATAAATGGACTTGTGTATGTATAATCTTTAAAATTTATTCGATTCTCTAATTATAATGTTTACAATATTAATAAATATCTGAATTATTTAAATAAATAGAAATGTAATATTAAAATGTTGAAAAGAATATCTTAAGCGTTTTAAATAAAACTACTGTACAAACTCTGAAAGTACTTTTTTGTTTAAATTTATGTGTAATGAAGGAATACGGTTTCAATAAATGTTGTGTAAGCGATTTAAACATAAAAAGATGGATAGTATTAGTGAGAAAAAGTATTATGTGCTAATAACACAAATTAGATTACAAGTTTTTGAACACTTGACACAAGTTTATAGAATTTGTATGATATTGACAGTGATAACATTTTTATCACTTTCATCAAATATACTGTCACGTATCTTTTGTAATTCAGACAAGAATAATATAGAGGTTAAATTTTTTTAAAATGCTTTTAATAACGACCTGAATTATATTTTAATAGAAAAATCGAGACAGAATAGGCAATTAATAAATGATTGAAAATGTGGATTAAAATCATATTAAATACTGATATTTACTGAAGTTTTTTAAAAAAATAAATTTCATTACTTATTTTTGATATATTCCGAATATTACTATTATAAATTTTTTGTAAACACGTACGATTTCTTCACGATATTATACTTTTCGTGATTTACTTGTAAGTGCCTAAAAAGGATGTTAAAACAACCAATTTTGGTAGACAATCACTCTTCTTTATGAATAATAACATATGTCATATAATCGAATTCAAATTCATAACACGTTAATATCCTCACGTACTAGTTGCTTGATATGTATGCCTCAAATTATAATGACTTTTATATATTTATATATATATATATATATATATATATATATATATATATATATATATATATGTAACTAATATGTAAATAAATTTTGTATACCTTGTGTAAAAAAATGAAAAAAATATTTAGTTATTATAAACTTTTAGAAATTGAATTTATTAATAAAATTATATTAATATATAAATATATTTTTTGTTCTATGCGACTTTTGAATAAATGAAATAAAATAAAATTATTTTTAAATACATATATAAATATATATATATATATATATATATATATATATATATATATATATATATATTTGTGAATGATTAAATGATCTCTAACATTAAATGTTATTAAAACTTTGAATATATTTCACACATCATTTTTCAAAGGTATCAGTATTATTTCAAATTTTATTTCTTTTTGATCTACAACTGAGTGATATTCTGTAGTAAAATATAATTTATCAACATTATATTGGAACTGACACAAGCATTACATTTACTCGTTCATTCATCATTACTATTGCACAAATTTTATTGTCTTTGATCTATTGTTAAGTAAATCTACTAAAATGAAATTCTTTTTTAAAAAAACGAATATCTATATCTATATATACATAAGAGAAACAGTTTCAAAGATATAAAGAACCGCTGAATCAAAACAACACAATCAATATATCTATATGAATTGAAAACTATTTTTTTAAATAAAAATTGTTATTTATTTGATGAATGATTTTATCCTATGATCCCAATAATTAAAAAAAATATATTATTATTTTTTCTTTTAACTTCTACAATATTAAAGAAATTCTAAACACTTTTCTAATCTTTAAAAAAAATATTTTATATAAATAAAAATACAAATGTTTATACATTTTTATTTTTATATAAAATATAAAATACAGAAAGAATTTAATATAATTAATGAGATTTTATTAAATATATTATCATTATTATTATTACCTGAATAAAAACTAAATTTGAAATATTTTTATTTAATACAAAATTCTCAAACTGCTCTGTGTATGCTTGTAGAAGTTTAGAGGTTTGCAGACCACAGTTTACAAAACCCTGTATTAGATAAAAAATGCATTTCTTTCGTCATATTGCGAAATTGTACTACAAATAATATTATGATTCACTATTGGAGACATTTCAATAAAATAAAGTCAATGACAAAGAAAGAAGTTGATATTTAAACGATGAGTTATAACTAACTATTTGAAAAAACAAATTAACAAGTTATGGACTGAAAAATAATAGTTAATTTTAATTTATTTAATTAAATATAATTTCATAAATATGATAATATAGTTAAATATTATAAATAATTCAACCGTATTTAGGTCGAAAAAGAACAAAAAAAAATGCAAGTTTAAATGTGTACATTTATGTTCAGAAGTTTTTTTTAAACATAACTTGTTTTTAAATTAAAATTTAGATTACAATCGATCTCATTTTCATAAAAAACTTCAGTTTTTTCTACATTTTGACTATTCGGTATGAAATATGTTTATATATAAAATATGTTAATATTTAAAATAACCTTGATAAATTCGTTAAAAATTATATCGAGTACAAATGAGTCATGTATTATACAAATAAATATGTATATGAACTTGATATTTTATAAGAAATCATATAATTAACACTCTGGACGTCAATGTTATTTACACGTCATGATATTTTTTTAATAAATTAATAGGAATATAATCGTCAAGAAAGTCATAAGAATTTATCATTTCTAATTTGACAAATTCTGTATAACATTTTATAAAATTGAATATGAATTCAAAAATATTGTTTTATAATTAGAACTGGATGTAGCAAAAGTATATTTCTAATTAATCAGAAGTATCTGAATTAATTGAAACAATGGGACAAAATCTTTTAAAATATTTAATAACATTAATTCATATTAATTTATTCTGTGTTTAAAAGAAAAGTCATAAAAATAAAAATATTTATACTTTCAAAAAATAAATTACAGTAATTCTCTCTCTCTCTCTCTCTCTCTCTCTCTCTATATATATATATATATATATATATATATATATATATATATATATATATAATTTAGCGACTACAAGCAACTCAAAAAGGTATAGAAAGATGAATGTCACTAAAATGTAGAAATAAAAAGAGGAACGAGTAGAAGTTCACGTTTGTTATAACAAAAATTATTATTTAATATGAAAAATAGTTGGTTACACAACAAAAAGAAAATTCCATCGAACAAAAGAAATGATTGATTTGGAATATAGAAATACAAAAAGTTCAAAAAGAGACTTAGGAATAGATGAGAAGAGATATAAGAAAATTTCTTGATGTGGATTAGAAGAGATATAAGAAAATTTCTTGATGTGGATTAGAAGAGATATAAGAAAATTTCTTGGTGTGGATTGGAAGAGAAATGTATCAAATCTTTGGAAGTGGAAAATTTTTTGAGAGATTTCATCTAACAGTGGATAGAAAGAGACTGATAATTATATATATATATATATATATATATATATATATATATTTAAAATATTTATTTATTTAAAATTGTAATTAGAAAAATAAAAATTTCCATAAAAATATTGAATATTTAAATAGTTTACACAATCGTACATAATGTATACCGTTTATTTATTTAGAAAAAAATAGTTATTGCTCGTGGTTAGAACCGACAAAAAAATTAGAATAATAACTACAATGAAAGTCAAACTGTTTCGATGGTCTTCTTTTTTGATTTAATTCGATTAGTCATTTCCTTTGAACCATTGCATTCAAGGTGAATGATATCGGTGTATATTTCTTCATATACTTCATTTGCACACACCACATACACACACACATACACACACAAAATATATATATATATATATATATATATATTACATGTATTTTTAAATGTTAATTATTCTGCATTCACTGCCGCACTATTCTGAGTCATGCGAACAATTACATATGTAAATAGACCATTATTAATTTTTTTATTGCAAACTAAAAAACGCAATAAAGTTATTGATATAAATTATTATCGAGTGTATTTAACTTCAATTAGTGCTTTACATCACACTGTCAAGGTATTTATTTTACACACAAATGCAAATAAAAAATACATATACATGTGTGTGTGTATGTGTATATAAATATATATATATATATATATATATATATATATATATATATATATATATATATATATATATATATATATATATATATATATAGTTTTACATTTATTTACAATAATTACATAAGAGAAAAACTAAAAAGTATATATACTTATTTACATATATACACTTACATATAGATATTTAGTTTTAAAAAAGATTAACCATCTGTTCTATTATATATTTTGATGATTGCACAATTCTTTAATTTTTTTATCATGATTATTAATTAATCAAATAGCAGGAAATAATCTATTAAAACTAAAAATGGAATAGAGAAGAAATGACGTTTTATAATAATAAAAATGATTTAATTAAAATAATAGTTTCATAGTAGATTATCATATAATTTAAAAATAAACAGTTTTTTTTAAAAAAATAGTTTTATTTACTAATGAAAATATATTCAATCTATTTAATTTCAATAGTAAATAAAGTGCCTCAAAAAAGAACACTGAGTTGCAAAACCATTTTTTTATATCTCACAATTTTTTTCAAAAAATAACGATGCTAATGTGAGATGAGATTTTTTTAAAAGTTTACTGAAATTGAACATTTTTCAGTACAACTATAAACAAACTTGAACAGTGTAAAAAATAATTTAGAAATTAACTTTAAAAAATAAGGATTAGTATTATTTGTTTGTTTTCATTAAAATAATGATCCAAAATATTAAAAATTGGTTTCCCCATACTTGCACATTTTATAAAATCTCTTACCAGTTTGATTTCAATATTGTAGAATAATATTTATTTTATTTGTCATCAATAAGAAAATATCAAATGAATTTAATATTTTGTAGTTTTTATTGAATTACAAAAACTAAATATATCAAAAAAATCTCAAATTTAATAACAATATATAAACCTCAAGTTTATAACTAAATTAGTAAAATCTATGACAATTAATTCTCAAAAAAAGAATGTCAAATAATTATAGTGAATGATGGTGGTATGACCAATAAGTAAGCAATAAATGATTATTGAACATTTTTATAAAATATTATAGGTTTGGGGATGAGTGTTTCGTTTGTGATCAGTTTTATTCATTGCAATTACAAAATACAATTATAGATAAGTGAATCATTTAAGTTGTTAGTTCCCTTATCTTTTACAATAATTATTCCAAGTACACGAATATTACTATACGTACTTTTAAATTTTATACAGATGATACAAAATTGTTCTTTTATATGTAAAGAAATAAATTAAACTCTTAACGCGAATAAAAAATCAATTGAAAATTTAAAGAATAACACTTATTATTAATTGATATTTATTATAGATTACACCAAGTTATATTTTAAAAATTATGTATTTTTGAACAAATACTTTCAATTCAAGTTTAATAAATATTCGAACAACTGATAATTTATAACTTGAAATCGGAATGATAACATTTCTGTATTTACAGTATTTCAAACATGTTATGTTTGAAAGATAAGTTTAAAAATTGCGTTAATCTCTTCCTTAAATGCCGAAAAATAAATTAAAAAAACCTGCTGAGTGGATAGAAACGGTGTCTATTTTTAGATACATACAGATTATTTAAGACTTGTAGAGATATTCTAAACATACAAATTTCTATGATCTAACGCTACTTAAAAATATTTTCTATCGTTCGTCAGTAAAATAAATAATTATAAATATAAATATTTATTGTAATTAGAAATAAATATTACTGAAGAATAGAGGATTTATTCGTTAAAATAGAATTGTTTGTTTTATTATTATAAATAAAGTAATCTTCAAAAAAGCTTTTATATCAAGAACATAAGTAATGTATAAAATGTGTAAGGGCAGATTTAATTGTCCATACGTTTAATGTATATTTCTATATAATCTTTTTTGTTCTTTATAGTGTTTTTATTGGAATATTAGTAAATATTGTACCTAATAAAAGTTAAGAATTTATTTTTTACACTCTTTTCTTTTGCGCACTCATCCTTTTGTATTCAAATTCCAAATATATTGATTAAATCTACAAATATATACAGAGATATATTAATAGCAATTATTTTTTTATGACTTTCAATGAAGTCAGGTATCTATTTTTCGACTTCTAGACGATTTCATGCGATACGTGTACACTGAAAAAAATCGAACCAGATCTCCCAAGTCGTCGAATAAAGGCCATGTATCTTCCACACCAACTGCATTGATGTGGTCGTCATAAACATTGCACATGTTTATATTTAAAATAAATAAATAGACACGTGTTTATAATATAAAACATGCTACTCGTACGGAGTTCGGTTCGATAGCGGCTTTATAGTTTTAATATTCTAAAAACGACATTATTTCGTATAAAGAGCGAGCCGTTATATCATTTATGTCGTACGAATATTCATGCGAGTGTTTTATGTGTGTGCGCGAGTGTGTGTTTTTTGTACAGTTGTGTTCGAATCCGTATCTTGTTATAATATATGCATACATTATACAGTTTGCTTTTAGTTGTGAACATCACGTGACCTAAAAACAGGCTTATTTTAATTGATAATCATCAGTTTATTATCACCGGTGTAATTAATTGCTTAGCGATCCACTAACTGATGTGAAATCTTTTACCTGTATGCATATGTAAAATGTAAAACAAGGGTTTAGTTTTTATCTCTGTTATATATTTCAATGTTAGATTGAGGGATTTTCAATTAGAAATGTAAACGAAATTTATTACAGTGTTTTTCAAGGTGCACTGTTACAAAAATTATATGTTTAGTTTTTTATTGTTCTAATTGTAATTAATTCCACGAATTCATTATTATTATAAATTAATATGCATATTACATATTCAATGATTTCCATACAAGAATAAAATAACATTAATATTTTTTCATTTCATATTTTCCATTTAGTTGTATTTCGTATCTTTAAAGAAATTTTAGAGGACAAACCTTTGTATAAAATGTGAATACGAACTTCTTTTTCAATAGATGTAAATGATTTTGAAATTTAATACTTCTGAACATTTCTTAAAGGAGATGTTTTCTTTGTCAATCAATAAAATCATATATATATATATATATAGTAGTACCTCGATTAGTCCGGTTTGAAATTTCCAAAAAAAAAAAATTTTTTTTACTTGAAAAAATCCTACTAAAGTTTTTCTTGAAAAAAATCCCAAAAAAATAATACATAAAATTATTTTTATACGCAAATTTTCAAGTTTTCCCCTTTATTATGAAAACATAATAAAAAAGAAAATCGAAATCGTATATGCACATTATGCACAACGCATGCGCAGTTCTAGTTTTGTGGTCTTTTTTCTTTTTCTATTAGTTTTCGATTCGCAACTCTAGAATAAAGTCGATTTTTTGATAATTAAATTTTAATAATCCATTTGAAAATGAATTTAAAATATATTTAAAATGAATGTATAAACCCCTGATTTTGTTTTGTTGATACAAACATTTAAATATATTACCCTCGTTTTATTTACTGAAAAAAAGAAAAAAATTGTTTGGAACCAATTAACGTTTTTTGTATTTAGTTAATGTTTTGATTAGTCCGGTTTCAATTAGTACGGCAAATCAGTGGAACCGATTAGCCGGACTATGCGAGGCATTCCTGTGTGTGTGTGTGTATGTGTGTGTGTATATATATATTTATATATATATATATATATATATATATATATATATATATATAAAGCATAATGTGAAGCATATTCAGAATGTATTTCTAAAAACATTAAAAAAATTTGAAGTTTCAAAAATTATTAATCATAGGTTTAATTCAGATCATTATTGCTGTTAAATAAAAAAGAGATTGATATGAAAAAATAGCGTATAAAGTATATGCAAAAGATAACAGGCTAAAACAGAAATGAGAAAGAAAAACGTTGCAGTAAAGTAGCATACAAATTAATAAAATAATTAACAACGCACCACGGTCTAGCTGTTAGTCACCCTGATTTCGTTAGTGATACGAGGAAAGAAATATAGACATGTTAACACCTTTCAAATATAATAGAGATGATGAGAGTAAATATAGAATATTTAAAAAAATTAGAATATTTTTATTTTATGCCGAATGATTCTAATAACAAGAAATTTTCTCATTCCCAAATAGAGATTTTTTGAAGTTGATATCCACATTCTATATTTTATTTAATATTGAAATTTTTTATTTAAAAATATTTTGTAAAATTAATAACTTTGATAAATATATGTGGAAAATTTCAATTGATTGCATCCTCTAATTTTTGAGAAAAAATACAAAATTTTTTTTAGACTAACAAACTAGAATACTTTCAATATTTTACAGTATTAATTTTCAAAAGAACTAAAATACAATGTTAACTGAAAGAATAGTTTATATTTCTTATCTATAGATAGTTGATATTCGACATTTACTAAAATTCCTTACTAAATATTTATTTTGAAAGCTTTTCAATGTTAACGATGATAATATTTTAATATTAATTAAAAAAAAAAATCAAATTACTTTCAAACTCATCTTTCGAAAATCTCTCCTTACTACATAATATTAACCAGTTGCACTGGAATGACGTGCTATGTACGTCAACTGCTATCTGTACCAAATGTCGATAAAACGTACATAGCACGTCGTGTGATTTTTGCTAAGTTAAAATAACATCGGAGTTCAGTTAGCAAGTATCACACTTCTGTTTTGAAGGCATACAAGTGCTTTTTTGTAGAACTTCATTAATTTTACATATTTTCATTAAATAATAATCAAGTAACTACAAAACACCATAATTGTTTTTTATTATTATAAAAAACTATTTTATCAAAGAACTATTTTATTCTGATAATAGCGCATCAGAAAATGTTGTATTGGATTTATGTAGACCTTTACTTGATTTTGTACACACCCTCTTTTTAGATAACTGGTATTCGTCACCAAAACTGTATCAGAAATTACATTTGCAAAAAATTAATACTATCCGAACATTCAAATCTAATAGAAAGAATATGCTAAAAGATCTTGCAGCGACAAAATTAAAAACATTTTAAGTTCTTTTAAGATCTTACAATGGTATCTTAGGTGTAAAATGAAAGGACAAAAAAGATATATATATTTACTTTCTTCAAAACATTCCAAAGCAGAAATAATTGTAACAAAAAAGAAAAAATGTAGAAATTATACAAACCAAAATGGAAACATTACAAAACCTAATATAGTTTTAGATTACAATGATGGTATGAGTGGAGTAGACCTGCAAGGTAGCTATTTATCATCTTTTCCTTTAATGAGAAAATTTGCAAAATGTTACATAAAAATATTCTTTTATCTAATGGATATGGAATTTTTTAATACCTCTATTCTATTCGGTAAAATAACAAACGTACCAAAACCCAAGAAATACTCCTTTTCAAAAATTATTAATAAATTTGTTAATCAATTTAAGAGTTTTACTATAATGTTAATGTGTGTGTGTGTCTAAAACTTTATAAAAAAATGATTTCAAATACAAACTCGCTGCGAATTGCTTTGGACGGATTTGCCACACATGCATGTTAATTAATTGCCAACGCAACTGGTTAAGGAAATTGAGTATATATTTCTGTTATGTTTGAATATCACAAAAATTAACTGAGAAAAACTTGACAGATTGCATTCACTCGTCAATCGTAACCAGAACAATCTATTTTTGAAACACGTTAATCATTTAGGTCCTTTATAATAACGTTAAAAGAAAGCAAGGTGAACTGTCAGTGATATAATCAGAAGCTGATCTGTATGGTACTATTAAAAATTATATTTAAATTATTTTCTCATTTCATCGAATACCAAATAATCACAGAATCAAAAACAATTATAACTTTGAATTAATTACGTTTTTGTTAATTCTATATCTACTGTTCTTTTGAACGCCACTGTATATATTAATAAGATGATGATTAAACAATATAAATTAACTTCATTCTTAATTAACTACGTCACTTTTCATTAAGAAAACGATTGTCTTTAATCTTTAATAATGATCGACATTGATAGTGTTCGAGAATAACTGAATAGAACAAAAATAGATTTCAATTTCAAGCATCTGCTCTAGTAACTATGTCAAATAAAGATTAGTGAAGATTTAGATTACAATTGTCGATAGCGTTTTTTTAAAGTCATGGCTTTTGTATGATTTTATAAATAAATACCAATATACATATTTACATTTGCTCTGCATGAACTCTATATTGTTATTTTGTATGTATGTACAATATATATGTATGTAATAGAATAATAAATGTCTTTCGGTATTATGTTTACAGTTTTAAAAATAATCCAATAATATATTACGCTTTAGTTAATAGACACATCCATTAAACACGGTATAATAATAATAAAAAAGAACAATACATCCTTCAACTGGCAAGTATACAACTTTCTACGCTCAAAATGATAAAACAAACATAAAATTATACAGAGTTCTGTTCCACGCACTAGTCGGCATGCTGTGTTTAGATTGAAGATAACCATTAAAAACAAAACCTAGATAACACAGTTTAAAATAATGAAATAAATTAGCATTGTCATTTACGGTGGGTGCGTCGATGCGTTTCACGATGCCCATATTATAGTAACCTTCATAAAGATTCACGATTTTTCGGTATTGTGTTTTGTTGTTAACGAATTGTAAATACATATACATATACGTGAAATATATACGTATGTATGTGTACTTCATATTTTTTCACTCTTTAGATATTAAACTTATTGAAAATAATATTTCGTAATAGTTTGCCGTGCACTATTAAATAAATGTTTGGTCGAATGGCCATTCAAATTACTAACGTTAAATATGTATGTATATATTATATGAGTCCCCCTTTTCGACCTATATTTTATATATCTTTTTTCGATCTTAACGTTTCAAGGACACCATGTGTGTTTATTATGTGAATATGTTCACGGTATGTGTTTTTTTCTTCTTATTCTTTATAATCAACGATGCTATGTAATGGGGCTCAATTTGTCTGTGAATTCTTTCGCATACAAACAAGTCATTATAAAACATCTGTATGGATATTAAGAAAACTATATTTTGGAACAAAAACGTTTATCTACGATATCATTATTTATGAACTTTATATACAAAACATTTTTAATTAATACGTGAAATATTACAAGGTTTATTATTTGTGACATGCTAAAAGTTGAACAAAAATATCTTTGCGAAAATAATGAGAAATTATATACAGTTGGTCACAGAAATCTACATACATCCAATAAATTTACGATAATAAAGATTCAATCAAGACTAAATTACTTATATATTTATTAAATGATTTGTCTACATATGAATGTGCATATAAAAAAATATAAGTTTTTATTTCAAAAAAGTAAAAAATTCTATACAAATTAAATATGTCGGTTTATTTCCAAATTTTCTTATATTGAAAATGACTTAGCATTTAAATTATTTATCATAGAAAAAATATTGATTTAAGATAGTTTTAA
Organism: Neoneuromus ignobilis; assembly: GCA_029203775.1. Lineage (NCBI taxonomy): Eukaryota > Metazoa > Arthropoda > Insecta > Megaloptera > Corydalidae > Neoneuromus > Neoneuromus ignobilis. The sequence goes on along the minus strand of CP092092.1, from coordinate 28,373,101 downwards.
ATATTTCCAGGCATAACTTATATTATTAACATTTTATCAATTTAAAAATATTTAAACTGTTATGTTAACAAATTTAGAAACGAGTGAATAAGATTCTCATTAATTCTTAAATTTACAATCCTGTCATTTCTAAAATTAACACTAGTGTATCTTTGTGTATAAATATATATATATATATATATATATATATATATATATATATATATATATATTTATATAAACAACAGCATCAAAAACTTTTTTTATTCATTGCTGGGTGAAGACCTCTACTAAAACTTCTCACTTTTATTCCACACTGTCGAATTTTCTCATGTATCTATCCTATTTATCCACGAGTCTTTTCCTGAGCTTTTTTTATATCTCTTGGCTCTCGACCAATGAGTTTTATTGTCCACCAATTGTATTTTCTTTTTGCTATATAACCAGCATATTTTCATATACACTTTTTGTTTCAGCGTCCCTAACCTTGATTTTCTTTCGAATTCAATCTATTAGCCTCTATATATTATTCCAAAAAACTGTTTTCTTATGCTTTATGTTGTATGGAGTCGATGAATCATTTCAGTATAGGGTCATCCAAATGTGACGCCTAGATTTGTGTTTTATTAAAAAGAAACATGTGTATAGGATGGTGTATAGGAAAACATGTGTATAATTTCTTTCATTTCTTTTTAATAAAACACAAATCTAAACGTCACATTTGGATGACCCTATATTTAAGACCCATGTTTCACAATCATAATTAAAAACATTTTTTTTTTAAATATAGAAAAATATTTGATTTCATGATAAATATTTATCCAAATTTATATCGTCCCATTTTTATTATCCTGTTTACTTCATCTATAAATATTCCTTTTGAACTAATAATCTGGGCTATATACACACAATTTTTAACTTATATTTCTTTTAATTTGATTTTTCTCTAATCCATTGTACATTTTATTTTGCTCTGATTTTTCAAAACTTGTTTACTTACTTTAAACCAATTCTTTGATCCCTTTTTAAGTAAATCTAGGATTGCTGAAAAAATAATAATATCGTCAATAAATCGTATATGAATACTGATCTCGCCTTTTACTTCTATTCCTTTAAAATATAATTCTAGTGCCACTATAAATAAATTTAGTAATATCACATCGTCCTGTTTTACTCATATATATATATATATATATATATATATATATATATATATATATATATATATATATATATATATATATAACTTTTCATAATTAATTATTTTCATTATTTTTTTACATATCTTCATATTTAAAAGTAATTAAAAGTAAGTATAATGAAGTAATTAGATAGCAATTATTTTTCGTTAGTCACGAATTAACATTATGTTTTTATTTAATTTAATGTAAGAAATTATAGTTCAATTATAAATCTAAAAGGTCGTTGTGGAAAAATTAATACATTGCATATATATATATATATATATATATATATATATATATATATATATATATATATAATAGATTTGTATTTATGGTCAAATTAAAAAAAAAACTATTATGACTATAAATATCTTTTTCGCTTATAAAAATAATCATTTTATTGCAATTTTTTATTTTGGTTGTTTTAGACTATTTCAAGGATATAAAAACTTATTTTCAGTTAATTAATAGTTTAATATATTAGTTGTTCAATGATTAGTCCTTTAGTTACAACACTATTCAATTGAAGGTTATCAACTTAACCTTAACTCAATTGCTGAGAGAGAAGTAATAAAATTCAGCAAAATATTAATATCTAAAAATGTCTCCATACAACAGTCCTTAAATTTAGTAAATATAAAAAAATTAAATATGACATTTATTATATACATATATTACTAGGTTACTAGCTATATATTTCACCATGACAGCTGAAATGTTATTGTCAGATAGAAAGATATTCTATTCATTTATCTCTTGTGACTTTCACATAAAAAAAAGAAATTACAAAATTCAAATTATATTTTAATGCAAAAATGAACGTTAATGAAGAAATAACACATCTTAAAGATGACACTTCAACACAAAATTAATAAAAAAAAATTAAGAATAATAGATTTGAATCAATTGTGCATTCTTTGTCAATAAAAGAAAACAAAGTATTTTTTACACAAATGGATTCATTTCAACATCATAAAATTTTATAAAAGTTTTTAATTGTTTTAACTGTTCATATATAATTTTTACATTCTATTATTATAGTCAATTAGCCAAAGTATTAAATAAATAAATTGAAATGTATTTTTAACACTTAATTATTTTTTATTATCAGGAAAGTAAAAATGTTATTAAACAATAATGTAATCTGAATCATTAATAGAAAAAGTAATTTAGCTAAAAGAACTCGACACAATTCAGGAATGATAATTGAATTATTAAGGAATTAAAATCTCGAATAAACCATTTCCTAAAGAGATGATTAAATTAAAACCTTAATCGATATTAACTCATACTTCATAGTATAAAAATCAACAGAGATATTAAAAATATAGAAAATCCAAAATTAAAATATTTAATAAAAAAATTGATCTTATTGAAATAAATTAAATTTTATAATTCAATGCAAGGTACTTAAAATATCCTTCCATTTAATTGAATTTCTGATAAAATACCGCACGTCTTTAAAGACAAGGAATAAAAAGGGATATGAAATATAAATAAAATGTGTTTATATAAAATCTAAGTTACGACTACATAAACTACCACTCGATAAAATCACACATGTACTAAAATTCAGTACTGATGTTTAACTAAACATCCTGAAGACTTCATGTCAAAACAACATAAAATATTCAAATTAGAAAATAAATTACCATGGAACCATATTGATTTTTTGTTTATTAACTGAGAAATAACTTACGAATAATTGAGATCGTTAAAATGTTTATAAGCATTATGATTTAAATATTAATGATTTGAGGCATTTATATATTATAATAACAATAAATTGATTTTATTTTATTCTACAACATGACTATAAAAAACTATGGATGGTATGGTTAATTTTATAATGAAATAAAAAAGATGTATATTATTATTTATAATATTACAAATTTTAGTTATTTTTTTGGATATAATAATTTTACTAAAAAATACATTTTTTCCCCAAAAAATTATTCCATTGTCATCAAAATTTATTTTTGAAATATTCATATTTTTTCTAATGAATCTCAAATCTGAAATTCCTATCAAAACATACAAATAAATTAACAATATATGTCAGATAAACAATTATTATTCTCTTACATTATTGTCATATTGAAATACGTTTCAGCAAATAAAGTGAACGATAGATAATAAATACTTTTATTGTGATTTTTTTCTTGTGATGTTGAATGAAGTGATTTATTTTTATTATACAGACAAACAGACAGAAGAGTATTAGTAAATTACTATTAAAATATTCTATAGCATATTATATATTTTCTAATTAAAAATAAACAGATTTTATAAAATTTAACAAAAATTTCAAATACTATATTTTTTTAATATCAGATTAGAGAAATATATTATCATTTCTATAAAATGTGTTATTCCATTTTTATTTATCTCAATAGTTCTGTAAAACCGAGTATTGTTATCAATTTTATAAATAATTGATAAGAAAAGATAATGATTTTCAAAAAATAAATAACACATTAATATTAAATTATTCGAATTAAATGTATCTCGAAATTAAAGAACTAATCAAAACCCTACTAAATATCAATTGTACTATTGTTATATGAACAATTAGATATCTAATAAACTACACATAATCAAGATAAAGGCTTCTGATTGACCTATACCAACTGTACTATGTTAAACAACGTATTGTGAATTCAGTAAATAATATAACAATGGAGTAATTAACCATTACATATAAAATAAGCACTTTCTATTCGTAATTTTTACATTTTCCGTATTATTTTGTACACAAAATGTACTTGAATAAAATGGGAATTGGATGTTTGTTTACAGAGACTGCACAAAGTAAATAATGTAGGTACACACGAAAAAACTTACAGTCGTTATTTTCCTTCCTAGTACTATTATATTTTATTTAATGAAAATTACATGCACATATGTGTATGTATGTATGTATATATATATATATATATATGTATATATATATATATATATATATGCCTATATGTATTTGTTTTTATGAATAAATATGAATAATTTTATATCGTTATATTTTTTCTACAATGTAAAAAAATATTTTTATAAATTAAACATCCAAAAATATTTTAACATTTATATTCTTAAAAATTATTATAAAAAAATAATAAATATAAATATAATATATATATATATATAATATATATATATATATATATATATATATTAGGTTGGCAAATATCTCCCTTCCGCCTTCTGGTCTTTTGAATTTCGCAGCTATGTACAAAAAAAAAAAAAAAAAAAAAAAAGCGGAAGGGAGATACTTGCTAATAATATATATATATATATATATATATATATATATATATATATATATATATATATATATACACACATATGTCATCATCATCACTGTTATCACTTTTTTTTTATTTCATTCTAGACAAAGACCTGCCCCATAACTTCCTAATATCAACGATTCAATACCTTTCTCTATCAATTCATTTTGACATTTTTTTTTGTTTCTATCTCATCTACCCAAAGGTCACTTTTAGAGCTTTTCTCATATTTCTCGATTTTCACTGAATAATTTCTGTTACCTACAATGGTCTCTTCTCACTTTTTCCATTATATACTTTTCACTTATCATAACGTTCGTAATTTTGATTTTCTTTCAAATCCACTTTTAATTCTTCTTATTTCTGTGTATTATTTTTAATATACATCTTTCTATATTTTCTGAGTAACTTGGAGTTAAAAAAATATTCTGATATTTAAAGTGAGATTAGATAGCATGTATTGATCGAAAATTTTTTTTAAAAAAAGTAGAGGAATTATCAAGTTTATAATAAAGGGATTTTTTCAAATTAAAATCTCTCTCTCTCTCTCTCTCTCTCTCTCTCTATATATATATATATATATATAAATCCATTTTTTATTAATCTACTACTGGGTATATAAAATATTATTCCAGAGTTTACAATACTACACTACAAAGAGGATTATTGAATACTTTTCAAAAATATTGTGATACTGGGGTAAGTAATTCACTTGTATAAAGCCAATTGTGACAGAAAACGTTATTTTTTTGAGGTTTACTATATATTATTTGTAAATATACATACAATTTTATTATCACATAACGAACTTAGTTCATAGATCGATGTAATATTTGTAAAGTGGAATATATCTTTCATTATTAGTTATAAATGTTATTTTACTGTATTATATTTTATATTAGTATGTTTGTACTAAATATTGACAAGGGTAATTTAAATACACGTGTTGTATACTAAACATATTCTGATAGTCTGAAGTACAATATAAAATACAAATATACAAATTATATATATCATAAATATATATATATATATATATATATATTAAATACAGTTGTGATTTCAAATTAGTTAAAGATACGATTTATTATTCAATTACTAGTCATACGACTGAGAAACGTATACATATTTTTTTTATTGAAATCTCTAGAAGTAACGTAGTAAAATTCGTAACGATGACCACTTGTTAAATTTACAAAATATTTTAATTTTTTTAAATATACACCTACATACACACAGATATATATATATATATATATATATATATATATATATATATATGAGAAGATGTATGCAAGGAATAAAAAAAGGAATAGCATGAATTCAAAAACGAACAGGAGTCGTTGTTGTAATAACAAGAGTAGAGTTGGAAGTGAAAATAAACGAAACATATTGCAAAAGTAGAAAACAACTGACAGACAACGGAAATTATTGATTGAGGACCAATAAAGGGGATAAGAAAGAGACCGATGAATAAATGGAAAGTATGTTAGGGATGTTATTCGAGGTTTGAAAAATTGAAGCAATGGATTATTCAAACTGGAACAATTTGGAACTGATCTTTATTCAGCAGTCAATCTACAGAGGTTGAAAATGATGATGTTATGTATGTATGTATGATTAGAAAATCTATCCACTAAATAAATAAATTATTGAGTAATGTTAAGTGGAAAAAATGTATTTATTAATATGATTATATTTAAAATAATACACAAGTATCGTTTGATGTTAAGCCGAAAATCTAATTGCTCAATTTTAAACATTTTACTCAAAACATTCAAATGAAAAAGTAATCTATCTATAATTACATATCTGAATCATTTTCCAATATAAAATTATATCGGAATAAAATAAATATTTAAAAATATCTTCCACCAAAATGAAATTTTTAAGATCAGTTTATTTTAATTGAAATGAATAAATCCGTATTTTATTTGATATTAGAAAATATTTTATAAAAAAATATTTTCTTTTAATCATTTAATTCTCAGGAAAAGCTAAACCAAGAATTTCAATCTATGTATGTACATTTTCAACAACAAACTCTAACTGCATTGGGTATATAAATATTTATAATTCGTTACAGCTAAATGCAATATAAATTATTTACTTTCAACAATTCCATTTTTAATAGCGGTTTTAATTAATTTTCATTGAGAATAAAAAAGAATATATTTCCTGAATAATTCGTGTGTAACATATATAATTTAAACATTTACAATATTAATGTACATAAAAAATCAATGGAAAATAAACATATCTCTTTCATGATTTTTTTTCATATAATACAAAACATAAAACATATTATTATTTCAAATTATTTAATTACAATAAATATGAAACCGAATATACGTTTCTTGTTACAGTATCATAAATGAATTCAACAAGTATATGTATATTATATTGTGTCAGAGTATAAATATGTAACCATATCACAATATTATAATCAAACACATATACATATACACTCATATTTATTCACATATATATATATATATATATATATATATATATATATATATATATATATATATATGTATGTATGTATTTATAAATATATATAAACAAATATTTGAAAAAATAGTAATGACGATACCGTGAATTTTTGATTATTTATTTAAATATAATTTGAACAAAAAAATAACTTATGTTTTTAAATTTTATTTATATCTCAAATTCTACGAAACAATTAAATTCAAATTTTATAATAAGCAAAACTTTTATTTTACTAAAACAATATATACAACAAATACAAATTTTTAATCAGAATAAAACTTAGCGATTAAAAAAATACATTCATCATTGTATTTATTAGTATTTAGTTTTACTACTCTCGTATTAAAAAAAAATTATAATGGAACTTTAATACCTTTATAAAAAATAACATTCAGGAAAAACAAACAATTCACAATATTTGTTCTTTGGTCAGTAAAAATGTGTCTTTGAAGGTATTATAAAACTTCATTAGTCAAACATTGCTAGAAGATCCCATTGATTATTTACAATCAATATCGATACATCAAGGTATGTGAACAACTTTTATTATGAACGAGGAATGTTCGTTTTTTTTAAGATCTAACCATAATATAGACTTAACCTTTTTTAAAATTTCTTTAGGACTGTAGTTATACTGGAAAATATATCAAAAAAAATCTAGAAAAGCTTAAAAATTTAGAAATAATGTGAAAATTTATGTGTAGAATAAAATTCGAAAATAAGTAGAAGTCACATACATAACAAAAATAATTTCGAAACTAATATTAACAAAACGTATTGAAAGAATAGAAAATAAGTAACAGAAATCATTAATTGCAAAGAAAGAAATATAAAATAGGTAAAAAAAAATTAGTAACCCTATGAGAATATATATATGTTAAAAATAAATTTTATTTAATATAATTTTAGGTTTATAATATTAGTTATTTATTTTTTCGCAATAATTTAAAGATGCCCAGTCAATAAATTTAAGAAATTATCTTGAATAACTTAAATATTTTTTAATGTAATATATATTTTTATCTCATTTCATCAAATTATTTCCATGTATACAAAAGCTGGTATATATATAATTCATGAGACTGAAATATACCGTTGACAAAAATTAATAGTACGTTTATGGAAAGGCTTTCATCCGGCAACCAACAGTGGATCGATGTAGGAAGATGATTTTGTATACACACACACACACACACATACATACACTTTCATTCGAATACATGTAGGTTTATAACATATAGTAGGTATAGAAAATGTTCATATCTACAAATATATATATATATATATATATAATAGTTAATTATGTAAATTTATTAAACATTTACATCAATGATTTTGAATTTAACGATCATGTGATTATTAAAAATTCTATGGAATTTGGTTGAAAAAATCTTTGATAATTAATAATTTAGTAATCAGTTGAGTTAAATAAATAATATTATTTTTATATATTATATAATATTTACTGACGATATATACAATTATAACATGAATGAAATATAGAATAATGAAAATTTTAACACTGGCCATATCTTTATAAATCTATTTCATTTTCAAAATTCTTAAGTATATAATATTATTTTTTTACAAAAAATATTAGAGCAACCATAAGGAAATTACTAATAGAATTAAATTACAAAATAGAAATAATTCAAAATTTTCCCGGTTACCAAAATAAAGAAAATATTTGAATTTAGAATAATTTATATAAAATAATTTATTTAAAATAATTTATGTTAAAATAATTTTAAAATAATATGTATGTATATATCAATATATATAAGAATTATCATCAAAATGTAACTATTTTCAAATTTAATTTTTCTATATTCACAAAACTTTGATTAGTCGAAACTAAAAAAAGATAATCACCAATTTCTACCCTTTGTTAACAAATACAAAAAAAGATAATTCCTTTTATTAGAGATTTTTATATTCGTTATGTGATTATTTACAAAGTGCAATAAAAAAGGTTGTATAACTTATTTTCACTTCAAGTATTTAAATATTAAAAAGATACGCAAACTATTCATAATAAAAACAGTAATCATAATTGATAAAACATACTGACAACGAGCTGTAATAACAAATGCAAATATTTAACTTCACAAGGTTTTGCAGTGAACATTTTTTTTAATTTTTAAAAAAATAACCACTTTACGTACAACGATCTCAACAAAGTAATCATAATATTTAAAACTTTTCTTATAATTAAATTAAACTTTATAAAAATATTAACTCGATAAATAGAAATATGATTATACTCAATAATGATAAATATAAATTTAACAAATACAAAAATAAATATGTACATTCCATTGTAATGTGTCTGGTAACTTAAAGTAAACTATTCAAACATACATTTGTACATTTACCATTTATATAAAATATAACGATTTAAAATCAGATTCTTTGTCTACAAGAACAAAGAGAACAAAGAAACATAAAGAGTATTTTCTTGGTGCCATAAAATTATTTTTGATAATTTTTAAATTTTATATATTTTCAAAGTAATAAAATTAATTTAAAATCAATAGAAACAAACAATAAAATAGTAATTATAAGATTATATAATATACTTTATATATATATATATATATATATATATATATATATAAGCTTATCTGTAATCTTTATTGATTTATATTGCATTGATAAGTAGTTTCTTTAGTCATACAATATTGAAAAAATACAGATTTCTCCAAGTGGTTTTAAGAATTAATCTTCAAATTCCAATTATTTAATACTAATTTAGGTGTATAATAAGAAAAAATATAAAATTCTAATATGATAACTAAAATTATCAATACTATCTTCATTTTATTAATAGACTTAAATAAATAAGATTGAAAAAGTTTAGTTTTTTAATTTTTAAAAAAGTGTTTGTATATAAAAAGTACTATTTTTTGCTCAGCTGATAGATACTAGGTTTTACGTTAATAAAATAAAATATGTTTCTTAGAAAAGTTAAATTATTATGGACTTATAAAAATTAAAATATAAATAAATCTATAAACTTTGATTTAATGTTTTTTGTTTGTGTCACATTTAAATAAGTAATCAAAGTTAGAATATATTTCTTACCTTAATTGCTATTTTTTTATTTTTATATATATATAAACATAAATATATATATATATATATATATATATATATATATATATATATATATATATATATATATATATATATATATATATAATACTTGTGTGTATTTATACATAAATGTATATATTTATATACATCAATATATCACATAAAAATAGCATATATTTTTATAAAACCTATGATATTTTATTGATAATACTGAAGCGTGAATGTACAAAAAATGAACGTTTCTATATGACATCACTGCTTGTACTAGCTCAAGAGGGGCAAAACGTTTTACACAGGGGTTGATTTTACGTTTTCTTTGTCCACTACCACCCCTTTAATCCATCAACGACGCCCTAGGTTCGTCACAGTGGGAGATTTCGGCTGTCAATATGTATATACATATATATATATATATATATATATATATATACATATATATATATATATATATATATATGTACATGTGTATGTGTGTGTATTCGTATGCGTGCGCATGTGTGTGTGTGCGTATATTACATAGAGTTAAGCTTGCATGTGGGAATATTGCGTTTTACTTTCAATTACCATATTTGCTATATTTATAGTTGTGTTAAACATATCAATCAAAAAAGTTACGTTACATCAAGATTATTTTATGTAACGTTTAATAAAATATAAAGGATTTTAACGGCAAAAAATTATAAATGATGTGTTCATTCAATGAGTATTTTACTTATAATGTAATCTAATACATCGTTACTATAGCAATTTAATAGAAAATTATATCTTACATTTGAATTAATGTAAAGAAATGTGGCTATATATTTATATCTATTTGATTCAATAATAAATAAATTGAAGAAAAAATTTCTAAAAAAAGTTATGTAGTTCATTTTTATTAAAGCTTTGTAATTGAAAAGTAGATTAGTATATACATAATAAATTCAAACATCTACTTTTTAAATTCATATTTGTTATTTTAATTATATTTAAACAGCTCATATTATATCGATTAAAAGAAAAATTAAAACAGACAGTGTGTTATTTTTGTTATACATTAATTTACATAATAATATAATTTATTATTGTGGCTAATTTATTTTTTAACAAAAAAATCAGTATTCAAATATTACAAAAAAATTAAAATCACAATAGTTTATTAGATAACAAAATTGATTTTTTATATATTTTTAAATTCTATGATTTTAAAATATTTTTTATGACATTTTGTTGAAATCTGAGAAATTGCGGAAGTATAATCCATTTACTGTATATGAATTCCATTGAATAGAAATTAAAAAAAAATAAATCGAATTTTCAGCCTAATTTCAAATATTAAAAAGATAGTCATGCTTTATTATTTAATTTAGAAATTTGATAAATATTCGAGTATTTTCACGATATTATTAAATAATTTGCAATTTCTGAAATCAATACATTCAAATATATATTCGTTACATCGTTTTTTATGTTTATATTATAATATAACAATAACATTACATATTAAATTAATATCTTTTTTGTTCATTAACTTAAATTTATTAATTATTATATATTAAAATAACTGGATTTAAAAATACTTACAAAGATAATATGTAAATATAGGTTTTTTTTAAAAAAAAATAATAAATTAATTTTGAATATAGATGAAAATTTAATCAACAAAAATAAATAAATTTCGATAACACAACCTTCAGTGTGTATTTGTTAAGTACTTTTTTCATTTATTTAACAATAATTTATTATGAGCAAACAATTATGTTATAATCCTACCTTTCTTGAAGAATTATCTCTAAGAAAGATAGACAATGGTCATATAAAATTTTAAAATTATATTAATATTTTTTCTACAGTAGCAAGTATGTAAAAAATTAACATTTCGAAATAAATCCAAGATAATTTTAAAAATCAGTAAAATTGATAATTTTATATTGCATAATAAGTTTTGAGAATTTTAAATGTTAATTAACAGACCTAGTTTGAAAAAAAATTAAGAGGGATTACATGTTTTAGTTTGGATTTAATTCTTTATACAAATTTGCTGTTTTAAAAAAGATATATATTTTTTTTATTTTTGTTTAAAACTTCTATAGAATATTTCATGAACGCAGTTGATTTGATTTAGAAATAAAAAATATACTGACGATCTTCTAAAGTTGATTAGAAACATTCTTCCCATTCCTTTGTTCTTTTTAATAAAGTTTTGTTTGTTAGATTAACCCTTTTAGAAAATTTCGTATGAAAATATTTAAAAAATATGTATAAAATTTCAAGTAAAAATACAATGAAATAACTATTTTTTAAAAAATTGAAATTAATACAAACTTAACACATAAAATGAAACAAATTATAATTAAAATTAGATTGCCAAACCATATACTGATAAAAGCATATCAATAAATTAAAACTTTTTATTACAGGAAAAATTAAACGACAACGGTTGTTAGGAAAAAAAGATTATTTATATAACTTTCAATAATGATTACTTGAAGGACTTTTTATAAAAAAAATTATTACCACAATAAAAGATAATATAATTATATATAGAAATCACAAATTTGCAATTATTTCCTTCGTATTTAAAAAGTTTTCTGATAATTTTATTGTGCAATTATTCTTATACAGAATAACCCAAATGAGACTGAAGGATATAATTTTTAGTATCGATTTACATCATTCAGTCTCATTTGAGCCATACTGTGTATATATATATATATATATATATATATATATATATATATATATATATAAATATGTGTGTGTATGTGTTTGTGTATGTGTGGAAACGTGCATTTATCGATCATACATCAATCACTTGAGTGTGAAAACGTATCCACCATCCTATAATTTGATTTGTGCCACAAAACAGATAAAATGTGCACATATTTTTAAATAAAACACATTAAATCAATTCGTTTACAACAATAGTCGAAACGTTGTGTAAATCGTATTATATTATTCTATTCCATTACTTAAAAAGGTTTATTTAATTATAATGCCATTACCATTATATTTTATGTACGGATTCTCTTTTAATATAATATTCTTTGTGGTACACAAATGTACTTCTGCTTCAAAGTATAATTAATCACATTTTATTACGTATCGTTCCTTTTTTAAGAGCAATCTTATAATTAAGAGTATATTAACCTACATTATTATACGACTTTTAGATTAATATTAGCCCAAACACAATGAAGTGTACGGAAATTTAGTTTATGTATTGTTGGTATAGTTCTAACGATACAAGATTCTTTTTAGGTTTCTTTAGTTACAAGTTTATTAGCAACAAAGCGAATACGAGAGAAAGAAAAAATATCGCATGATTAATATCTCAAACAGTAATTGTATTTTGAATTTAATCAACGACTTATTTCAAAATATTTTTTTTAAGATTAATGATTATATTGTTTCACAGTAAACATTTAAACTTAATTTACTTTACGACAATTTTCATCATGTAATAAAAAAGTATAAATTACCAATATTTAGAACGAAAAAAAACATTATACAAAACATGTTTTCTATTTAAAAAATTATTATTTCTATAAATGACATTGTTTATAAATATTTTTTCAAATGTATCGACAAATTTCATAACAGTCTATAAAATGTATGATTGTGATGTTATAAATAATAATAAGCCACAAAAACGTGTTGATATTATTAAAAATACTGTGGTTATGCACTTTTGATAAAATTATCAAAAAATTAAAAAAATATTATTACATATAATACGAACACTGATATAAGGTTTGTATATAAAATCACTATGCATTAAAAAAACATTAAAAATCACTAATCAAGAGAATAAAGAAACTTTAACATTTATTAACATATCAAAACATTCATTATTATTGTTTTATAAAATTTATTGTTATATATTGTAGCTATTATCATAGTTTATTTTTTTACTCAAAATAATAACAAAATGAAACATGATTACAGGTTTTTTCAAAGTTACATTCTTATCAATTTCATAATAGACGAAATAATAAAAAAATAAAATAGAACAAAGACTATATTAGGTATATAAGTTAATTCGGTGATTTTTTAGGAAATTCACAATGTATTTATACAAAAAACGATACAAACCCAATTTTCAAAATAACCTTCATCATTATCCAAATACTTCTACCACTTTTCAACCAATTGCTTAATATCAGAAAACAAAAAAAATAAGTGAAAATATACACACTCGGTGGTGAATTCAACCAATAAATACACTAGAACGTATATCAGTAGACAAAGATATTATCGAAATGGATGAAAACAAATTAGTAAAAATGGGCAGTGATAAGTCACCTTAAGGAAAATAGATATCAAACGACAAATGATATCCTAAAGTGATTAATTCTAATTATAAAAAAGGACAATAATAACCTATCTTAAAGGACTTAAATTTATTTCTTTATTATTAACCTAAAGGACATTAGTAACAAAGAAAAAAAAGTCAAAATGAATTCAACAAACTGTAAAATATTTTTGCACTTATTATAAATCATTTGATATTTATATACGATTGTATAATATCAAATAAAAAAAAAACTTGAAAACATTGAAACTATTGTGTGTGTACATATGTGTGTATATAAATATATGTATGTATATAAAAATGAACCGATATATACATGTACAATTTCAGTATTTCATTGTTCTTATTATAAATTATAATAAGAATAAATAAATGTATTTTAAAAATATTGTTCATCATTGTTCGGTTAGTACCGTAATTTAAATGCGATACTTTTATACTTGCAAATCGATATTCATATTAAAAAAATCTTTTTCCCGTTCGTATATTATTAAAATATGGAAACGTTTATGTAGTTTATTTCCTTTTTCTTGGAATTATTCTTTTATAAGATATATGTATGTATTTTTTTCGTACTGTTTTCTAGATGAAAAAGGTCACGAGTTGAATATCCCATGCATGAAGAGTTTTCAGTTCTATAACTAGATACATAAGGTAGAGTCGATGATGTCTGACCAGCTCTGAAACTGTTAAACTATATACCGTTGAATACATCTGATGAATCTGATCAACTCGATGCTATGATATAAAACATTTAAGTGAAATAAACTCATTTTGTTTCGTAGAGGTGAAAGATTATTCGCTCGAATTTCTTTCAACTTGATATGATTGCTTATGACTGTTATATTTTCTTGGAAAATGTGTTTGTTTTGTATCGAGTCGAATATAGAATTTATTTTCTTTCACGTCTTTTATTTGGAAAAACAATATTATATTTATATACATTTGGCATCATTAGTACAATATTTATTTTTAGAATAAATCAATTATGATGTATATATATTATCCTGATCTATAAATACATCAGACCAAAAATGATATTCCTATAAGATAACAAAAAAAAACTTAAAATATGATTACACTGTGTTACTTAAACAAAACTTCACTGTTAATTATATAAGCAATATTCCTATTCAGGTAAAAGAAAAAAATATTAAATTTGTCATAAAAGAGAGATTTCACTTAAAATTATATCTCATTTTTAGTAGGAAGTGTATTTATTCGTGACATTTCGTTCTTATGAAATATCAAGCAAAAAAATAAGACGATAATTTTTTTTTATCTTACGTGGTTTAGGCTTGAACTTTTATACAAAAAAATTAATTTATTTCAATAATACAAAAATTAATAAAACGAATCAATAATCACTGCCTTTGAAATGTACTTTAACGAAAAAGTTGATAATAAGTTATTATTAAATACTTATAAATTATTATTAAGTCTTATGATATTAGACTGAAAAATGAATTAATTTCTCCCAAAGAAAGAGTAGTTTTTATATGTTCAAATAATTTCATACACTCTTCTTCATTTTAACAATTTATTCATATTAAACAATTATGAAAAATATTGTACAAAAATATTCAATAAGATCATAAATTGTTTAAATAAATATATTGGTCAAACAGAATGACAAATTATAGACTGAAAAATGTTGGAAATGTTGGACCAAAAAATTGTTTTATACTTAAAAGAGTTAAATATTTTTGTATTTTGTTGTTATTTAATTTATTTGTAGAATAATTTTGCAACTATTAAAATTGTGTTTTTATAAATAAAAATACATAAATAAATAACTTTTATACTTATTTAATAATAAATAAACACCCTTAAAGCAACTAAAATTTAATTTTTTTTAACCTCAACTCATTTGTCCTTCATTTGGACCACCTTATATTATCAAGCTAACTATTGTATTTCCAATATTACATACTCATGTACATCATAAAAAAGTACGTATTATTTTACAATTAATTATAAATCATATTATTTTAAACGTTGTACATATATATTTATATTATTGTATTGTAATAAATAAATCATGTCATGTATAGAGAACTATTCTTAATTTGATCACGATCATCGAACAATCAGATAATAAACGTTCCATGTTTGTATTTATAAATATATAACCATCGCACTTTGTTGTCAACTTGTCTGTCGTACTGAAACGAAAACAATACTATTGGACGTAGTTATGCAAAAAAGGTTTCTGGTTTGTTAAAAATTCAGAAAATTATATTAATTTCATGACAGATAAGATAAAACCCAACTGGCAAATTTAATATTTTTCATTATCAAAATTACAATCATATCACAAAAAAAATAGAATTATATTTACAATAATTTTCATTTATTGTTAATCAATTACTGGATAAAAATTATTTCAATTTCAACGACCTTTCATCTCTCATTTTCAAAACTTTCTCATAAAATCCATAATACCCTTATTTCATCTGTTCATTGGTATTTGTTCGAAACTCTTATCTTTCTTGATTTTCAATCAATAATTTCTATTGTTCGTTTTCTCTTCTTGAATATGCTTCGCCTATTCTCACTTCTTATTATATACAAAACTACATTTTATTTCCGAAATCGTTATCTCCCTATTTCTGATATTTATTCTCAACATAACATTTGTTCATATTTTTCAATGTTTCTTGAAATTTTTGAATTAAATTCCCTTTCAAGTCTAATGATTCAATGCCACTGATAAGGACTAACAAGATACATTGATCGAATATTTTTTTTGAAACAGAGATATTTTCAATTTAAATATCCACTATTTCATTTGAATATTTGAATATACTCTATCCCTTTTTATCCTATTCAATTATCATTTGACCTAGATAAAATTATGAAATTACTTTTAACAATTTTTATTACATTTATTTCTTTTCTTTTAAACAATATGAACAATACTCTTCTTTATTCAGAAAATCATATTAAATCTTGTTTTTTAACTAGTTATTAAATATTTATGAAGATAACATCATCAATAAATTACGAAAGGTGAAAAACTTCTCGCCTTTTACTTGTATTCCTTTGCTCTCCTAGTAGAGCGAATGAAACATTTATTTTAAGGTCAACGTAAATAATTCCAACAATATTGCATCTCTATGTAATATACTTCTTTTTTATTTTATATAATTCTGATTAATAACGTTCCTTTTTAGAAAATATTATTTAACAGTCGATGTACATATATATATATATATATATATATATATATATATATATATATATATATATATATATATATATAATTTTCAAAAGAAACACTATTTTACTTCCGATGTATTCATTTCACGTTCATTCGGTATTTCTTAAGTAATAAAAGACAACAAAAGAAAATATAAAATATACTCAAACAACTTAATTACAATGACAAAAAATGCATACTCATAATTAACAAAACTAGTCGAGGACTCGTCTTTTATGTACAAAATAAATTAATAACCGGATACTTATGTTACGTTTAAAGATTATAAGATTATATGCAAAAAATATGTATTTTTTTTGATTTTAATTACCGTCCATTATTTTCAAATATAATATTTCAAAGAACAATAATACATGATAATAAAAATATTTTTGTACTTTTTTCCCGTGCTGTAAAATAAATTTAACATGTCACATTTATTGGATATATAGATGACCAGATATTATTGTAATTAATTATACATCCTATATAAAAATGTATGTATAAAAACATGAGGGGATATTAGTATTTGTAATACAAAGCTACTATCAAATTGATGATAAATTTTCTATCTATATATTTAATTATAAACAAACATTGTATCAATATATTCTTCAAAGTATATTTGAATCATTTATCATTGTCAAATGAAAAAAATATTTCCCTCACCTCAAAGTTGACTTTTACATCTCAATATAAATTTATTTCACGACAGTTATACAGAAGTAGGTAATAAATAAGAAATAATAAATTTAATTCTGTAATAAACGTTACTTATTGTTTATCAAATTTTATATAGTTATGTATATAAAGCAATTTTTCATATATAAGTAAACGTTTCAAAATTGAACTTATTATTGGATACGAAATACAAATAAATCGAATCGATATGTAGTCTAAACATAAATTACATCGTCACAGGAAAACCATCGTATCTACTCATCTCGACGTCCATCAACAAACTCATATTCCTTTCTTCGAAACACACAATATAGATTTATAAATATCATCATAAGTTTTGACAATTTATACAGAGTAATAAAAACAAAAAAAAAAAACGCGTGTTACAAATATTCCTTTGTGTAACAAAATGACATTCAACCAACCACATAGCAACACTGGGGTTCGAAAGCAGGGTAACTGAATCGGATACGATTGCGGAACAGGGAATACGCTCGATGAAGCAGATGGGTGTTGGTCTCTCCGTCTTACTAACGTGTAGTTGCGTTTGGTTAACCGTAACTGTTCGCATAGCAACAACACCGCTGACACACTGTACCTATGAGAGAGGAGGAACTCGTGAAGAACGGAGTGTTTTGTTTGGACCGTTGTCGTACGATTCATTCGTTACTTTTTTATGCAGAATGTAAATATATACGTACACATATACGTAGAGTAGAGAATCGAAAAAGTTTCCGATAGAGAGAGATGTGTGTATACGTGTGTGTCAGTGGATGTCAGTATCAATGTAATTTTTTTTTTTAAAAATCATACAGGAATTCTTTTCCGGTATTGCAATTTTAACAGTTTTAATAGAAAAGTTTATATTATCTTACAAATATAAATACGTACATCATATTTTGAAATTGATTTTTTTTCTACATAGTGTTTATTAATAAATACAAACACATAAATATATTATATATATATATATATATATATATATATATATATATATATATATATATATATATATATATATAGGGATATAAACGTGATAAAGTATATATAAAGGGATATAAACGTGATAAAGAAAACTCCATTAAATTAATAGAATATCAAATAATATTCGAAATATTTTATAATTATAATAAACAGCATTAAAAAATAAATAAATTATAAACTTAAATTGTTATAACAAAAATTTTAAAAAAATAAAAATGATCAAAAATTAAAAGTAAAAAGTCAATTTCAAAAATTCATTGATCAGAGAAATATTTTATAATTATAATAAACAGCATTAAAAAATAAATAAATTATAAACTTAAATTATTATAAATTGTTATAATTGTTAATTGATCAAAGAAATATTTTATAATTATAATAAACAGCATTAAAAAATAAATAGATTATAAACTTAAATTGTTATAACAAAAATTAAAAAAAAAATAAAATTATAAACTTAAATTGTTATAACAAAAATTTTTTAAAAAAAGATCAAAAATTAAAAGTAAAAAGTCAATTTCAAAAATTCATTGATCAGAGAAATATTTTATAATTATAACAAACAGCATTAAAAAATAAATAGATTATAAACTTAAATTGTTATAACAAAAATTAAAAAAAAAATGATCAAAAATTAAAAGTAAAAAGTCAATTTCAAAAATTCATTGATCACAGAAATATTTTATAATTATAATAAACAGCATTAAAAAATAAATTAATTATAAACTTAAATTGTTGTAACAAAAATTAAAAAAAAATGATCAAAAATTAAAAGTAAAAAGTCAATTTCAAAAATTCATTGATCAGAGAAATATTTTATAATTATAATAAACAGCATTAAAAAATAAATAGATTATAAACTTAAATTGTTATAACAAAAATTAAAAAAAAAATGATCAAAAATTAAAAGTAAAAAGTCAATTTCAAAAATTCATTGATCAGAGAAATATTTTATAATTATAATAAACAGCATTAAAAAATAAATAGATTATAAACTTAAATTGTTATAACAAAAATTAAAAAAAAATAAAAATGATCAAAAATTAAAAGTAAAAAGTCAATTTCAAAAATTCATTGATCAGAGAAATATTTTATAATTATAATAAATAGCATTAAAAAATAAATAGATTATAAACTTAAATTGTTATAACAAAAATTTTAAAAAAATAAAAATGATCAAAAATTAAGAAAAGTCAATTTCAAAAATCAATTTCAAAAAAGTCAATTTAAAAAAAAAGTCAATTTCAAAAATTCATTGATCAGAGAAATGTATGTATATGTAAATGTAGATAGACAAAGAGATACATAGTCAAACAGATCACTCTTTGACAAATTCAATTTAATATTTCATTAAATTCCCCTTATTTTTAATCATTATTTGTAATCGACAATGAATAAATATAATTAATTTTAGTGACATCTCATAATTGACATTTTCCCATTTGCACAGTGCTATTTGCGTTCACATTATTTTTGATAAAATATAATAATATCTATTTTCTCACAATTATGATTAAATTAATACCGATGGTTTTTGAATAACATCCATTATGTTTAAATAGGCATACAACAAATAAAATCCTACACCATATCTTTTGTATTCTCAAACATCTTTCTGGCAAAATGAATTTATTGATATTGATAATTTTTAAATATATTCAAATATACAAAAAGTATTTAAATAGTGTGAAACGAATTGTAAAAATATGTTTTTCTTTAAAAGTAAAAATTAACATTAACACAAGATGAAAGAGTGAAGATAATTCTTATTGGTTATAGGGGATAAACCCAAAAAAGGAATAGCAGACAAGATTAATGCTAAACATTTTTAAAAGAACCCTATAACTCAACTGCACTGTGCATTTGTGGATTCTGGGATGTCTAAGATTAATTTTATCCACTATTTTTTTTGAATTCATCTCAGACAATCAAAAAAACATTTTCAAAAGGCATTTTTACCTGTAAAAACAAATATTTTTATAATTGGTTCTAGATTTGTTGAACCCATATATATGTACGAGGGTCGTTTGATAAGTATGGTAAATTTATTTATTGTTTAATTTAATTAAATTTTTCAATTGAGTTTTTCTTACTTTTTTACCAACTTATCAAACGACCTCGTATGTATATATATAAACATTATTCTATTAATAAAAAAGTATCCTATATCCTTATATTTGATATTTATTTCAAAATAATAAAATCAGACTCTATACCTAACATTCAAAATCAAAATTTGCATTAAAATTTCGTTATATTTTAATATGTCTATAGGAATTAAAGGTGTTAAATTTACCCTCATAGGCAAAAAAATAAATAAATTACATTTATAATTTACCATATTTTCATAACTTTACTAACATATTTTTTTTCTTTAAGTATGCGACGTTAAAGTTCATTTTTAATACCGAATCAATTGTGTATCCGGTCTTACGACTAATTGAGGATAACTTGTGTCAACTTTAGGTACCCTTCAACATATTAAAATTATACCTCTCTAGTCTAAAAGTAATCCAAAATTAACATAACCTGTCAAAACTAGTCAAAGTATACGGTCATCCAAATGTGACGCCTAGATTTGTGTTTTATTAAAAAAGAAACATGTGTATAATTTCTTTTGTTCCTTTTTAATAAAACACAAAATTCAGATGACCTTATATACTTTTTATTTCCCTGCTTCTTTCATTTTATTTATTAAACTTGATAATATTCAGATATAAATGATTTTTATTCAATATGGTTTCTATATTATAAGTAATAAAATAACCATCGAAATGTATATTAACAATAAAATAAATGGTAAATAAATATTGAACACTCATAAAATATTGTCTTGAGATGAGTAATAATTCATTTAAGAAAAAATAAATTATCTTCAGTATCAAATCAATTGTGTCATTTTATTTTAATAAATTGAATATAACAACAAAATAAAAAAAACATCTCTATTTGTTATAAAATATTTATTATACAAATGATTTCATAGATATGCTAATCTCATCAAAATTAAAGATGATTAATCACTACCTTTTTCATAAACCTGTATCAGAATTCATTGAATGTATTCTTTATGTATGTATGTATATGTTTAATTCCGCTAATACTTGTTTGTCGTATTGATTCATAATGAATACAATAATAATTATTTAACCATATACATTTTAATAAATCCATGAATAGAGATATCGAATAACACAATATTATGTCTACGTCAGTTATATCTTGTTCAGTATTTTTTAAAGTTGTCATTTTTGAAACCATTTCCTTTGTAGTGTGGTTTGAAAAAAATGTTCCTTTCATTTCACTTCGTAAATTGTTCACAATTGATAAATCTTGTAATTATGACACAAGTATCATTCTTTTAAAAATGTCGTATTTAATTCTTCATTCATTATACTCACACGCTCATTTATTATTTTATTTTCGTAGCTAGTACAATATATTACAAAAACTGTTTTTGCACAATCAATTTATTACTCGATTTTTTTTTAAATTATTAAATTTTCCATACGTTCTCACATTCAACAATAATTTAAAAGTTAACAATAACTAAATATGTAAATATGACAATGTTATTTGAGATCTCATCTTTCTTAATTCATCAATTATTTTTAGACTGTAACATGCAGTTAAATATTTCCGCTGTTAACTTAACCCTTAAGTAAAAATCAACAAGCGTAAAATGAAGAGTACAAGACAGCCAAATATCTTTCGAAATTACTCGTCCATTGAAAAATGTTCATTGTTATATTAAGTGTATGAGCCGTAGTGCCTTCTTATTAAAAAATAACCCCACTCACTTTCTTCATCCCTCAATTCATTTAAAATTAGTATAAAATGTAAATGTGCACCTGTTTACATGTTATGTTATCATATTTTATTATATTTTCTAGCACAGTCTTTTAATAATAATTTATTTTATTTAACAGGACGTGTCTTGAAGAAATCTAGAAAGTTTCTGAATAAAAAAATAAGCATTTCAAAATCTATAACATTAATTTTTTAACTATAATATTTTTCTGTTTATAATAGTAATTCCTAAGCTTTTCTAGAATTTGGATTTATTACATTTTTAAAACATTGTGTTGATTATTTTATGAAAAATTACTGAAACGTTTGTTTTCCATTATCAACACACTTAAAAAAATCCAAAATGTATTTAACTAAAAGAGTTTTCTTGGTATAAACTAAAATTGTAAATTAAACTTACTTATATATTTTTATTGCAATTGATGTAATCTAAAATTTTGTTAATTTTAATTTACTGCATTATTCATTAAAATTAAGAACCAATATTACAATATTAATCTTATATGAGACAGTGTATTTATCGAAATACAAAAAAATAAGTAATTATTGAACTCGTATAGAATCTTGTGGTATTAAGTAGTAATTTTTTTTGTTGAAAAGTGAATTAGTCACAGTAATAAAACGAATTGTAATTTTAAAATGTTATATTTTAAATAAACTAACTGATAAATTAGGTCAAAAGATAATTTCGAACAAAAATAATTGAAAATTTAATAATTTTTGCAAAATAAATTTACATAAAAATCAACTACTTGCAAAATATCAGTATATTTCCAATATTATAATTAAAATATATATCAATACAAGTTTATACAATTCATCATTATTTTTTATTCTATGTTTAATTTTGTTTAAGTAATTTGTACTGACTCTGCAAATGTGTTATTATTTTTTTATCCGTAATTTCCGTTTGTTTCCTGACAATCATGTATTTATAATACAATGGTTCTTTTTATTTACACACTATTTGATACTGTAATTACTTACATATTTAATTATTCAATATTTAATAAAACTATTAATAAAGAAAAACATAGAAAATTAAAAAAATACATAGTTATTTCAGTGAATTTCAGATTATTTGAATAAAATTAAAAAAAATAATTATTTGAAAAATAAAGCATTAATATATAATTTATTATGTAAATGAAAAATTGCAATATCTATAAAATATATATTCGTATTTTATTTTATATTACACAAGAATGTTAATAATTTAAAAAAAAATACATTAAGTGTAGAAATATTCTTTTTTCCTTTTTTTTTCTCCTCTTTTTCTCTTTACACACTGACGTACATACATATATATGCGTAAAGACGATGAGAGGAGTTTACAAACACCTTAAAAATGTCACTCAAATTTGTTAAAATTTGAATTGAAGTAAATGTAAGAAATTATAAAAATAGAAAAGTCAAGAAAAAAATATTGAACATTTCTTTGAGATATGAAAAAGTCGATACGAAGAAATACGTATAGATGAAAATTAGCTGTATAATATTAAAATTTACTAAAAAAAATAGTATGTATGTATAATGTATGTGTGTATAAAACGGATTACGTAATATACAAAATATGTTAAATAACAAACGTGAGACAATAAAGATATAAATGAATGATGAAATATTAATGAATTGTTTGGAACAAATGTTATTTAAAAATATGATATACTTATGTAGGTTCTCCATCTATTTGTGGTTATAATATACATATTTTTATATTCATATTTTAATAGAAAGTGTCATCATATTTTACCTTCCGGAATAATTCGATTCAAGTATTGTTATTTGTATTCAAACGAGCAGCTCACATCATGATCACTAGAATTGAACACTACTTTAATTCATAGTCGTGCTGAATATCAAATAAAACTATGATATAATAGGCAAAGACCGCTCCTGCGCGTCTGTAAAAATGGTTAAATTCCATGTTACGATCTGAGAAGAAAATAAGTGTCGAAGAGGAAACAAAACAATATAGATCATGTTATATAATATGTTCTTGTCACAATAGCAGAAAAACATTTATAACGCTTCGATATATTGAAAAATAACAAATAAATAAAAGATACTGTTTTGGACGACATAACAGTTAATAAAAACATTAATATATTTCACTTATTTTATTTTCGTACAAAAGAAAAAACTTACTTTATGTCTTTGTAAACACATAAAAAGTTAATCGTAGAGTTTTATTTTCAAAAACATATCTTTGAATACCTCTTCATGTTTTTATATATTTTTGTATAGAATATAACAGTGACGTACTTGTATAATTTGTATGATATGTATTTAGTATTTTACAACAGCTTGTTTATTTTACAAATTTTAAAATAAGTAATAAGACAATAATTCGATCTGGAAGAAAATATTTATTTAATTTTTTTAACTTTATAAGCATTATTTTACATATTCATGTATTTAATATTGAGAAATCTGGAAAATGCTTAGAGATTTAAAAAAATATACATACAGACTCTCATAACTTTTCACATTTTTTAGTAAAAAAAAACTACTGAAAGTATTTTTCATACTATCCAAAAAAATAATATTATTAATGTTAAGAATATTTATTAAAAACTTAATAAATAGTATATATAAAGCCATCCAAATGTGACGCCTAGATTTGTGTTTTATTAAAAAGAAATAAAAAACTATACACATGTTTCTTTATACACCACCCTATACACATGTTTATTTTTAATAAAATACAAATCTAGGCATCATATTTGGATGATCCTATACATACTTTATTTATTATAAATAAAGAAAAATATTTTTATTCAAAATTTTAAAAAAATCTTATTTTTTTTGTTAAAAATATACACAAACAAAAAGTCTGAATAATATACTTTGAAAAATAAAATCAAATACTATAAATAATTTGAAACTGAATGTTAACTAATGTCATTGAACTAATGTTGTTGCTAAACATAAAAAAAAAATGATCAATATTCGTAATTGATTTTAATAACAAGACAAATATTCAATTATATTGACTCAAAATTAATGAAGCAAAAATCTATTTATAAAGTAAAACGTAAAAAACTTTAGAACTAGTAACTCTAATGTTATAAAACTTCGAAAACGAATCGTTTAAAACAACAGAATATATTTTTTTGAAATAAGTTGCTTGAACACAGTTTATGTAAACAGTCATCTGAAAGCTTGTGCGAAAAACTTAAAGAAAAACACGAATATGATTATCTTACATGTGTTTGTCGTTTGGCTGCTTTGGTGGGATAATGTTGATCAACATATTTTATAATAAATCAATAACACGAATGTTTTTATAGACAGAGACTTTTTTCTGTATCAATTGTCATATATATCTTATTTATTTTAAATATTATTATGTTTCTGCTTTTGAAATTTATTTTAAACATGCATTTATTTTAAAAAATATAATACAGACTTTTTTAATACTGTTTTATACGAAACTAATGATGGAAATAAAGATAATGGCTATTTGAACATGGAAAGTAATAATTACAACAATGTAATTCTAGCTTTAATAATGTCAATGATAGAGACTATCTAAAGAAATTTATTAGAGGATTAATTACCGATGCCCAAGGAAATAATATAATACAATACTAAATCAATGAAATTGATAAAAATATAAAAATCCAAATAAAGTTAAAAAAAAAACAAATTTTACAAAGTTTTAGATGAACTTGGCTAAATCTTTATTGAAAAATGCTTTCTTAAAAATTAATTTCATTTTTATAATTATTTTTATGTGAATCATATCAAAATTTAAACTAGATTTTTATCATTTTTTAATTCGTAAGTGAAAAAAATATTGTTCTTTGGTCTTGACATTTGAAAAATAAATACAATCTCAAAGAGTAAAAAATAACGATTGCATTATTCAACTGCAACTGTCAATAAAATCACAGTAAAAAGCAAACAAATGATGATAAATGATCCCAGATTTAAGAGAAAAGTAATAAATACTTTTATGTCATTTCAGAAACTAGTATTAGAATAATTTTATTTAAATGAAAAATAGATTCCAAAAATTGTATCATCAATTAACAAATATTCACATTTAAAATATTTAAACAACTTTTGAAAATATCCAGTGATAATCAAACGAATATTAATAGAATTGTAACGATTGACGAAACTTAAGTTACTTTTATGACCCCTTCCCCAGTGAAAAAGAATATCAATGGAATGGAAGTAATGTGATTTAACAGGAGTGCAAATTCAAAAGAAATCAATTTGCTGGAAAGATAATGACGACAGCATTTTGTCATGCAGTAGAAAATTTAATGATTAATTTTTACGACATATAATAATAATGAGTATTTATTATGCACAATTACTTATAAAATTGCATGCAGAATTTCAAAATTAAATTAATGAAACATATTCAAAATAATATTTTATGTAAAAAGAAGTATATAAGACTATACATGTTTTTTTTTTCAAAAATCTAACAAAGAAAAAATTTTGAATGACATCCAATTGACAAAAATTGTTTTACATTATTCAACAGAAAATGAAAAAAATCCATTTTGGTTTATTTTGTTAATTAAACCATATAAAAAATATTAGTAGAAATTATTTTAAAAAATGTATACTGTTTAAAATATTGTACATTATAATACTTAGAATTTAAAATAAAAAAAATCCAGAACAATTTCATTAAATGCATATGACATTAAAATGTTTTTTTATATTTTTGAATAGTAATAAAAAAAACAATAAATGTAAATATATATATATATATATATATATTTATATATATATATATATATATATATATATATATATATAAACTTTAAACAGAATAAATTGTTACTTTAATGGAAATGGAGATATTAAAAATATTTTCTACAAAATAAATACTAAATATCATAAGACACAAGGAAATATGAGAGAGAATGAAGATAGAAATATATATACATATATATATATATATATATACATACATATATATATATATATATATATATATATATATATATATGACTTTGTTGAATAAAAAAAGTCTGGTTAGTTTGAATACGTCCAAAGAATACCAAAAAAAAAAATTTACAAAGTTCATAATTAACTAAATACCATTTAGAAAAAGAAAAGAGAAATGTGTGTGAATTGAAGAAAATGAATTGATAACACAATAAAAGCAAGAAGGTTTTAGGAAAGTAGGAGATGTGTAGCTAAATAGAAAAAATGACACTTGAAAATAGGAAAATATAGCCAGGTGTAATATATATATATATATATATATATATATATATATATATATATATATATATATATATAATATTTTGTTCATAAAAACAAGGTTACAATAGTTTATTATCATTTCAATAAAGTAATTGAATGAATTTTAAAAGGTAATCTTCGCGAACCATTTTAACCACTGTTTATTTTTCATTATTCTAATGTATTTATAAACTTCGTTCAATTTCCATTCGTTCCACGTACAAACAAACAAAAAAGGAACATAAAAATCCGTCATTTTCATTAATCTTTTTAGTGAAATGTCCATGTGTTAGTGAACAAAGCGCTTCCTTTGTTTTCGGGTGGAATGTAGTTATTGATTTGTCAGAGTGTATGCGACTTTTCATCTACTCAACACTGTGATCCAATTACACTATAATCTTCCGTATAAAAAACCTATATTTACACAGAATCATGCATGTTTATATAACGATGTTTTGTATTTTCACTAATTTATGTTTATACACACATCATTTTCACAGTATTTATGATTATTATACACATATCTATATACATACATACACTCAATTATATATATATATATATATATATATATATATATATATAAGTAAATATAAAAACAAAACTTTAAAATTTGTAAAACCATCAATTTAGGAACAATTATTTATCTACATCGTTTGTAATCAAATATATAATTACTACAATCAACTAAATAAATATTTTCCCTCTACTTTTTATTATTATTTATTATAGTATATAGCGGAATGAAGTTTGTAAAATAAATATAATAGAATTTTATATATACATGTATATATATATATATATATATATATATATATATATATGTGTATATATATATGTGTATGTATATATAAACTCTATTGTCACTGAAATTGCATGAAGAAACAAGAAAGACTAAAATTGAAAAAATGTAAGACAGGGAAACGCAATTTTACCAAAATTGTTTATAGCGACCTTAAAATAAATGTTCAAGTCACTTGACTGTGAAGAAAAATAAATGCAAATAAAATGTGAATAGTTAAATTACCTTCAACTTGATAAAAGTGTTATTTTTACAATTACTCTGTACGAAAAATATATTTTTTAAAAATTAATTTTTCATTACAAATTTAATAAATATGAAGAGGGATAGAACGATATTATAAATAACCATATATTATGATAACGTAAAACATCTTCAATAGTTTTATACCTGAAATAATAAAGTGTATAATTTCATGAAAAATATAAAATATACTTGTTTACACAATGGGTAATTATTAATGCAAACTCGTAATGTGAAGATAGCCAAAATTCTAATTTTATCAATAGGTTTGCGTGCTGCTCATGTTCAATCAAGAAAATTAAATCGTTTGACCATGTAAAATTTACTAAACGTCATTGCTAATATATTATATTTCGTGCATCGCATAGTATATAAATTTGTCATTTTTAAAGATATTGGATTATTATTAGATATCATGGTCTTTTGACATTATATTTGCGAACATTTGTTATATTATTTTCATTCCAACATTTTATGTTTATATATGTATATACACACACAAATACATACATATATATATATATATATATATATATATATATATTGGTGTATATGTGTATACATCATTAAACGCAGTCTCTGCTTAACTATCGTTGATCTAAAACAAAATGTCATTAAAATAAATGACTATAATAAAACTTAATAATACCAACTTCCTAAATACTCAAAAGTATACAAAGAATTTCATGGCCAGTTTTCTGAAATAAATTGTATAATAAATAAAATTTATTAGAAAACACTAATCTAGTAAAAGCAATGTTGAGATACACAATTAGCGTGATAAATTATGTTTTTTTTTTCAAAAAGAAAAAATGTATACCTCTTGTTTATGTATGTTTTTTTTCAAATTGGTTACATATTATATACTTATGTAAACAAACACTTGTGTTTATATATATATATATATATATATATATATATATATATATATAATCGTATATACTAATTTATATATTCTTTCTACATGTATATAACAATTTGTCATAATAGCAATTGAGAGACATGTGTTTATTAAATGCAAATTGGTTAATGACATTTCGAGGTCTTTCATTATTATATAATATGTAATTGGTCTTTTGATGTGAGTCAGAACATCGAGATCTTTTTCTGTATTTATTTAATTAGCTGAAAAACTAGTACTTATATGCTTAGAAATATAGTCATATATTAACTCATATAAAAATCATGTATTAATGTTAGTTCATTTGTAACTGCAATTAAAATAATTTATTTCAAGTCACTTTTTATATATTCATTTACACACATTAAAACTATACTTTTTTTAAAAAAATATTTTATTGTGAATTTTTAGTTAGCATAATTAAAATATGAAAAAATAAAAGGATGTTACAAAAAGAAATCACTCACACCAATATCACAATGTTTTGCTCAGTAGTTAATAATCACTTATTGTTTGTTTTTTTTGATAATGTAGATTTTGACAACCACTTTTTATAAATACAAACATACACACAGATATATATATATATATATATATGTATATGTATATATGTATATAGACATAATTGAAAAAATAACATTTTTTAAAAGATCAATTCAAAAGTTACGCGTTCATAAAAAAAATCATTTCTAGTGCTATAATAATAAACATCAGTAACGTCTTCAGGAAAGCACGGCTTCCCTTACGCCCTTCTATAAAGAACCATTTCAAATGTATATCAACCCTCATAGCACTACAGATATAACCCCTACTTGATTTGTGGCACTCTTCTACTCTCTAGTAGTTATAATTTAAAGTTTTGACTTATAGTTTCACTTAAATTCACATCAATTTCCTGACTAATTTAATGAAAAACTTCAAAAATACTATTTTTTAAAAAACGAATAATTTACTTATATATATATATATAT
Organism: Neoneuromus ignobilis; assembly: GCA_029203775.1. Taxonomy (NCBI): domain Eukaryota; kingdom Metazoa; phylum Arthropoda; class Insecta; order Megaloptera; family Corydalidae; genus Neoneuromus; species Neoneuromus ignobilis. The sequence goes on along the minus strand of CP092092.1, from coordinate 28,341,960 downwards.
ATATATATATATATATATATATAGAGAGAGAGAGAGAGAGAGAGAGAGAGAGAGAGAGATGAAAGATTCAAAACTTTACGATGAATAATTTAAATAAAATAATGTTTTATTATACAAAAATATATCTGTACAAAGAACATGCATTTTTATTACCTATTCATATTTTCATTATTTAATTTTATATACTCAGTTAGTATAATTAATATACTGTCTTTATTCGTTTTAATGATATAAAATAATTTAAAACAAGTTAAACATCTTCAAGTGAAAAAATATAAAGACTTTTTTATGTGTGTATATTTCAACTATATTCTGAATATTTAAAAATGTGATCACGATGCGTGTGTTTAAAATATTACTTATACTAAATGTGATGCGTTAACTGGATGTTATGCTTGTAAACTGACTATGTTTAAATAGAAACTTTGAAATAGACATAGATATAGCCAGTCACGTATAAATACGAAAGTGAGTTCATGCGCTAGGCATATATAATAATTCCTTGTTACTTAGAGGAAAGAAAAACAAGACAGTATTTACACTTAATATGTACATTATATATATATATATATATATATATTCATATGTACGTTTGTATATAAATATATTGAAAACTGTTCGAAAAGTTCAAACAAAAGTTAAAACGTAATCTTTATTTTAAAGGAGAATAGTGTACAATCTACATTTTTATAGCTCATCCCCTTCAAAGTAATATCCCCCAGTTGATTCGTTTCATCTCAACATTCCTGTCACTTTCGAAATCAATGTTGGATGTCTTTAACTATAAATTGTGGATTCCATTTTTAAATTTCTATGATTGATTATTGCATAAACAAAGATCAGTTATTTAAGCTCGTTCTTTTCTGTTTTATGTCAGTTTTTGTGAATAAAAATATTAATATTTATTTGTTGAATTTTGTTTTAATGTTGAATTTTGTGTTTTTTCTCCATTTTTATTCTCTATGACTTTTTTGGAAATACTTGAAGGATTATTTCATACATTATTGTATATATTTATTAAATCATTTTTATTTGAATATCGATATTCTAAATAAAAATCAATCAAGGTACAACTTGTGTAAATATAAATTCATAATTTTACATTTTACATATAGAACAAATCGGAGATCAATTAGAAAATTAATCAATAAACAAACATTCACTTTATGGACCTAAAAATCTGATAATGAATAAATCAAAAATAATATTTCATTTTGAAAATCAAAATTAAATAATATTTAATTTTGATAATCAAACTCAGTCTTTGTTAAAAACAGCAAAAATTTGATAATACTAATTTCTAATTTATTACAGGTAATTATCAATATATATATATATATATATATATATATATGATTATCAAAGAATACTTTAATTAGCTCCTTTAATAGTCTATCCATCATTAAATACCTGAAATATAAACCTATGAGAATTAAGCTTTTTAATTTCAAAATATTTCAACCACGACTGCAGTAGATGTAATATCTTATAAAATGAAAATATTTGGAAAAATAAATTTTATATAAAAACAAAAACAATAGCTTTAACATTGGTTCTAGTAAGACAAAGCTCTTTTATGATAATATTTTGCTTTATTCTTTAAATAACAGTAAATTCTGTTTCTAGTTTATTTATAATTTACTTCCTTACCTCTGGGTTCATTAAAAAAAAATGTTTTCACTTGATAAAATGATTTTATCACAAAATACTATATCTTTGATGGATGAAAAAAATATAACTATTTTTTTTAAAGTCCAATTAAAAATTATATTTATTTTCCCAAAAAAATTATATTATATATATATATATATATATATATATATATATATATGTGTGTGTGTGTGTGTGTGTGTGTTAGAAAGGTAAATATTTTTTAATATAAAACTATTTTTCACAAGTTAAAATGTTTAATTAACTCAACCACAATATTGATTATATTTGAAATTTAATTAACTGCACAGAAAATCTAAATTTAAAATTGTTAAAATCACAAAGACATTTCAGAATTTGAATAATGGGTGTTTATCACGCATTCAGTAACATACTTGTAGTAATGTGCTGTACGGGTATTTCGTACACCCCATGGAGATTATAGAATAAACCAGAACTTATTGTCCAGATGTGTATTTAAAGTTAGACACACACATAGTTGAAATGAGTTACGTATCAGTTAGACTAGTTACTATGCCAATTAAAATTTAAATTCGAATCAACGGTATTTATAATGTTTTCGATTATGGTATAATTAAATTTTCTTACTATAATAAAATCGCTGTTAGGGGTTTGCATGGGAAACACGTGTTCTATTATCACATCGACTAATGTCATTATAAAAAAAGAATTATTACATGAGGGTCATTTAAAATTGTAATACTAAATCTAGTAGTGCATTGCCAGCCAGTATCAGCATCGATATTGATCTAATATTATTTTACAAACCCTTCCGTTTTTTAACGTACATATACCGTGAATTCTCACATTCGGAACACGTTTTCATATTTCCTTTTAACTTTCACATTAATTAATAATTCATATATATATATATATATATATATATATATATATATATATATATAGAGAGAGAGAGAGAGAGAGAGAGAGAGAGAGAGAGTTGAAAAAAATTAACACACTACTATAATTTTTGATTTGTTTATTTTTTATTTATTAATTACACTAACTGTTAACTTAAATTTTCTCCAAATAAAATAGTATAAAAATAATGAAATAAATTTTATATTAAAAATATTCTCAGATTATTTTTTATATTTTAATTATTTATAAAAATCTCATATAAATAATTATTAATGATATATATATATATATATATATATATATATATATATATATATATATATATATATATATATACACATTAAACCTAAAAACACCCTTTATAAATATATATATATATATATATATATATATATATAAATATACATACATATAAAAGTGTTTTTAGGTTAGATAGAACTTTCAATAGAGATTCAATTTAAAGTTTTATTACGTTTAAAAAATCCTTTAGTTTTATATATATATATATATATATATATATATATATATATATATATGTAAATAAATAAGTATTTAAAGATTTTATTAATTTACTGCTAGATTAAAGCCTCTTCCAAATTGTATCAATCTAAGCAATTCATTTTCTTCTTTTTCCAGAAATTGACAATGATAAGAATTATTCTTAAAAATATATAAATATTCTTATAATATTAATAAACCTTCTTAAGATATTAACTCTGGCTACAAAATTTCCAATTTAAGACTAAATCATATATATATATATATATATATATATATATATATATATATATATATATATATATATATATATATAATGAAGAATTAAAAAAGAAATAAAAATAAAACATTTTATAAATACATATTTTGGTAAAAATTTTACTATCTTCCAACTACAAACATTGAATAGTATATGTACAAACTGAGATTTTATTTTTTTGCACATTTTTGAAACATCTGTCTATAATAATTTATTTCTTCGAAAAAAAATCTTAAACCATGAATAATGGCGATCTTATGAACTATCCATTTACAATTTTCATGCTTGTATCCATTGATATTAAAATGGTAAAATATCATTACGTTCCCTTTCAATACATTCTTAGAATTTGTTTTGTATTCATACGACTGAATAAGATTTTTTACAGTAAAACGAAATATGTATAAGAAAAAGTTTACTAACCGAACTGGTTCTATTAAGTCCGGTCCTGAGTACGTTATGAATAGTACAGGTTGCGTACACTATCCGAATTTCGTTTTGTCGGATGAAAGGGTGATAAAGTTAGTTATTTGGGGTTTATAGCGCGTCAGCATCAAAGGCTATTAAAGCCAGAAGGGTGTTGAAAGTGTCATTGTGGCGTTGTACTATTCGTAAAGTGGACGTTGTGCGATTCCTATTACAGGGAGCAGCGTGTCTTTAATAATTTTCAACTTGAATGGAAGGCAGCCATTTTGTCACGAATAATTTGACATTTATGTATAGGAATTGATTAACGTACCTCTACTCCTTTGTATGCATAAAAAAGAAATCTTCGCGAGCAGGCACTCAAATATACAAACACACACACACACACACACACACACACACACACACATATATATATATATATATATATATATATATATATATATATATATATATATATAACTAATATATTTTATTCCACTAAAAAATATGTTATATTAGAAAAGCAATATTAAATCAAATTACTAAAAATTTGAGTAAAATATTTATATGCCTTATTGTTCTCAATAAATGAATATTTTGTACTTTGGAAGTGGATTCTAAAATATTAAAATCCATCGAAATGACCATCAGCTGACTATTGTTATAGAAAAAAAAGTGAACAATAAGTAATTATTAAACACTTCATAACCATTGTGGTGTTGGAGATAAAAGTCCATTTGTGTTAAATATTCAAATAATTTAACATTTTTTTGTTTGACTAATATATAACTCATCTTTCTCAAACCACTGTTTCTGTTTTTGTATGGTTAGAAAATTAGATAAAAAAATAAATTTCAATATTGTGTAAAATCCAATATTATTTTTTGAAACTGTAAAAAATTGAATTTGTTAAATGGTAGTAAATGTATTATAACAAACGTTTTTTTTATTTAGTAGTTATTTGAGTATACGAGGTGTGATCAAAAAATAAGGTGAATTTTTATTTTTTTCAAAGAATATTTATTTATTCATCAATTTTTATTTTGTCCCCTTCAAAGTAATCCCCCTCGGATATAATGCACTTGTGCCAACGTTTTTTCCAATCCTTAAAGCATTTCAAAAAATCATTTTTTGTGATCTTGTTCAGCTCCTCTTTCGATGCCGTCTTTATTTCCTCAATCGTTGCAAAACGCCGTCCTTTCATGGGCCTCTTCAGTTTCGGGAACAAGAAGAAGTCACAGGGGGCCAGGTCTGGGGAATACGGTGCCTGCGGCATCATTAGTGTGTTGGTTTTAGCCAAAAATTCGCGCACAAGCAACGATGTGTAAGCAGGGGCGTTATCATGGTGCAAAAGCCAATTTTTGTTCTTCCACAAATTCGGACGTTTCTGGCGGATTGCTTCGCGCAAATTGCGCATAACTTGCAGGTAATATTCCTTATTTACTGTTCTACCCTGTGGCAAGAACTCATGATGCACCACGCCCCTGCAATCAAAGAAAACTGTAAGCAAAACCTTCACATTTGATCGAACTTGGCGTGCTTTTTTGGTCTTGGTGATCCGGAATGCCTCCACTGGGACGATTGAGTCTTAGTTTCGACGTCATAACCGTATACCCATGTTTCGTCACCTGTTATGACCCTGTCGAGTAAATCTGGGTCGTCGTTGACGTCATTCAATAGCTCTTGGGCGATGCTCATGCGACGGTTCTTTTGGTCGAAATTGAGCAATTTCGGAACAAACTTCGCTGACACACGTCTCATGTCTAAAACACCCGTTAAAATTGATTGGCACGAACCAAACGAGATGCCAATATCATCAGCAATTTCTCTAATGGTAATTCGACGATTCCCCAACACTATTTTCTTCACTTCTTCAACGTTTTCATCAGTTGTTGACGTGCTGGGGCGTCCAGAACGAGGTTCGTCGTTGGTGTCTTCTCGGCCTTCTTGGAAGAGTTTATACCACTTGTAAACATTTTTTTGGCTTAAAGTAGACTCATCGTATGCCACTTTCAACATTTCAAGTGTTTTGGAGCACTTGATTCCATTTTTTACACAAAATTTAATGCAAACTCTTTGATCCATGATTTTCGACAGCGGAAAATCGTGGAGCCTGCAAAACACTTCTAACTTTTATGCCTCTCACCAACAAACTAAACATGTTACATAGCTGAAATTTGGAACATATATTCGAGACGAGTGTACCAACATAACCAAATAAAAAAATCGAAGATCGAACGGATGTAGCCCGCTAAATTTCAAAATTCACCTTACTTTTTGATCACACATCGTATATTAAAATTATCACTAAATGAAAAAATAGTCTGTTAAAAAACATTATATATATATATATATATATATATATATATGTATATACATATATATAATTTTGGAAAAGATGAATTTTATAAAATAAAAAAACAAAAAACAAAAATGAAATTAACTCTTCATGTAGTGAAATAATGCACCACTCTAACATTGATAAAATGGTCTTAGAAATACATTTTAGCGTATAAACTGAAAAAAGTGCTCATTGACAAATAAATTTCGATGTTAGGGGTGAATTATTCATTTGTATTAGATTGAAAAAAATATGTGAAATCCAAATATCCGAATTACAATATTGATTGAATTTATTTTAGAAACACATTCTTAACTTTTAAACTTTATACACTTTAGTCAGTTTTATTTTTTCATACATTTAAAAAAAATCACATGATATAATTTCCAAAAATTTATATAGAACGTGGGTGTGAACTTTATTTCCATGAGAATGATATTCATATTGTGTGTATATATGTGTGTGTGCGTCTGTACTTTGTATACAGAACACATCAATTATTTTGTCCAATGGAAGATTTTCTGTTTTGTGATGTTTACGTTTTCGTATTTTTTTAATGCACTGTAATAATAACACGTGTGTCAATTGAGAAAGAAAAACATTTCAATGTAAAAATATACATTCTCATTCATTTCTTCAATAACATTACAAATATAACTTAATGTATATAAATAAATATATATATATATATATATATATATATATATATATATATATATATATATATAAAGCTTTTATATATATATAAAAGAAATCATTATAATATTCGTTAATGAAATAGCATTCATGTTGAAGAAAATTATCTTTTTTGTAGAATTTTTTAACTTGCCATAAATATAAATAATTCAATCATCTAAGAAATAAATATAAAAAGAAAAGAAGTAAATTTGTTTAAAAAAATATTTTACATTAAATACAAAATGTATATTTTATGTATATTTTTCATGAAAAATAGATAATAATTTTATCATTTATTTGCTTTAATAGATAACAGTTTATAAAGAGACGTTCACTGTTAGCGTGTATTTTAAATATTTTTCTTAAATAAACATTTTATTTTTCATGAATACATAAAGTACTTACATGTATATACACATAACTTCAATACAAATTAAATATTTTGAAGAGGATATTTGCTTTTACTATATTATATATATATATATATATATATATATAATTTTAATGTGAAGAGAAATATTTTATTTGTATTCCATATGAATTTAAGTAATTGAAATTCATAAAAAAACAAGATCTATTATCAGCACTTGTTAATTATTCACAAATTCATTTTCCACTAGTATTTATATTTTTTTATTTTATATTCACATTCATACAAATGATTCGTGTGACATTGAATAAAATATTTCATTAATAATGTTTCTTTATCTATGTCTAACACTTTATTTATTTTTCATATGGTGTCTTATGATGTCTGAATCGAATATTTGTAATTTAAATTTAATTCGTTATTTTAAAAAATATTGATTTTTGTTGTTTTATTTTTATATTATTTTATTATATCATGATTAATAACTCGTTTACATAATTGTAACAATGGCTATAATTTTACAATTTTATAAAAATTAAATTGTTTTTTAATTTTGAATACTTTTTTACAGCAATCAAAATATGAAATAACCCACGCTTTTATAAAACTTTTCCTGAATCAAACAAAGTAAATGAGCTAATGTAACAAACAGAAGAATCCGAATAGAAACATCAAAGAAGATCAATATCGTTTGAAATGCATCTGTTTCAGAAACGGTATATCAAAATGAAAACCAGATAATAAACAACGATCAGATCAAACATCTAGAATTCGCAAAAAATCTATATGAAAATATTCATTCAGTTTAGGTTTTCGAATAGTCGATTGAAAAAGTTGTTAAAAGCACATCATTTTATTACTCTATTAGACGGGGATGTTATGATTTGATCAAGTTTTCGTTTTGTTCTGAAAGAAATCACAAATGTGGAAATTTATTTTCTATCGTAAAATAAGTATCATTTTGAAAGAGATATTAGAAAACAGATTCTAGAAAACTATGAAGTATTGATTTAATGCCAGTTAAAGTTTATCAAGTCTCAATTCAATCTCATTTTAGATACAATAATCTTATTTTTGTATAACATTTTAAATCAATGTTTTTTAAACTTTATTTCATATACACATACACACACAAATATATATATATATACGAGGTCGTTTGATAAGTCCGTGTAAATTCCGAAAGATGGCACCACTGGTGCATATCGAGGTTATTATTAATTAGTAGCACCTCTTGGAAGAACACACATCAAGTTTCAGCCATATCGGTCTATTCCTTTGTGTTTGACAATCGTTGGAATCAAGGAAATCGAGTGATTGTCAAATAATGGACGGAAAAGAATTTCGCGTGTTGATTAAACACTACTTCATTAAAGGCAAAACGCCTCAGGAGACTAAACAGAAGCTTGATAAACATTATGGTGACTCTGCACCTTCGATTAGTGCGATTTATAAGTGGTTTCAAAATTTTCGGAGTGGCCATGTGAGCACAAGAGACGCTGAACGTTCTGGACGCCCTGTTGAGGTCACCACTCCAGAAATCATTGATAAAATCCATGATATGGTGATGGATGACAGAAGAGTGAAAGTGCATGAGATTACTAGTGCTGTAGGCATCTCGTGTGAACGGGTACATAATATTTTGCACCAACATTTGGACATGAAAAAGCTATCCGCCAGGTGGGTGTCGCGATTACTCACGATCGACCAAAAACGAGGTCGTGTGAAGTGTTGCAAGAGCGGTTTGCAGCTGTTTCAGCGAAATCCGCAGGACTTTAAGCGTCGTTTCATCACTGTATATGAAACATGGATACATCACTACACTCCTGAGACCAAAGAGCAGTCTAAACAATGGGTTATCAAGGGGGAATCTGCTCCGAAAAAGGCGAAGACAATTCCTTCGGCCTTCGGAAGGTTATGGCGACTGTCTTTTGGGATTCGCAAGGAATAATCTTTATCGACTATTTGGAAAAGGGTAAAACCATTACAGGTGCATATTATTCATTGTTATTGGATCGTTTGAAAACCGAGTTGCAAGAAAAACGTCCCCGATTAGCCCACAAAAGTCCTCTTTCATCACGACAACGCACCAGCTCACACCTCAGCAGTTGTGGCCGCAAAACTAATGGAAATAGGGTTCCAAATCGTTTCACATTCCCCCTATTCTCCAGACTTGGCTCCATCGGACTATTATTTGTTCCCTAATATGAAGAAATGGCTCGCGGGAAAAAGATTTTATTCGAACGAGGAGGTGATTGCAGGAACGAATGACTATTTTACAGACTTGGACAAATCCTATTATTCGGAAGGGATCAACAAACTAGAGCAGCGTTGGATGAAGTGTATAAGCCTAAAAGGAGACTATGTTGAAAAATAAAAACGATTTATTCAAAAAAATGAAGCATTTTTTATTTTTACACGGACTTATCAAACAACTCGTATATATGTGTGTGTGTATTTAAGTTGTTTTTTAAGCGTGATAGAACTTTAAATTGAATCTCTATCGAAAGTTCTATCATGCTTGAAAACACACACACACACACACACACACATACATATATATATATATATATATATATATATATATATATATATATACGCACTGAAATATACACGCACGTACAAACAATTATGCGTGGATATTTATTAAACTACTTTCGGTCTGTTGTTATGAAAACTTGTTTTCTGAAACGTACGACGAGGATCGTCTTAATACAATTTCCAAGAAAGCACACAATATCTCTAATGAATATTAGTCACGTGCAAAAACCAATGTAAGACAAGATATAAACATTCATCGTGGCCCGCGTATAAGTAACACCCATCCATTTGTATTACATAATAACTTTGGTAACAAAGCAAACACATTATTCGTGCAGCTCGGGGCATTTTCATCGCAGGACGGATTAAGCCTAAAACATAATTATAGCTATTAAACTATATGCCAGTCATGTTAGATAGGGCCTGCGGCATTAGGTATATCGATGCTACCTACGGTATATATCCGCATATTAATAATAACCCGTGTCTGTTTCCACAACTCTCATCTGAAACTCGTTCAGCGTAGTGCTTTGTAATGGATGCAATTAAATTAAATATTGCATGCGATGGCGATAATTTATTTGTAACAATTGTACAGAAATTATTTCACTTGCTTACATTTGATATGAATAAATTCACATGATACACATTTCGACAGTTCAATGAGTTATATTTTTTTAAAAGGTTTTTTTTTTACTCAGTCGTCATGGAGAAAAGTCACGTTATTGACATAAATGTGTTGCGAGACATAGCTGCGAGATATTCCCAAAAATAATAAGTTTTACAACTATCTATGGCATTAAGAAAACCTTGGCTTCTCAATTTATACAGTTCGAATAAACACGTAAATTATATATATATATATATATATATATATATATATATATATATATATATATATATATATATATACATTTATTATTGATAGGTTGTTGACGTGAATGTGTATTACACGCTTAATTAAAAATTACTCATTCAACGAATTTATTATGGATACATTTTTTTCAATATGATTTTATATATATGCATATTAATTATATTGCAAATTTAAAAAATATATAATAAAAGTATTATGATGTACATGCACGCTGACAAGTTTAAAAAAATACAAGAAAAAGCATTTCAGGAAATCATCAAATGTAGCTTCAAATAAGGTAGATTTTTTTATAAAAAAAACTTGTTCATCTTGTAACACCTGATTGAGAAATTTAGTAAATTAAAAGTACAGTATATTATTCACAATTTATGGATTGTTAAAATATTAAATATGAATATAATATATATTTTTTTTATTAAAATTTATGAAAGGAAAATATAAATTTTTATACATTTTAATGAACTATTCTATAATTTCTATGATTAAAATAAACATAAACTGTTATTTAAAGTATTTTTCCAATTTGTATTTAAAATATTTATGTTCTTAAACTAATAATATTCATATACATATTAAATATTTATAATTTTTCTTATATTTTATTAATAAATTCTTTCCACAACTAATTTTATTTTTATTGAATTTCAATCATATTTTTTTCTTCTTTTCATAAATTATATATATATATATATATATATATATATATATATATATATATATATATATACATATGTCTCTGTGTACGTTTAAAAAAATACAATAGAAAAAAATCATTAAACCATTTAAATGTATGAAACATGAACGAATCCGACATCACAATTTTTTTTAAAAATTCTAAATAATCATTTATTATTCAAATTTTTACTAATACTAATTTACAATAACATAATAGAATGGCCATCGAAATGTGCATTAGCGGAAAAAAGTAAACAATGAATGATTAATGAACTCTTATAAAATCTTGTAGCGTTGAAAAAAGAATTCATTTGTGCAAAAATAAATAGCTAGTGTCAACTAATTGCGATGAAGTATAAAATTTATTGAAGAATATGAAGCGTGAAAATTATAAAATACATTAACTACAATATTTTTAAATATAAACGCAATGTAATAATTATTTATTTTACATAAAAAGTTAATTATTTCAATATTTTTTATAGATATTATTTATTTTAAGTTATTATTTCAATTAATTAATAAAAATTATTTTTAATATTGATTTTATATTCAAAATTTTATTACAATAGCACGTTATGTTTCTTTTCTTTTTCTTCTATTATATTTTTCATCAATGGGGAAAATATTTGTAAATAATTAATATTTTTTATACTAGATTTTTTTCTTTATTTTTGTGCTCTTTTTCTACTTCCTGTCTTATAATTATTTCCTAGAAATTTCTTTAACAAATTCAATGAATTTTAAATCTGTACTATTTCTTTATAATGGAATTTTTATTCATGTTTATAGTTAATTAAATTTAATGAAGAAAATACAAACAATCAGTTCACATGAAAATAAAGAAACGATCCGAAACATTCACAAATTGAACTCGTTGACATTGAAATATTCAATAACTAATAATTGAATTTAATTGAGACAATAATGTAGTAGTTATTTTTTATAAAATTCTAATAAAAAATATATATCTCAATATTACTATTTGTAAAGATTTCATCATTATTGAAAAATGCATATTTATCACTATTAATATAATAAAAACGACTTCATATTTAAAAAATATATACTAAAACCTTAACCTAAACATTACTGAGGATACCTCAGAAATAATAAAAACACAAAATAATAGATAATAATTAAACATGAACTATTTAAACAATAATGAATTGTATCTTTTGTTGGTGTGGCAACTTTACCTTAACATAAATGAGTCATTTACTTCAACATCATAAGATTTTATAAAAGTGTTGAACAATTAATTGTTGTTCACCTTATTCATTGATTCTCATTTCAATGACCATGCTATTATTACAAAATCTTATCAAATTTAATACTGTAATGCTCTGAAGATAATAACATGACAATCGAAGTACATATTAGTGAATAAAATGAACAATAAATAATTATTGAACATTTTTAAAAAATTTATTATTTGATATACTATAATTTTTAAAAAAAAAATCTCGCCTAATATTTATACTCTATAAATATTAATGGAAGTATACATATATGTATAAATATTTTGAATAATAGAAAATATAAAAAGATGTCATAATATAATCTAAAAAAACAGATTTATTTTACAAAAAAAAACTTCGATAAGAAGCGATATAGTATTTTATTATTTTTTTAATGAAATAAATGTACATATCAGCTATTACTAAAAAGTGACCTATTTTTAAAAAATCGTGTTATCTCTTTATTAAATTATTTAATGTCGTTTTTTTAAAAAAAATCTCATTAATCACTTTAAATATAATAAAGTATGGTTTGTTGTAATGATATAGAATCGAGTTCGATCTGTTATTAAAAGGGCTTTGAACTTATTGCTTACATAAAACAAATATTCGTTACTGTTTGTTGAATTTATGCTTACACATATGAACAAAAAATCGTTAATTAAGTAAATTTCATAGCGCGTGTTTTATGAAAAATATGATTTATTTAAATATATTTCATAGTAAAAGAGTAGTTACATAAACGAGAAATAACTGAATGACATTCGTGATTTCGTCGATTTAATATTTCACGAACAATTTACTCAAATCATGTGCTTTTTCAATGTAAATTAGATTAGAAACAATATATAGCCCATTGTAAACGTATACACTCATTGTTTTTTAAATAATTGCTAATATTATGAAGTAGGAGGAAACAGACATGGTTTACATCACGCGACTAATTATTGCTATGCCAGCTTATACTGCCGCTATTTGCAAATGTGTTGCAAATAGTGTTTTAATTTGCTTTTTTGACTTGCGTAAAGTTCACTAAATTTTCGCGTGCATATAATGCTTGCGTCATTCGTTTCAAATTATATTATAAAAACGTTCGTTTGATTCGAATTTAACATTCGGTTGTAATTTTTCTGCCAATTTGCACAATTCTCGTTTTTGTATTCGTTCAAAGTTTGAAAAAAAACAGCTGTAGTTAATCGATTAAACCCGATGCATTCGAAGGTAATATGTGTTCAGGGGCAAGTGAATCATACGAGGTAGTTAATTATGTTAATATATCATTATTTCTTAAATTGCATTAGTATGTTCATTTGCTATAACGATGTCTTATCATCGACCATTAACTATCTTTATGTAAACTTTTTTTAATAATTATGTATCTTACATATGAGACGACTAAAGTCATTATTTATTTATGAGGATTTCTATTTTTAATCGGTGAAAAAAGAAATGTTAACATAATATAAAGGTTGTTCGAATTTCGTATCAATTTTTAGAAAATGCACATTGTAATTAAACTTAATGATTGAAAATTCAATATTCTATTCGATATTCTATAAAATTCATAGAACATTTTATAAAAAATAAATAATGCATATAAAATTGAAAAATAAACATTTATACCCTTTTACTTGATATTACGTAATTCATTCACTCAACTATAAAATAATTGTATGTACAACTTAATTAATGATTTTTTTATTATCTTTAAATATAAATGATTATACTAATTAATAGAGCATTGCATAAAGTTATATTGATCAAATTACTTATTTTATAATTGATATTAAAAATAACACATTTTTAATCAAATCAAACTTATACAGCCCAAATATGCTTTATTAAACTCAGTTATTTAAAATAATAAAAAAATGTTATATTTTTAGATTTAATAAAACTGTCAATAACTTCGACTACAATGATTTAATAAACGATTTTGAATATTTTATTTCAAAGGAACAACTCCAAGCAATATACTAGTTTATAATTTATTCCCGAAAATTTAGACAAATAAGGTAAATTTACCAAGATGCTACAACCCCTTTTCATTATATTAATTTCGCTATCGTGGTTTATGATGTATGTGACCGAGTATTTCTTAGGAAAATTTATGCACTTAGAAATATTTGTTATTTGGTGATGAAGTTTTAATACATAATTTAAATTTGTTTAAAATATTAATCTGTGGTAATTGATTAAATAATTAATGATTTCTTTTGTAGATGAATATATATCCATCAGATTTCTATTTGATAATGCCTCTTGTGCCATTTTCAAGAAAAAAAATATATATTTTAAATAATCATCATTTTATAACTACAAAAAATGATTATATAAAATGCATATAGTCTAAGATGTATTATAAAAGAGTTTAATCATGAAAAAAAATGTTTAACAATATAAAGTACATACTTAACAATTAAAATCTAAACATTTAATTAAACAATTTGTTTCAATTGATTAATAATTATTCGATTTTTGATAGTTGCATATTTCTTTTACAAATCAGTTTTTTATCTAATTTTCAAAAATTATTATTACATAATATTTAATTTTACGAATTATAATACAATAATATTTTTTTTTTTTAAAAAAAGTATTATAATACAACAATCTGATGGATGATAATGATAATGGTACGGTTATCAAAATAGTCATCAGTGAAAAAAGTAACTATTGAACATTTTTATAATGTGTTTGCATGTTAAGGTGAATGATTCATTTTTTATGAAAACAGTTTTTCAGTTCTTGTTCGACATTAAGAAAATCAATTGTGTGTTAACAAAAATGTAACCTTAATTAAATTATTTTTTAAATATATATAATATATATATATATATATATATATATCTTTACCATCTAATTATTGAAAATATAATAATCAAATTTTCTGATAAACCAATTAGCTTTTCCTATACCTACATAGATTTAGTTACTAAATGAGCACACGGTTCGTAATCAAAAATATTTCATAGGCACAGCAACGTGAACAATATAGATTCCATGGCCTTGAAACAAGATTATAGAATCAATATAAATGAGTAATGTACATACAAGCTATGTGGTTATATCATGTTTCATATTATATGTCCGTACACGTTTTCTCCCTTATTATTAAACATAGTGGATATAAATTACTCTAGTGTTTTCTAGAAAAAAACAACTGACTTGGAACTTTTTAAGAATAAGAAAAAATAAAGTAAATATAATTCGTACGAACAATTTTATACTTCAAGTGTAATGAAGATATAATCTAATTCCGGTAGTAAGTCCATTTAGTTGTTTTTATTTATTTCTGTTTTGTACTTGTTTATGGTCAATATAAAATTTAAATCTTGTAGACACGCACTTGAATTAATTCTAATAAATACATCAGTTTGGATTATAAAAATGTACATAATTTTATATAAGTAATATAAACATATTATATATATATATATATATATATATATATATATATATATATATATATATATATATATTTGTATGAAAATAGATGTAATATGATATGAATACATTTCTTTTTAAAAAAACGGTTGGTTGACGTAATATATAAATTTATCTTAAGCTTAAGTTAGTTGTTCGTATGATATATTTAATAATAACATTTCAATGAATCAACATTAATTTTATACCAAATACACGTCAATAATAATATAAAAATATTTACAAAAAAAAAAATAGAAGAAACTTTCAAATATAAGAAATTTAGAATAATGTCGTTAATCACTTTGT
The DNA here is from genome assembly GCA_029203775.1 of Neoneuromus ignobilis. NCBI lineage: Eukaryota > Metazoa > Arthropoda > Insecta > Megaloptera > Corydalidae > Neoneuromus > Neoneuromus ignobilis. The sequence continues at coordinate 28,325,805 of CP092092.1, read as the reverse complement.
TATATTAGGTTGGCAAGTATCTCCCTTCCGCTTTTTTTTTTTGTACATAGCCGCGAAATTCAAAAGACCAGAAGGCGGAAGGGAGATATTTGCCAACCTAATATTTTCATATTTTTAGTGAAATAGTCATTATTTCTATAAAGAAAAGATAAAATATTATTCAGTTAATATTTTATATTAATATCATGTAAATGAATTAAATATAGAATCTAGAGTTTCAAGTTTTCTTTTTTCTTCTAAAATTTTCCAACACTTATTTTTCAATATAAAAAAAATATTTTTTAACGTATGAAAATATATAATCAGATATAGATAAAATAAAAAAAGCTTTTGCAGATTAATCACTAAATTCCAAAAATATAAAATAAATTCTGAAAACAAATTACTAATATTGGATTTAATATTAGACAGACTCACTTTTTTCTCTCATTTTTTTAATCTTATTTATACTAACAAAAAAATATTATTATTAATATTATTTTCATAAAATAAAACATTTTTTTAAATATCTCTTTGATTCTCATAAATATATTGCAGATATGTAAAAAAGCTTAGATCATAATTTAAAAAATTACAACTATATGTACTATTAATATCGAAGTATTAATCTTAAATTGATGAACTTTTTACAAAATATATTTTTAAACATGAATAAAAGTTACCCAAATTCTATTAAATAATTATAATAAGATATATAACATAGATGACCTTAGATAATCGACGCGCCCTAAAACTCCAAATAATCAATCAATCACAACTGGGCATGTTGTGGAATGAACCTTGACAAGCACAGTTGAATTCAAGAAACATCACGAAGTGTCAACTGGATTACAACACAATTTATATTTGATTATTTAGAAAGTTATAGTAATTCCTTATAAACGATACAACAATTTATTATTAGGCATATTGTATTTCAATTGTGTTCATGACCCCTTGCATATAGATACATTCAGAAATCAACAAAAGTATTTTTAAAGTCTGTATATTTTTTTCAAAAAATGATTTATTTCATTTAGATAATAATTTTTTATGGTAATAATAATAATATGCATAAAAAGATAAATCAATTCGATTCCTGACATTTCTTCTAGAACATAACTATTACTTTCTACGAACTACTTGCGTTGATGAATATAGAAACACAAGAAGAAAATAATTCTAAGACGAAAGCACATAACTCATTCCTATATTTTTTGGTAATATTCAAAATTTATCGCCATATTTTTTTATGACTCTCTAACTTATATAAAGTTGATGAAAAAAGAATTTGAATTTTATACGTACCAAGTTTTCAATTTTATATTACTGAGTTTAAATAATGTATATAAGCAATCGAAAAAAAATGTATAGTTCTATTTGAAATATTTTATAATATTCTAGAATATTAAAATGGACACTAATTAATAAATTGAATAATAAGTGATTACTAAATACCTTTATAAAATCTTAAATAAAATATTTTACTTTGCAAATTAAAATATACTGATCGAAAATAAATAAAAATTAAAATGTTCACAATTTTCATAACATCATTGAAGTAGTAGAAAATTAATACAATCCTACATTTATATCATACGTAAGTTTTTGTGCACATCCATATGTTTCTCTGTTTGCGTACGTATAAATTTCAATAACGTAAAACCAACAAGAAAATACTACAAAAAATTGTTATTCGATGATTGTATATTTTTATATCTTTTTATGAACCATGTAACAGACCAGTGCCACATGTGTATATTTCACTGTCTCGACATATTCTATGCGTTAAGTTCGTACAGTAAATCATACACACAGGCCAAGTTTCTCGTGGAAAAAGCACAAGACTGTTTTTTTTTAATTCTCGTTTTAATTAAACTAAACATTATCATGTTTCATTGCGAAATAGGAAATATAATAACACTGATCGTTTACATTTATATAATCCTGTAAACATCAACGGATGTAATTTATGCAAAAATTGCATGAAAATCAGATAAAATTGATTTTATTTCTATATAATTGCATAAATTTAATGTGCATTTACGTACTTAAACAACATTTATTTGTTTAATCTACATACACAGAATTTGTTATTAAAAATGTATATCGTCATTGAATATAAAATGTACTTGTAATTATTATTCTCCTCTAATAAATAATTAAAATGCTATTCTATTCTTTTTTATTGCTGAATAATAAATGATTTTCAATGTATAATTATTATAAATAAAACATACCACATAAACTTAATCACATTTATCTTTTCATAAATTTAATTAATCACCTTTCTTTACAATTCACTTTCCTTAACAGTCGGTTTATTCTTTCATCACTAACAATAATATATTCAAACTTATTGTTTTTAAAAAAATAGTAACACAATGATCAGCACAGAATACATTCTTTCTGAACTTTTTTACTTTGATTAAAATATAAAATTCAGGTCGATATATCGTGATCATCATTATTAACATTTTTAACCTCACTTTATTGACTGATAAAAACTTCGTCCAAATTCATCTAATTTAAATAATTAATTGTCTTTATTTGCCACAAATTTTCACTAAA
>CP092092.1:28260755-28318255 GCA_029203775.1 Neoneuromus ignobilis | reverse complement strand
CATGTCTTCTACAAGCTATTGAGAAACACTGCACTAGCCAACAGCTTCTGTAGTTAACTAGTTTTCTCAATTGAATAAATTGTGTAAACAAATATACACTGATCGCCACAGGAGATAATTTCATTTACAATATATTACGTTGTCTGAAGAGTGGGACAACAATTCTGTTCTTGTTGAAAAAGAACGTTCGGAGATTGGACATTATCTTGCTCGTCGAGTATACATTTTATACGTTGAATAAACAGTTACAACGAAAAAAAGAACTGTAGGCTGTCAAACACATTTTTTTTATTTCTACTTGTTTTACGTAGACATTGATTTACACATCGTAGATCATAGTGTTTACTCATCGATGTAGTTCTTTTTTAGTAGATTTTTAAATCTTTTTTCATTTTTTTTTTTGAAATCATTTTACTTGAATATCTTTTTTTTCATCTTTAACACTAGATTTCCGGAGCGAGTCAATTTGACTCATTTAAGATTTTGTTGCTATATATATAGAAAACTTAAATATTATTTTTTAAAAACATATGTTGGTTTTTAATTACATAATGACACATACAAAAAAAATTATATTACATATTTGCATATAGCAACAAAATCTTAAATGAGTCAAATTGACTCGCTCCGGAAATCTAGTGTTAACTAATAAAGAAATAATAACTAAGAAAATAATTATATCAATCAGTGATTACAATATATATTTACATACTGTCTATATGATAAATATATATGATAGTTAATAAAAACAGATAAAAATTAAAATGAATTATATATAATTCACCACAATTACAATAAATATACATTTAGACAAAATAATAAAAAAGTATGAAATTAATTTTACATAAATAAATGACTTTAAAATATTAAAAAAATAATGCTTTTTTCATTAACATTAAATACAAAATTTAAAAGATAAAAAAATATTAACATTTATAAATATATTGCATAATTTTTTTGACCGTCTTCAATGCCATCACCCTGAATTAATTATCAAATTGGCACAATATTTACAATCACTTCACCAATTCTATAATTAAAATTGTTTTTATACTTGCATACTTTTGCATAGATCATTGGCAGTACACAACTAGAAAAAACATTGAAAGAAACTATTAATGACTGAATAAACAAGTACTGAATGAAGGAAAAACATTTTGAATAAATATTTATAAATTGTTTAAAATTAACTGTAAATGTTCATATCGATTGATTTTAAAAATATTATTTTGTTATAAAAAAATTAAAATCCTTATTTATATATGTATATTATCAGACTCTTTCTGTCTATAAGCTGATGAAGATCTTCTTCAAAACTTTTCACTTCCAACGATCCAACGCGTATCTTTTCCATTCCACATCGACGAATTTTCTCTTATCTATTCCTCATATATATACATATATGAGAAATAGATACAATATTTCAATATGCTTCGAAAATAAATCCGGTTACAAAAGATCCAATACGAAACAAGAATTTACTTTTTATTATTATATTCTTAGATTATAAATTCAATAATAAATAAGATGAACGTAGGAGAATTAATTACATCACTCTAGAATATTTTGAAATTAGAAATGGTTTACCTGGCAACATATTTTCTATTTTTAACCTTTGATTTTTGTTTTATAAGTATGCTTGAATCCAAAACAATTTAATAAATTAACAATATTGAACAAGATTTCAAAAACAAATCAAGTTTAATAATAAATAATAGTCGATATTTTTATATGAAAAAAATCATTCGATCGAAACTTACAAATCGTACTGTAATATTAATTCAATATTCAATTTCATCTCAGTTGTTCAACAACGTGTCTTTAGTGATTGACATTAGTTCAATGACCTAATGCTTCATTCACTAATATCTGTACTGAAACGAAAGTTGTATCAATTTTTGGTCGAAGAATTTGCGAATATATAAATTTCATATATTCAAATATATATATATATATATATATATAAAACACACTTACATACATACAAATATAATTTAGTTACATCAGCAACTCATCTATAAACTTCTTTTTGAACTTCGAATATTTTTACTGATTTTCATAATCCTATAAGAAGTGATCTGAATAAATGCTACCTTTAGGATTAATGGAACACGCTGTTCAAAATAATAACTCATATGGTATTCTTGTCTCCTGAGGTCACCGAACTTAACATCGTGCGACCTCTTTATGTGGGGCTGAATAAAAGATACTGTTTATGTACCAACGTTACCATTAGACATTCGTGAATTGAAACAAAGGATTACTGAAATAGTGTCAGCAATTGTCAAACAAGATACTGACAGTCTGAGACAAGATGAAATACTATATTCACATTTATTGTATTGAAATTCGTAAATGTTATATTAAGAATCAACAACTTCAGCTACAAAATGTATGTACATTTTGGAAAATTTCAATGTTACATACTTTATATTGTATTGTCACTAGAAAACATCTCATGAATATCAATTTACATTGAAGTACTGAATATAAAACATTATGATTTATGTTGTTTTATTAAGATGAAACTTTAATATATTAATCCAATAGTTATATAAAGAATATACATCAAAAATATTTCTATTTTCAATACTTTATAAATAGAAATGAATCATAGTAACTTATCTATTCAAAAATGAATAAACACATTTCAAAAATAAGTATAATTTCCACCTTTTCATGTTATTATATAATTCAATTTAAGTGAGAATACTTTTTACAAAAAGTATAATTAAAAAAATAAATAATTATTAGATTTAGTTTAATACTCTTTTTAAAAATAAATCTTTAAAATTTGTTCTAAAATATAATTTATTTCGCTAAAAATAACTTTTTGGTACCTTTTAAAAACATTCTCTATCAAAATTCATGTGGTTATAACTAATCAATTTTTATACAAATTAATCATTTGTTCAATACCACATTTTATGAGTTCAAAAATTACATGTCAAATTATTTAGTAATGCATATTTTTTCCATCACGTCATCATTAAAGCACAGTAATAAAAAAATTATTAAAAAATCATAAGATATTTTCAATTGTGAAAAAAAAGTCTAATCTATTCCATTAACAAATAAGTATATTCTTCGGAGGCTTCTTTATCTACTCATGCAGATTTTTAACATTTTTTTTTCTGTAAAATAATTATAAAAATAAAAAACTCATCAATTATACCATTAATGATCAATAATCATTGTATATAAGTGATTTTTGTGTAAATACAAAATTTAATTAATCTCATTTCATGTACATAACTTTTGTGAATGTATAATTAATTCTTAACACCAATAAATTGCTTAACTCTTAACTTTGATTTGATTTGGTTTCCTCATTATTATTCGAAAACTTTCATAATTCAAGCACTTATACTATCTAAATATCTTTGCATGTGTGTAAAAGAAGATAGTTATGAAGCAATATTTGCATATCATAATGATGAAATCAAAGCTTTCAACCCAATTTATTCATTCTTTACAATTTATCTTTAATTATTATGAAGACAAGAACTTTTTGTTAAACAAAATTCAACATTTAAATTGTAATATTCATTTTGATTGATTGAAGAATCAGATGAAAAACAAGACTAAGAAGATAAATTAATATAAAGAAAATATAAAAGCTCGACTATCTTCAATTTACTGATTATATTCTTTTCGGAAATACTTCGAAACAGTTAAAAAAATGATCAAGAATTTAAGTTGAAAATATTAATCAATAAATTTGTTTAAAATACATGAACAGATATCCAAGAAATCAGTAAGTATTTTTATTTTCGACTGGTTATTTGCAAGGATGGGTCATTTATTTATATAATATAATAAAATAAAAAAATGGCATTAGAATTTTATTATAAGATGCAATTGCTTTTTACAATTTCGTTATCAAAGATTATTAAATATTTATATCAGTTGAAACTTACGCCACTCTATAATTCTATTTCTTTGTTGTTTATATCATGGGTTTGTCATATTTATATAAAACAAATAGAATGTTATTTTAGTAACAAATAATCTAATACCATAAGTCTTTGTTGGCCTGCTGTGTTTACTGAAACTACACACCATGTCACTTTCGCAGAAAACCCACAAAATTATCTACCATTACAAAATCATTTCGATATTCAATAACCGACTGAAATACAAGATAATAAAATACGTTAATAATCACTTTATACTGTTTTCAATGTTATGACAATCTAGGAATTAGAATTGTTAAAAATTACAATTGTCTTAAGTACGACCACCCACTGATAATTTAAAAACAAATTTCCGTATGTATAAAAACAATATTAAATAAGAAATCAATTTATTTAAACTATGCACTCGCAAACTAATCTGTATTTAAATATTGACTTATCTTTTACTTTTGCTTCACTTACTATAAACACTAAATGGTCAATTTTTATTTTATGATAAATATAATATTTGTTCCGTCCAAATATGTCCTTCCTTGACATTTTTAAAAAAAGTTATCAACTATACACATACATATATAGTTATATAAAATTATTGAAGTTGTTATTTAAGTCAAATAAATTAATGTCATAATAAATTATGTTTAAACAAAAATAATAAAACACTAATATGACCCTAGTGTATAATAAAATATATTAGTTGTATCGTGTGTTAATGTATTGACACAAATATTACCTGTACATTTTGATAAACTTTCTTGTATGTTAAATTTGCATTAAAATTTATTCAAATTGAGAGGTTATAAAAATCATTTTCAATGTTTAAATTAATCACTGTATCAAACAAGTTTGTCTTTCAATAAAATCAATCAGGATTACACTCTAATATAGGAACGATTAAATATAATTAATTAAATTTGATAAAAATATAAATTTTATTCTCAACTTTCATATTCTCGTAATTTGTAATTGTAAACTTGTAATTTTAATGATATTTGATTTTACATATTCACATTTTGAAAAATATTGTTACTTATATAAATACAGTTTTTAAAGCAACTTTCAAGATAGAAAAAGTCTTATAATTATTTAACTAGTAAATATTTTTCCTTATTCTCTATTTTTATCTGTATGTGTCCAAAAAAATTTAATTTTCATAGTGAAAGAGTCATTCATTTTAGATATAAATTAATGTTTATTATTTTATTTTTTTGAATTTCATTATAGGAAAATATTTTTATATCTTCTTGTAGACTGACGTAAATTCTAAAATAGGATATTATAATTAGAATTCTACTATCAAATAAATGAGGAAAACAAAATTTTATTTCTAAATAAACTATGATAACTTCTAAAAAGTATTTTTTGCAACATGTGATTTATCTACACAAAAAAATGTTTATTATCATCAAATAAAAATTACGCGATGTCCAATAAATCTATTAAAAAAAATTTTTTCTATATATATATTTTAGTTTCAGAATTTTTTAATAAAAAAAATCATTCATATGTATTATAGATAATCTATTTATATTCTATTAACTGTAAATATTTTTTTATGAATTCATTAAAATAGAAAATTATAATGAAAATAAACATTCAAATATACATAAGATGAATACTATTAGATTTATAACTTTTATTTATAGCACATACGGAAATATTAACACCATTCAAGTAAACTTTTCTAAGAAAAAAACTTTCATTTCAACAACAATGAATACATTATTACATATATGCATATTTCTGTATTATTAAACATTTTTAATTGCATTTCTATCGGAAAAATATTCATTTACAGATTAATAAACTGTTTAATAATAAATTATTAAATGGTTATTAATCATTAATTGTAAGAATTATCAGCAATAATTTAGTAAATAAACATGAAATTTATTTACTTTCAAATCTGAAATTCAAAACCAAAATCAAAAGCGAATTACCGGAAATTTCAAATTATTATAATTCTCTCTTCTCAGTTTTAATTGGTATAAATCGAAGGGTCAAATAACATACTATATAAATGAATATGTGAGATTTCGTACAGTTAATTTGTTAGGGGTATTTTAATTACATGATATATATATGGATGTATGTATTGAAAATATTACCACATTTTTAAAATACTAAAAATGTTGATATTTAATGAAAATGTTTGATTTGTTTGATACAATTATAATTTTTGTATCAAAATAAATATAAAACAAAATATAATATATAAAAAATATTATTTTTATTCGTACCAAAAACGAGAATATTTTTTTATGCCTTTGAAATAATTCAAAGAAATTTCTTTTCATTTTACCTGTATTTAACAATATTTAAAATTAAATATTCTTGGAAATTAAATTCAGTTCTATTCATGTTTTAATATAGTAAATTACAATTATTTTTATAACTTTTTAAGAAAAGAAAGAAAATTATTTTTTAACGCTTTCGCTACAGCGTCCGGTTGAACAGTGATTATAACGATTAGCTAGCGTTACGCATCCGAGCAATAGGATTGCGATAAGTTCTTTACTTACTCCATAGTTTTACTTCACTATATTAAAAGTATAAGTTTCACAATAAAAAAAATGACCTTTACATAAAAATAATAATTTCAATTACAACGAATCATGAAAATTAAAACTTTTTTAATAAATCAACTTTGACATATAATACGTTATATAGGGTCATCCAAATGTGACGCCTAGATATGTTTTATTAAAAAAAAAAAAACTATACGAGGGTGGTCTCAGAAGTACCCGACCCAACAAAGAAAACACAAAAATTTTGGAAAAAAATATATTTATTTTTCAACATAATCTCCTTTCAGCTCTATACACTTTTCCCAGCGATGTTCAATAAGTTCGATACCCTTTTTATAATAAGAACTGTCTTGCTCCTCAAAATACCCACTAACTGCCGACATCACTTCTTCATCGTTGGGAAATCTTTGACCACTGAGCCATTTTTTCAAGTTTGGGAACAGAAAATAATCCGAGGGGGCTAAATCTGGCGAATAGGGTGCATGAGGTAGTAATTCAAACTTTAATTCATTAATTTTGGCCATTGCAATAACGGATTTGTGAGCTGGTGCATTGTCTTGATGAAACAACACTTTCTTCTTAGCCAAATGCGGCCGTTTTTGCTTGATTTCTTCGCTCAAACGTTGCAATAAGTTCGCATAATACTCGCCGTTGATAGTTTTTCCTTTTTCAAGATAGTCAATGAAAATTATCCCACGCGCATCCCAAAAAACCGACACCATGACCTTGCCTGCAGATGAAACGGTCTTCGCCTTCTTTGGAGCCGGTTCTCTCTTTTCAGTCCATTGTTTTGATTGTTCTTTTGTCTCGGGTGTAAAGTGATGGACCCATGTTTCATCCATGGTTATGAAACGGCGCAAAAATTCTGCTTTGTTGCTGTAAAACTTCGCTAAACACTCAATTGAAACATCTTCACGACACTGTTTTTGCTCGAGTGTGAGAAAACGCAGCACCCATCTTGCACACAGCTTTCTCATGTCCAAATTTTCAGATAATATGCGATGTTCCGCACTTTTTGAAATGCCTACTATGTCTGCTAGCTCGCGCACTTTCAGTCGACGATCATTCAATACCGCTTTGTGGATTTTCTTCACCATTTCTGGAGTCGTCACCTTATTTGGTCGACCACTGCGATGCTCGTCTTGGCAGCTCGTACGGCCTCGTTTAAACTCTGCTACCCAATATTTCACTGTTGTAAACGAAAGAGCAGACTCACCCAGAGTAGAATCCAGTTCAGCTTTTATATTGGCTGGGCTGAGGCCTTTCAAATAAAAGTATTATATCGCGTAACGATGACCAATTTTCTCCATTTTCACAAATTCACTGAAAACGTTCACTATTGATGGCTGCCAAACAAATACTAAACAACATGGCGTCCTCAAACTTGAAACATATGCTTTATAGATTGTGTACTTTCTAATACAGTGATATTTTTCAAACAACTACCGCCATCTCTAGGTCAGGCCGGGTACTTATGGGACTACCCTCGTACATATGTTTCAATACACACCCACCCTATACACATGTTTCTTTTTAAAAAACACAAATCTAGACGTCACATATGGATGACCCTACATATAGAAACAAGGATAATTGCATAAACCGATTTCACAAACTTTACAATGATATAAATAATTTTAATTGATCAGAATTGATAAAATTTTCAAATTTTATTTGAATAAAAAAATAATAAGAAAACTAAGCATATATATTAATAAATGATTTTTCAAATAATGTAAAAAAAAATTTCACTGTAATACTCGAAAATTGAATGTTTATGTGTGATATTTTATTTTATTTTATAATTGTAAATATGACTGAAATACATGTAGAAAAAATTAATGTAATATTTATAGGTTATAAAAAACGTTGAATATGAGTTCAATGAACATATAACGATTTAATGTTCTGCTGAAGTTAGCACTGGTACCCACATGCCATTTCGTAGATAACAACTAAAATCGACATTAGTAACGAAAGGGCTAATTAAATTTATGTGTGTTACCTACTCTTAAACTAGGTGCTCCATAAATAATTCCACTACACAAATTAAAGTTGCTATTTTTCTTCTTGACACAAAGGAATCAACATTATGAAAGTATCCAATAATCACTATTAATTATTTATAAGTTGATGTGCATTTCGATAGTCATACCATCATTGTTAAAGCGATGTATTATAAAATATAACTTTATAATCTTTTATTATTCAGATGATAATTTATTTGTATTAAAACAATTTTACCACAGTACCAAAAAGAATATAAGTAAATTTTCTATTCAACTTTCTCATTTGATTTGAATTATCAAATTGAAATTGCTATTAATTTAAATTAAAAAAATATAAAAAATAAAATGATTAAGATACAATTTTTCATAAAAAAATCTGAAATTATTCTCTACATTTGAACATATTCGAACCATTACTCTCCTCACTAGAGGTCTTTAAATAAATACTGAGAAGAATAATCAGTGAAAATTAAAATATTATCTCTCATTATACATTCATTCAATATTCAACGTTTTTATAATCAAATGTGGATCCTATACTTCTACAATATTCAAATAATGACTTCATCAAGGACTCGTAAAATTTTTATTTTACTAATGAATTTCATCCCTTAATTGTTCTAATTAAATTGAAACTGTTATGAGCTGTATTTACAGTATTAATAATTTGTTTTTCCGTGATGGAAATTGCTTAATATAGTTCATTTTTATCGTTTTAATACGTAATGAATATTTACTAATGACGTCAAATAATCCCAAATCATTTAAAATAAAATAAAGAGAGAGAAATTTCATATATATTTAATTAGTACATATCTGTATGTATCAAAATATATGTGCAATGCATAAATATTGAAAGAGATACAAGTGAAAGTTCAATTTGTATTGGCGATAATCGTAATTAATTATTAATTAATTATACACTTGTATTTAGTTACAATTCATTACTGGTTTTTCGATACTGATCTATTAGTTCAAAGTTTTATACTATCTGCTTGAAAACATTACCGTAGTACTTTGTAACAGTTACGTAATATTACCTTTACTCAACTTAAAAAAAACCAACCTTTCTGTTTATATTTTCGAATATTCACCTTGACGTTTTCGGGAAACAGAGTTGAATTATAACGAAATTTAATTACATCGTGATTCTGTTGATTTAATTGAATTTATTGTTAACGATAAATGAAAGTATATATTGTAAATAACCGTATTATTAGAAAAAGTTGATAGGGAAAAAGCACCAATCTATACTTAAATAAGTATGTTATTAAAAAGAAAACGATTAGAATTTTGATAAAAAAAATTCACAGAAATGATTTCATCATTTAACAGTGTTAAATTTTTATTCTTAACACTTGTCTGACGTAAAAATTATTCAAAATTCTCGTATTCATCTTTTAGAAGTGATTTAATAAGTTAACTGTAAATGGATTAATTTACAACCAAGAAATTTACAATATATAAAAAAAACTGTTTTTATACAAATAAATTAATTATTTCAACACTACAACATTTTATAAATTTGTTCAATAATCAGTTATCATTCACCATTTCGTTGATATCAACTTTCATCTTCAAAACACAATATTATGAAATATTTTTAAATTCTGAAAATTTAAAATTGTATTAATGAGAAAAATATGCAATAAATGAATATTTAATACTGTTATGAAACTTGCCTCAAAGTTTGGCAACTAACACTAACTTTTTAGGATAAAAATAAAAAAATACTGTTTTGGTCTGAAAATGGTTCAAATATAAATTCTATCAAAAATCTATAATCAATAAATAGACAGAAATTCATATAAATGACATTTGATAAAAATTGATTTATATACAGGATAAAAATTGATTTATATACAAGATAAAAATTGATTTATTTCACTAGGATAAAATAAAACTTTTTTGTGAATAATTTAGAAAAATCTATACAGAAAAAAAGAAAAAAAAATTTAGTAATAAAAACTTACATACAAATATTAATTTTATAAATAATTTTTCATATTATTTTACAATCATTAAACAAACAATTTTTTTTAAAAAAAAATTTTAGTTTAATAACTCGAACATTCTGTACAAGAAATATTAGAAAAAATAACCTGAAATTATTTATCGTAAATACCTACAAAAAAACAACAAAAATTATTAAGAATTTGTCGGAAATTATTTAAAAAGAAAAAAGGATTTTTCATAAATAAATCAATTTAGACTACCATAACATTTGATAAATATACTCATCGATCACTTCTTCCTCAATATATCTTTCATTGTCCATTCCAACCATCATTAAACCGGAATAATTTATAATCGTTTCTCCTAGCAACATATTTTTTTCATAAAGATCATAAATGCATACTACCACGTTCTTTTTCTAAAAAAATCTCTATCAATATTTATTGCTACTTATTGACAACGTCGTAAATCCTCATAACTGTAATAATATTTTACTGAATTTTTAACAAATATAACTTTTTAAAGAGAATTTTTTTTTTGAAATGAACAGAAAATTAGAAATTTAAAAATATATGTATATAATATAATGGCATTAAAAATTTAATTAATTTTATAAAATAGTTATTTGAAATAGAATAAAATTTGCATTAGAAATGATTTTTTTCTTGTTATGTAAAAGACAATAACAAAGGCATGGTTTAATGAATCGATATATTTTTTCGGTAATAAGGATAATTTTGTAATAAATTCGTTAGTACAAGCAAATACTTTTACTAATAAGTAGAACATAAAATCACTGTTACAAGTGAAATATAACAAATATTAGATTTTATCTTTCATGTCAAACGTTTCATTAAATACTAACTAACAACTATAATATTTGACTACAGTTAATTAAAAATTTATTATAAAAACTGACATTTAATTAAACATTCAAACATGTCATATTTCTACAGTCACCCTGAATTGACAATTTATTTCTCAATACATTATTTGAGATATTCAAACAAAAAATAAAAGAGTACCAAAATTATTGTGTAGTGAATAATATGTTGCCTCCCTTTTTATAATAAAACTTTATAACACAACGTGTAATTGTGCAGACGACAACATTTTTAGACACTGTTGAAAAAAAAACACTAAACTAATTAAAATAACCCAATAAATAAGCTATTACATCCCCTAATACACGAAAACTGAAAATTTAGCACATAATGGACGTGTTTCAGTGTTGTTATTTCATACCTGTAAAATTGTTAATCGTCATTACGATTGTACTGTGGCCGACAATCAACGACACGCAATGTGAAGCAGATAAAAGAGTTCGTCCAAAATAAATATTTGGAATGGATTTGACGAACGAACATTGCGGTAATATTTATTTTATAACAAAATAAACCCCTAACCACAAACAAAAGTAAGAGTCAGCATATGTCATGCAATATTTGGGAATTTACTTTAGTTTCCATAAATTCGATCATTTTTATATATATAAATAGAGATTGTCTATAATATAAATATTTGAAAAATACAAATAAACATTTATTTTATTTTTTGAATTTTTTCTGTTACCAAATTTCATATTTTTTTTACAATTTCCTATATACGTACTTAACATTTTCATAATTTTAACATGAAATTTTATTGAGTGTTAATTTTCAAGATATAATAACAACTACATGATGATAAAAATAAATATTGAATGTATTTCACCAATATATGATAGCAAATTAAGGAAATTACATCAAACAAATTCTTAAAAAAATGTTACAAAACCGCTAATTATAAATTAAACAATGAATTTATAATAAATGATTTCAGCATGTGAAGATAATAGCATAACCATTATCCATACTAATAAATAAAGTAAACAATAAGTGATTATTAAATACTTTATACAATTACGTGATGTTTAGTCGAGTGATTTGTAGTAAACTGAAGTTAAAGTATTATAAACAAATTAATTAAAGTATGAGTTTAGGGTTCTAAGAATAAAAATATTCATATATATGCACAAGTAGATGATGGTGTGATGATATTTCTCAATATTAGTAGGTGAAGATCTCATTTGTATCGAATAAATATTATACAAATAGTAATAAAATAAAATAATAATAAAAAATGGTTCTGGACTTATAATACAATAGATTAATAAAATCTGAATTTATGTGCAACAGGACAGTTTTTAAAATATGATTATTAATAACAATTTAATACCAAGTATCTATAGGAAAGAAAATCCTAAAAATTTGGTACAGAAACTTTCTTTGTTAAATCTCATTTTTATCATACTCTCTATGAACAATCAATTTACTACAATTAAAATTGGAAAGAATAAGATATGAAATGCAACATTGTGTAAGAAAATCATTAATTTTCACAAACTATGATATACAAACTAAAGAAAAAAATGATTTATATAACGCATATCAATATTTATTAATTTTATTCATGGTTCATTAATCGTCAATCACGAACTTAGCTGCTTATTTAAATCAAGAGGATTAAAACGATTTTTTTAAGAATAATTACATAGAAAAGTAAATAAACACTGATTTTATTCCAAAAATATATGAAAATGTAGATAAGTACAGAATTTCAGAAATAAAAATAATGTTTCAAATTTGTATAGATAAAATAAATAAAAATTATTATTTCGATTAAAAATCTATGCACAATTAATTAACATAAGTTTTTATGTTTATTAAATTTTTGCAAAAATATTCTATCATAAATAATAAGAAAATTATTTAAAGAATTATAATTATTAATTTTTGTTCGAATATATAAATGATTACAAAATACTTAATATGAAATATTTTAAGCATTAGAAATAATTCCAAACTTTCTGGCACTTACATATGTATATATATATATATATATATATATATATATATATATATATATATATATATATATATATACTACGTAAGTATATAACAAACTTAATTATTATGATGACTTTCACTTTTTAAACTCTCAATCCGTACAGTTGGAAAAAATTGGCACCAAATACAATATCCATATTAAATTTTGGCTAGCATTTGTAGACTGTATCTAATCTTAATTAGAAGCTTTAATTTCTAATTTTATATCTAACATGTTGTTTTGTCAAGAAACGATTTTAATTTATATATGTATATATATATATATATATGTATATATATATATATATATATATATATATATATATAGATAGATAGATTATATACTGTTAATTGAAATCATTATCACACTTAAATGATTTATTGAAATATATTATCACATTTCAAATATATTATCAGAATTGTATGAATTATTAATTGATATTCACTAATAATTAATATACGAGGTCAGACAATTAAGTAATGCGACAAAATTCAAAAATCGAGTATATTTAAAAATTAAGGTACATCGCTGCGATCCCCTTCAAAGTAGTCCCCTCCCGCATCTATAAACTTATTCCAGCGAGTTTTCCAGTTTTCGTAACAATTCTGGAACACTTCTTGTGGGACCTCTCCGAGTACCCTCGTCACAGATTCTTGGATATCTTCAACGGAGTCAAAATGTCGACCTTTGACGAATTTTTTCATATGGGGGAATAGGAAAAAGTCGCAGGGTGACATGTCCGATGAATAGGGCGGTTGTGGTAACGTTGCGATGCCTTTAGACGCCAAAAACTGAGAGACACTGAACGCACTGTGACAGGGAGCATTGTCGTGATGCAGAACCCAAGTCTTCGCGATCTCTGGACGCACTCTGAGCACCCTTTTTCGTAATTTTTCGATCACATTGCGGTAGAATACTTGATTTACGGTTTGTCCAGGTGGTACGAACTCTTTGTGAACCACCCCTTTGCTGTCGAAGAAGCAAATCAACATGGTTTTCACTTTGGACTTGCTCATTCTCGCCTTCTTTGGCCTTGGTGCTCCAGGGGACAGCCACTGTTGGCTTTGTCGTTTAGTTTCGGGGTCATATTGAAAGAACCAACTTTCATCACCAGTAATAACTTTTTTTTTTAGTAATAACTTTCATCACCAGTAATAACCAGTAATAAATTTCTCTGTTCCATTTTCGTGACATGCACTACTCGCGCGTTGTTACAAACACTAAACAGCTGGCGAAGAAATGATCGTACGAGGGTGGTCAAGGTCTCAATCGAGAGAGTAGGGATCTGCTATTACGGTGGCGGAGTTACAGGTTCGCAGTGTTACCACAGGCCGAGAAAAAAAAATCGGTCGCATTACTTAATTGTCTGACCTCGTATTCTGTAAAACAAAACCAAAAACTAAAATAATAAACAGAAAAATTACTCATTTAAGACAAGGAGTTAATATGATAAAACAAAAACTACGAATTAAATATTTTTATGTTTTTTATGTACTCAGAAAGATTCGGTAAAATTAGAGGTTTGGGGTCTAAATTATATTTTCAACTTATTTTTTTAAAAAAAATAAAATTAATGTATTTTATTGAATATATATATATATATATATATATATATATATATATATATACATATATATATGTATACATGAGCATATGTATGTATGTATATAATGTGTACGTGCAAATACTCATATATACATATGTACACGAATTTAAAGTTCACAATAGTAACAAATATTTATCTAAAATAAAATTCCATGTATATGATTCAACGGTACCAAAAAAAACTAGTCTAAATAAACTCATTGATACGACATTAATACAAACGTTCAATCAATCCCAAAAGAGAGATAATAAACGGGTAACATGAGTAATAAACTAAGATAAGATTATCTTATAATGGATATCGTTGACAGTCTACATAGAAACAATGAAATAATATTTATGTAATTTTCCATGTTAAATTATGCATGCTGATACGAATCTTTTTACCTACATGAATCATATATACATTGCAAATGAACGTATACATCCATACAGATAAACCCTAACATGTCAATCTGGCAGATGGAACATTTTCCCACTAATGTTCGATTCGAATACATTTCCATGCTGAAAAAACTGATAATT
Source organism: Neoneuromus ignobilis (assembly GCA_029203775.1). Lineage (NCBI taxonomy): Eukaryota > Metazoa > Arthropoda > Insecta > Megaloptera > Corydalidae > Neoneuromus > Neoneuromus ignobilis. Next base: position 28,302,847 of record CP092092.1, on the reverse strand, counting down.
ACTCAAAGCATTGTAACATTTTGTATACGCGTTCTGTCATATTTTTTGTTTCGTTTCGTTTGATTTATTTTATATTCATGTCTAGTTCTCGGTTTGCCATTTTTTTTCTTTCTACGAATTTCTATTAAAACTGCATACGTGCATTATGTTACAGTATTATAATTACATGAGGTATTTATATGCATAAGGAAAGAAACAAAGAATTATTATTTGAAAGTTAAGGCTTTTGTAATGTTAACATTAATTTATTGTTTGATTTCTTTATAACTTAAGACTTCCGCATGATGGTAGTTCAATTTATTTTTTATAATTGTATTATAAAAAATAAATATCTGCTTTTTTATTATCTAGAACATAAGATGATTGTCAGATGACTGAGTTATTGCAAAGAACTGATAAATTTTAATAATTCCGAATTAAAATTATTTTAAAAAAAACGGTTCTTCTATAATAAAAAAGAAAATAATAAATGTTTAAGGAATGCTATTATAAATTTTACAGTATTAAGATATGATCATTTCCATAAAAATCACAATAAGGGACCAATAATCGATTTATTTTTTACAAAAGTAAATAAATATTATTTGATGTATAACAAAACTAAAAATAAATATTTTCAATATAAATATTTAAAAAAATGACTTTTATTAGAAAAAATAACGAAATATTATATTATACAGAATGGGCCTATTCACACTAGTCAACATTCATACAGTATTCACGGCCCATTACCGCTCATCTCACACCCTCTTTCCAGAAAACTAATTTTTTAGGTGGGGGATTGTATGAATAAGAGGGTGTGAGACGAGCGGTAATGGGCGTGAATACTGTATGAATGTTGATTAGTGTGAATAGGCCTAATGACTGCAACATGAACGTTTATAAAACTATTAAAAAAATGATAAAAATCTAATACACTTTTTTAAAAAAAAAAAATTAAAAAATCCAAAACAATTTATACAAAATTAAAGTGGTTCAAATATTGAGTTTATTAAACTTTATTGATTATATCCATATTATATCAAAACTTGATATGTACATAAATTAAAATAATTCTAAAGTGTCAATAAAAATTTTATCTAATCTCACAAAAATCAAATATCCAATTAAAGCCTTCATATTATGCTATCATGTTTATTAAATATTGTTGCTATGCAAAAAAAATATAGAAAAATATGCACTTACGTTAAAACATATCTATTAATAGCGTTTATGAACTGATAGGTAAAAGATAATTATTAAAATGTTTTCCAATATGTTTATTTAATTAGGATCATCAATTTTAAACGGTAACTATTTATGACATTTAATATAATTATCGAATATATATATATAAATAAAAATAAAATTATCTGTAATTATGATAAAATAATTTATATTTAATAAAAAAGACTCAGTTATTGACTTGTTTAATAACTACAAAATCATTAATTACTTAAATAAAAAGTGTTATTGAAATTTACAGAAAAATGTAATTAAATACATATACAGAGATAATAACGGTACAATAAAACGATTAATATTTCAAATATTATTCAAAACATATAAAAAACGAGTATAAAAAAATGTATTTTTATTAAAATAATCAGAGAAAATATAGGGTTTCATGAGAGACATGCAGTTTGAAAGGAAATGTATGGGAAGTACTTCAATTTGTATTAATATTGACTGGATAGTATGACATGTTGAGAGAATTATGATGAGTCAGTGTCAAAAAAAAAGCATTTATCAATATTAGAGCATTCGTTTTAATAGTCTCTGTTCGAGTATACAGTATGTGTTGAGATTTATTAGATTTCTTGTCTTCGAATGATCATTAATAATCATTATTGTTGATTAAATTTAGACATAATATATTCATACACTTGAAAGAATCTATTATCAAAAATTATATATACTTGTAGAAACTATATACATTTATAAACAATTGTTTTCTCATTTTAGACAATTTGAAACAATACTTAAAAAGACACCTGCTCTACAAAAGGTGCGAATTGCAACTGCGGAAATATCAAATAATAACAATGCATGTTAATTGTGATGCATAAAAGCATGCACAAAAAAGTTATAAATTACGTTACATTTTTTATACAAAAATTATTCTCATGTGTTTTTTTTTTGAACATAACAAATGTCACTTATAAATAATTTAATAACTACTATTCAAGTCAAAGCAGATTTTTTCATTTTTCTATTCTTTAATTACACGTTAATAAAGTCTAGTGAAAAAATATCTAGTCAAATACTTTATTCTCCAAAATTAAATTGATTTGAGAAAAATAAATTTGTACGAAAATTTTTTCATATTAGTATACGTATATCTATTTTTAGATGATTTATCATTTATTTTAAATATTGAATTGAAATATCAAATATTATAAATGGAATCAAATTTATACTTAGTCTGGCACATACTCACTCATACAATGAAATTACATTTGGTCATATTATATTGGTATATATATATATATATATATATATATATATATATATATATATATATATATGTAAATAGAATTCCACAGAGATATTTCGTATACAAATTTATATATGTACAAACTTAGTGAATTTGCATGTAAACTAAAACCGTACATTTCTATGCAAATAAGCAAAAAACTTTATTTTTATTCACTTATAAAATTTATTTTATTACATTTTATAAGATAATTTTGATTATTTGCTGTAAACATATTTTTTAAATACAGTATCTATTTTTAAATAAATTAACAAAGTTTAACGTAAAATTAAAAAAATCATTTTTTATGTGAGAGAAAAATAAAACAAGTCTACTTTTAATGAAATATCTGAAACAAAATAACTTTTGTTCACATTGTGTTCTTAAATTTTCGATATACAGATGTTATAATTATTAATTATATGTATTTGTACGATGAAATAATTATATATATATATATATATATATATATATATATATATATATATTAACAACAGCCTCTTTCTCTTCTCTGCTAACTGAAGATTTTTTTAAAAAACTTTTCATTTCCAACATTTCAAAAGTCCTTCTCTTCTATCCATACCGACGAATTTTCTCACATCTCTATTTTATGTGTCATTTGGTTTTTTCTTAGGTGTTTTTAATTTCTGTTCTTCATTCATTAGTGATATTGTTCTTTTCATTATACGACCATTTCCATTTTAAAATTTTCACTCTTGCTATAACGTTTATAACTTTGTTTTTTTTGGAATTCCATCCAAGGATGGATGGAATTCACTACATCTTTCCCTGTTTTTTTTTTGTTTGAAGTTATTAAATTCTTCTGTTATGTAAGACACACACACACACACATACATACATACATCGCATACATACATACATATATACACATACATACATACATACATACATACATACATACATACATACATACATACATACATATATATATATATATATATATATATATATATATATACATACATATACATACATACAGTGGGTCAAAGTGAAACTCATACAGAGTTATGTTTCCAATAATTTAAACATCTATTTTAATATAACAATTTTCTTATTTTTTTTTTTTTTTGCTTAATTTCTTTATTAAGGTTATTTTTATTATATTTGAAAATTTCAATCGTAAATTAATACTTTTACTCCAGAAAAAGTAACAATTTCTGAAAAATGTACAAAAAATACATCAAAATGAAACTCATACAATGAACAAATTATTTATTAAATTAAAATTTACAATGGATTGAATTATTTTAGTACTTAGTAGAGTAGCCTTTATTAATTTTTATAGCCTTTAAACGATTCGAAATGGATTTAACTAATTTTTCACAATAAGCTAGATCAATTTTTCCCCATTCTTCTAATAACGCTTTTTTAAATCATTGTTATTAATACTAGTGTGTGTTCTAATGGAAACTTTTAAGTGATTCCATAGATTTTCAATCACACTTATATCAGGTGATTATGGTGGTGTTTCCAGTACTTTGGGGCAATTATATAACAACCAACTACGTGTTTTATAAGCTTTGTGCTTGGGGTCGTTGTCGTGATAAAAATTAAATGTTTGTAAAATCCCAAGTTTTTGAGCACTGGCTTTCAAATTTTTTCTTAATAGAACAATATAAACATTTTACTTCATAATACCATCTATAAAATTAAATTTCCAACCCCTCTCGTAGACATACACCTCCATACCATAACATGACCGCTCTTATGTTTGACTGTAGAATGTAAGTGTTTTAAAAACATTTCTGTATTTGGTTTCTGCCATACATTATTTCTCTCATTGGATTCAAATAAATTATATTTGCTTTCGTCCGTAAATAAAACATCTTTCCAATAATCAAAACTCTTATTAACATGTTCCCAAACGAAGCTTAACCTTTTGTTGCGATTAGCTAGATTTATGAAATTTTTCTTCTTGGCAATAGGAGCATGAAACCCATTTTTATTTAGTATATTTCGAATTGTTTGGGGGATTACTTTTTTATTTAGATACTTTTCTACTTCTAAAGTCAGTTTAGGCGCACTAATTTTCGGATCTTCTTTAATTTTTCGTAGAATCCAACGCTCATCATGGCCATTAAAAATCTTGCGGAAACTTTCTGATTTTATTGTCAACACTTTGGCCGTTTTTAAATCTTTTTATTACAGATTGCACTGTAGTGTGGCTTCTATTAACTGTTTTCCCAATTTCCCGTAGAGTTTTTCCATTTTTGTAATGAAAAATCATTAGCTTTCGCTCGTTCGTCGATGATTGTCCCCTTTGTCTACTCAAAGTGAAAATCCAACTTATATTTTTTACAAAATGATTATAAACGACTTAACAATAGATTCTTTTTTATAACCAAAGTGACCAAACACATATTTGAAGAGTATACTTTCTTAATACAGCAGTTTTCAAGCGAGAGTAATTAGTTGTATGAGTTTCATTTTGATGTATTTTTTGTTCATTTTTCAGAAATTGTTACTTTTTCTAAAGTAAAAGTATTAATTTACAATTGAAATTTTCAAATATAATAAAAATAACCTTAATAAAGAAATTAAACAAAAAAAATAAAGAAAATTATTATTATATTAAAATATATGTATAAAATTATTGGAAATATAACTCTGTATGAGTTTCACTTTGACCCACTGTATTATGTGTATATATATATATATATATATATATATATATATATATATGACAATGTATGATTCACAGAATCGTTGCGAGGTTACTTTATACAAATCGAAAGAAATATTGTTATAATAATTGAACTTGAATTATACTGAATTATAATTATTTTACTCTTTTGTCATTGACATTCTTCGTGCAAGATGAAAAAATCGTTTAACGTGTACAGGTGTGTATGAGTAATTACATTTACATGAAAGTGTATGTATGTGGGTGACAATGAAAATTACAATAAAACAAAAACAGTATAGCAAATGTAACGATAAAATAATAATGATCTGATTAGTTCTTGTCAAGATCACACACATGTGCACCGGAATATATAAAGTGTTGGTATCTAACATAATACTTTATGTCAAGGGCTTTTCTAATACATTATAACAGCCCACGCGTGTAACATACATGACGATACGAGAGTGACCTGCAAATCAAACCTTTTTCCAAAACGAATATAAGTATATAAATGTTCTGTATCTTCGCTGGAGCGAGTTGTAACCTGCATAAAAGTTGAGAGTGTCACGTAAACGAGTTGCTACAGGCAGATACTAGTTTTTTTTGTAATTTTATTTTACTAAGACTGGTTTATAAAAAAAAGAACAGTGCAATGCGTCTCTCTCGTACGCACACGTTCCGTACGTTCATCTCAATATGATGAACTGAATATATTAACCGTGTGCAAGTCATTAACAAAAAACCTGTACAGATAATTTACTCGTAATTTTATCTTCATCTACTCGCTTGTGCAACGCTTTTATCTGTCTCTACTATTTGACTTGAATGTATATCTTTTTATGCTTTATCATGTCCCACAGAGACTATACATACCCTTGGGCTATGTTTTTTCTTCGTCTCGTTATGCTGGTCTGCTTTGTTTATTTTATCCAGCTGATTCAGGACAGTTGCCGGTGTTGCCATGCCCAACTAAGCGGTCATGACAGTAAACAAAACTACCACACATTTACTCACTTCACTCGTTCAAATGATAATAATATATGCGTCTCACTCGTGCACGCATAATTAGTAATATGTACTAGTAACAAAATGATCAAGTAGACATTGAGTCGCCAGCAACAAAAACACAATTAACTGGTGTGTCTATCCTCGTTACCTATGAGATCATTCTACTGAAATAGTAAAAGAAAAGTAGATCCTATAACAAGTGCTGACAAAACCGACTATTGTATATAATTGTTTATAGGTTGGTTGTAAATTGCAGTTCGGTTTAGCATAGTCTTTTCCGTACATTATTTCCATGTAATTATATAGAAGGAAAAAACACATGGAAATTTACTTATGTTCTAATGACAATGAAAATGTAATTATTTTACACAACACGTACGAATGCGAAAAAAAACTTTAATTGTATTGTGTTGTAACTAATCACAATTTTCACTTATAATTAGGTACACACCTGATTTTTTCTGCCATAGTGCTATTACTTTTGTACGAAATGAATCATAAGTAACGATTAGTTAAATATATTAATGACACATAAAATAAATAATCTATAAATGTAAATTATCTACAAATAATATAGAAATCAATTAAATTTGAAAAAAATCATTTAGACACTTTAAAATATTCATTTTTAAACAAATACAAAGTACAACTGATCACTGACACATCTAAAAATATTATCAGGTTTATAAAATTTAGATTAATACAAAGATTTAAAATATATTAGGTTGGCAAGTATCTCCCTTCCGCTTTTTTTTTTTTGTACATAGCTGCGAAATTCAAAAGACCAGAAGGCGGAAGGGAGATATTTGCCAACCTAATATATTATAATTTTATGATAAAATTATTTTTTCATTCCATTCTTCCAGCAAATGCTTTCTTTAAAATTTATGTTTATTTAATAATCTCTTTAATTAACCCTATAAATATTAAATGTGGTTCATAAAGTTTTTCAAGCACATAAAGCACTCTCTTATAATCCACGTACAGTACTTTAAATCTTTATTCTATTCAAAGTTGTTCAGTGATTATAATTATTTTACATCGATTTTAAATCTAGAAAATTAATAATTAAAAATTATGACGTTGAAATACAATTTTTTTTATATAAAAAAACAGAAAATTTACAAATTTTTTTAATAAAAGTATTTAATAATCATTTATTGAACACTTTATTCGTTTGGCTATACCATTATATTTAGAGCGTTGTATTATAAAATAAAGTTTATCAAGTAAAATTCTATGGAATTGGGGTGAGTAATTTGCATTTATTAAGATAAATATTATATATATATATATATATATATATATATATATAAAGAAAGAGAGAGAGAGAGAGAGAGAGATGTTTTTTAAGCGTGATAGAACTTTAAATTAAATTCCTGTCGAAAATTCTATCAAACCTAAAAAAACACTTTTATCATACTTTTATATATACATACACACACGTGTATATATATATATATATATATATATATATATATATATATATACATGAGTATATGTGTGAGTGTTACAATATCAAAAGAAATTGAAAGAATAAATCACAATAAAAAAAGAATATAAAAAGTTACATTCACGAAAGTTTTAAACATAACTAATAGTAGGGAGTAGCCTGTTTTTTATTCTTTAAACAAAGTAATAAGGAAGTATCAAATCCTACACACCTATATTCTTAATTTTTCAATAAGTTTCATTTTTTCAATATTATTTATTATTTATTCTTTTTTCAATCTATTGTAAAAATAACCGATTTATGACTTGTCAAGATTTCTTTTCAAAATACAAATACATTCTATATATTATTTTATATTACAATAAATAATTCATAAAAGGAAATATCTGATCTTTGAATACAATAAGAATATTATGTTAAACGTACTATATTTTTTGAAAAAATGTTCGTGAAGTAAATTTCAAATAACAAGTTTAATTACTTTTTTCTACGTTAAAAAATGACAGATCGCAAATAAATTACTTAAACGTTGTACGTGTTTTATGTAATTTAAACAAAACATCAAATGAAAAATCATTCTTTAGAACAAATATCAAGGATTTACGTGCTAGAATCAAGGAACATTAAACAAACATTTTAAAAGTACAAAAGAATACAAAAGTATAAACTTTTGTTATTACAAATATATATATATATATATATATATATATATATATATATATATATATATATATTAAGATCAATGTTTACTATTCATTTTAAGAACAATTTATTATTAATTTCTTGCTGTCATTGCGAATATAAGATTTATTAATCATGTTTTTATTTCAGTTTACATTCAAAAAAAAGTAAATCCAATTATACAGTCTTCACTTTTTAAGTACATTAATAATAAATATCATCTTTGTATTTTTAAAGCTATTGTTCTCTTTGATTGTAATCAACTGCCTTAAACGAAGTGTATTTGCATTTATGAAATTATTTTACATTTATTAATTAAATATTTTTTTCTTACTGGAAACAATTATAAAAATTATTTTTATGTAGGGTACATTTCCATTAGACTACGTGACTGTACAATATATATATATATATATATATAGAGAGAGAGAGAGAGAGAGAGAGAGAGAGAAAAATGAAATTATACAAATGAACTGGAAAGGTTAAAATTAAAAAAGATTCAGATAATGTATTTATTTATATAGATTTTACAAAAATTGTTTGTTAGTTAGTTAGAAAGAAAACATAATAAAAAAATATATACGAAAAATGTTAAAATCTTAATAATTTTCAGTTGATTGATAATATTATTTTATTTAATAGTCAAAAATATTTTTAAAAAAATTATTGAAAAAGTAGATAAAATCAATCACAAAATATAACGTAAGATTAATGTTGAAAAAATGAAACAGTTAATGATAAAAATTAAAAATATTTTTTAATGCGTTTATATAAATGTGTTTATATTTTAATGTGTTTTTATGTGTTTATATGATCAATGAAAATAAAAAAAAAAATGATGAAAATCAAATAAGTCACAAAATCTGGATCATATTATTTGTAAAAATGGATCATAGATTGGGAATAAAATGAAGAATAAAAATATGATAAAGTGTACGCGGATAAAATAGTTAATTTTAATTAAAAATGTCACTCTACTCGAAGACAATGTATTCGATCAATGTATCCTTCTAATACATAACCATGATAATGAAACTTAAGGGGTTATACGCAGTTGCGAGGCGCAAAAACGACGTTTTTTTAGGAATTTTTTTTTAGAAACAGTATTTATTTTGCAATTACAAATTATGGTTATTTAAATAGATCCTACTTTCAAGAATAAAATAACATGTCGATCATAAAAAAATATTGAAGTGCACCGCTCCTGCAGACGATGTCCCGAACGACCTCCAAAAAAAGGCGCTTGGCGGTGATCTCCATATCGGCGGTTTGGATTATTTGAAATCAAAAAATATGGTCAATTCTTTTAAAGGATAGATTAATGCAGGTATTGAACGAAGGAATAATAAAAATTTTCATTTTTGACAAAATGGCGTCTACTTGAAAAAATTTTTCGTTTTTTACTAAAATTTTCGCTCCAAATTGTTTAAAAAAAATAGTAATAATTTTTGTAAACCTTATTCCTTCGTTCAATACCTGAGGAATATATTTGAGAAGATTGTGTGAAAATTTGAGACCGATCGGTTAAGCCATTTCTGAGATATCGAGATCACCGACTATGAAAACACCGTTTTGAGATAAACGCGTTTGAAGTTTCGGAAGTAGTTTACAAATAGTTAAAAAAATTTTTTTCAACTTACATGGTATAATAAATATTTATCGGATTTACTTCAAATTTTCAGAGAATATACTCAAATATATGTGCATTCCGAAAATGCAAAAAAAAAATCGATTTTTTGAAATTTCTAACTGCGTATAACCCCTTAAGTCCTTAATCTAAAACTGCAAACAATTCACAGAAGCATTGATAGATATACGAAGATCGTTTGATAAGTATAGTAAAAAAGTAAATTGAAAATTTTAATTAAATTAAACAATAAATAAATTTACCATACTTATCAAACGACCCTCGTATGCTAAATATTATATAACAAGAAAAGATAACTAAAAAATAGAATGGATTCTCAAAAAGACGTAATAAGAATAGAAAAACTAAAATTAAAATAGATGAGGTATAAAACAAGAATTGAAGACAATCGATGAATAACAAAAATCATTGATTGAGAATCAATATATTTAGAGAGAAGATCAAGAGATTGAGAAATAGATAAGATTATTAATGATTTTACTGAAAATTTGTAAACAAGAAAAATCAGTTATTCGAATTAGAATAATTCGGAAAAGATAGATGAACAAAGGCTGAAAATGATGACATCACTATGTTGATAATAATTGTAATTAAATTGTTATTTTCATATTATACACTTTATTACCATACGAAATGTTTAAAAAAAATATAATAATGAATATTTTTAGTGTACTGAATATTTAAAATGTAGTCATTAACCTCAAAACATTTTTCCATTCTTTGTTAGTATCGCTAAAAACTTTTAATAGTTTTGAAATGTTATGCTCTTGCTTACATACACATACACCTCCTATGCAATAGAACAATAGATTTAATTCACATGCCAACAGTCACACCTTCGCTAATAAAACATTTTGTACAATAATAATTGTATATGTCAATAAACTACATATTGAATAATGCGGCAAAGGTCTTCACCTTTGTTACCTTATGAATGCACACACACACACACACATTTTATATTAAAATATATGTTAGTAATAATGTCATATTGATAGAAAATTAAATCACTAATTAATTCCATTGTTGTTTGTTGTATTATTAGCTTTCGTTGTCAGCAATTCTTCGAATTAAGCTAATGGAACATGAAAGTGTATGTTTGATTTGTGTTCTTTTCAAACATTCTAAATTTCTATATTGTTTGCATATTACTCATTATGTACATATTAAATTTACATAATTAATAATCCGTTTATGTTATTTTCTCGTATAATTTACTGATAACTTATCACTAATGTTTGAAAATGCTTATTATTTTATATTGTGTGTACAAAAAAGGCCATGCAAATAAAAAGATAACGAGTAAAGACAATTAGTAATTAAAGTTTGAATTTCACTACGAAAAATATGAAACAAGGAAAAATATCAATAGTAATTTTTCATACAAATTTTCATTTATTCGATTTCATTATTCATCTTAGTTATTTAATATTGATTTTAAACGACATAAAAATAAAAACAGAGAAATTAAAAGTACTATCCACATAAAGCTTCTTTATAGAAATTAACGATTTTTATTTTTTTTAGTCACTATTCGTTGTGTAATTACAGCAAATTCACTTTAACACAAATACAATCATTCACTTCATAACCATAAGATTTTATAAAAGTGTTTAATAATCCCTTACTGTTCACTTTATTCGCTAATAGGCATTTCGATGGACATATTGTATCATTAGAACGTTGAATTGATTTGAAGATAGTAGAATAGTTATCGAAATGAGTATCAGTAAATAAAGTGAACAGTAAGTGATTATTAAATATAAAATTTGATAATGTATTTGTATTAAGGGGTTATTCTAGTCTAGAATTTCGAAAAAATCGATTTATTTTGCATATTTTCAAAGTTTAGACCTTTAAAAATATGTCATTAAGAGGATTTTTCGAAATTCGAATTATTTTCGGAGTTATAGCTATTTTTGTGATGCACAACCAATCCGGTCTGGCCGGAACAAATCAACTTTAAACGGGTTTTTTTCGAAACTACTTTTTTCGATACGGTTGACGTGATATCTCAAGTTCTAATGGATCGATTTACTTGAAAATTGGTACAGAGCTTCTCAATATAACAGTGATTGCCCTTGCCTAGGATTTTTTGAAAATTTTGTTTTTTACTATTTTTAAAAAATTCCGAAAGTTGAAAAAAATAGGACAAAAAATGACTATTTTTTCACACTGCCATTTTGCGAAAAAAATTTTTTTTTAATTTTCCTAGGCGGGGATACTACTACAACCTTCTTTTTCAATAATTTCAAAAAAAAAAAATGTTTCATATGACCGGAAGGATTGGAAGCACGTCTACCAGGAGACACCTTTTTTTCGAGCCCCCACTTTGCCAGCTTGTACCTTTTTCAATTTTGAATTTTTTTATTTTTAATAATACTTTTTTATACTCTTAAAATGTCAATAAATAACTGATAAAAAAAGATAGTAAAAATATTTGTTTTTTTTATAGCGCCCGAAAAACATCTAAAATTCGTGCGTCTAGACTAGAATATCCCCTTAAAATGAAGATGTGTTAATTAAAAATATTTATATTTTCATAAAGGAATCACTGAATAAACTTGAATCAGATTATTTATATCCACAATCTAAAGATGATTGTATTAACAATGAAAATCTTATAGCGTTAATTCATTTATATTACAATACTGTAATAACTATGAGATTAAAATCTAAAAAGAATTAAATACAAAACAGTGTACTCTAATTAATATTATAAATAATTTTATTAAAATCAAGAACATAGATATACACACAAATGATTAGCTTAGAAATAGTGAATAGTAAAAAAATGTAAACAGTGCTAAATGAAATCATATTAAATATTAAATTATTATTCGTATCTTTAGTTTAAAAATAAATTTCATGAATATCTAATCTGTAAGTCGGAATTGTATTTGATACCATACGATATTGTTTAAATGTGTTTTTTTATTACTAAGTACATCATAAATAACAGATAAATATTTTTTTTTAAAAAAAATTAACATTCGATTTCTATCTTGAGCAATAAAATTTAACAAATTGTAATGTGGTATTTGACTTTTACTATGACTTACAGTATCTGTAAATATGTTATATTATATATATAATACGTATAAGTACAAATATATACAGAGGAGCGATAGAATTTTTATTACTGTCAAGTTTGATGAATATTGGTTAAATTATTTAAACTGCTTGTTTTTCGAATCGTAGAAATATTCCATGACCTACAGAACGAAAGTCGTATTATGCCAAGACAATATCATGAATGCATTATTTATAAATTATGCGAACTGATAAATGAAACCTATTTATAGTTCGATAGTGGAATAGTGACGATGTTAAATACTGACATTGTATTCGACCGACCATTTTATTAAAACTGGAATTATCATACAAACAACAACAATAATTTGATTACGTGCCAGAAAGCAAACGTGCCTTCGTCTATGAACTATGTGGGAGACGTGTAATAAGCGGCACTGTACACGTCTTCTTATCGGTTATTATGACGGATTATGAAATAATAACTCGAATTAACACATTTACAGCAATCTCGTCGCAGCGATAAGGTCCGTTTTCTGTGTTGAAATGCAATTTCCTTTATAATATGATTTCCACTGGGGTTTCTGAAACTATGTGTGCGTGTCCTATAATATATATAAAATGCGCGTAATAATGCGTGCGAGTGTGGATGATGCATAAATATATGTGCATATCTCTCACTTATCATAAACACACGCACACATATGCATATGCATATATATATATATATATATATATATATATATATATATACTAATTCATATTCTAGCTTAATGACTACATATGAGTATTTCCGTTACTAAAGTAATCATTTCATAAATGACTCTTTCATTTTACTTTAATGTATTTTTTTCTTATCATTTGATTACTTTATTAAATACATCTAATATAACTATTAGGTGGACAGAAAAGTCATGACGGATTTTTACAATAAATGTCGCTAATCTATTTTTTATAGTAAAAACGTCATTCGCATCCATATAATTGTTATATCGTTTGACAGCTGACACTTCTGCCTTCATTCAGAAAAAAATTTTGAGAGATTTGGTTGAGTTTTATAGATTTTATAACAAGTTGAAAATGGAAGATCAAACTGTGTATTTTCGTCATTTTTATGAAGCTCTCCGAAAGATCATTAACACTAGAACTACCGATGTTAAATATATACCTAGTTTTACCGCACTCGTCAAATTGACGTATTTTTGTTCTGAATTTCATATGACGACTTTTAATTAGTTTAAGAACAATTAAATAATATATTCAACAAAAACTTAGCTACTTTAACTTCCATAATTCATTATGATTACCTATTTATACCAAGACACGTCAAATTGACGACATCAATCTCAAAATTTATAATAATTTATATTCAAGTGATGTGTGGAATAACTATGAATCCATATTTTACAAATACATATATCGCTTTGAGACATTTCCCACAAACATTTTTGTCATTTTTCATATGAAAAACAGTTGCAATCATTATTTGTTGAAACGAATAATCTGATAAAGTTTTGGTGAAAATCTGTTTCTGTGAAAAGTTCAATCTGGGAAAAAAGTATGAACATTTTTTTATTACGATAACTTCATGTTTATTGCTTTGTAAATCCTCGAGGCAACAAAAACGATTTACAGGAAGCATATAATTCGTCCAAGTAATTCAAAGAACTCACTTCTATAAATGAAGACAGTTCTGATACTCAATGCAAGTAATAATGATTTAGACATTCTTATAAAAAATAAAACTGATTTTTAGACTCTAACATTGAGGATGAAATTGAATGAGATATTGAACAAAGTGGGAAGAAGATCAATATGAAATGTGAAGATTCACCAACACAACCATTCCCTAATTCTTCCCAAAGTAGCCACAACAGCAATGTCTTTTTGTCGAATTGGTTCAGATTCTGAATCGGATAGCCGATTCAGAATCTGAACATATTCAGCAATCGCTTACTGTCGTTTGTGGCTATTTGGGAAGAATTAGGGAATCTTCACTATTTGAATCTTGCACTTTCATATTATATTCAAGGATACTTTGTTCAATAACTGGTTATTCGAAATTTCAACATTATGCTTGGTAAGAGTCTGTGTATTTTTATTTTAATTGATAAGATACGTCTAAATCATTATTACTTGAATTACTGAGCGAACTGCCAGAAACATTTTACCAGTGAGTTCTTTGAATTCTATGAATAATTTTTTGCTTTTATGTAAATTTTGTATGCATTGGAGCCTACGATTTACAAGAAACAATAGTTATCGAATTTGTAATAAAAATATGGGAACCTTTTTCCCGATTGGATGTGTAGAAACAGATTTACACGGAAATTAAGAACTTCATTACATTCGACAAAAAACAACTGATAATGATTGCTTACTATTTTTCATATGAAAAATATGTTTTTCCAGGAAATGTCTCATCACAGATGTATGCAAGGATGGACAATATGTGATTCATTAGTTGATTATAAATATCAAATTTGCTATAATATAAATGCGTCAATTTGAAGTGTTTTTGTATTTTTAGGTATAGGTCATAATAATTATGAATTATTATATTAAGTAGTTTTTGTTAAATTATAGGAATATTTAATTTACATATATTTCATTAAAAAAGTTAAAATGAAAGCCATGATCAAAAATACGTCAATTTGACGAGTGCGGTAAAACTAGATATATATTTAACATCGGTAGTTCTAGTGTTAAACAAAATGGTAAATACATTATTGATTAAATTTTGTACTTTATATAAATAAATGACATTTGAAAAATATAATCGAAATGCATCATGACTTATCTGACAACCTAATAATATAATCATTTTTTTGGTCACACGATTTAATATCAATAAATCCCTTCTTGTATATACAATATCTCTTTACATGTCCCCTGTTTTTTATAATCGATAGATTATTTTAGCATTTAAAATCCATATTTTATTATCATAGGAGAGAAACGTTGATCAAAAACTTTTTCAAACATAAAAAAAAGATTCGATTTCATAAAAATATCTACCAAATCAACACCATTTAATTTTATTCTCCTGTTCATCTAAGTTTACTTTATATTAATGAAATGTCAACTTAGATTTAGAGGGGCTAAAATTTACAGCATAAATTACTTAACAATATTAAACGAAACTTTTTTCTAGTAGACTATCATCAATTACAAATGAACCAATTATTCTTCACAAGTAAATACGGTTATTATGAAAAAGTATTTCGTTTAAAAAAATATTAATTTGATGAATTGTTCAACTCATTTCCTCGGCTTTATTAAAATCTAGAATTATTGGAGACAGTTGTCGTTATTACGCCCAACGGAAACAGTTTCAATCTTTAAAAGAAGCCATTATACAAACTAGGGTAAAATTTCTATACAATTTCAAAAAGGCACGTTTAATCGTTTGTAAATGGAATTATTTAGCTGATTTATAATAATGAAGTGTCATATAAATGCTAATAAATAATTTTTATTTTAAATTTGTGAGTTATCTATCCATTAACCCAATTTTTAGAGTTCTGTACATTTGCTGCGCCTAAAACTGATCAATTTTCTCTATTTATAAACATATGTTAATGGGATTTATTTCATTTTATGTAGTATTTATCTACTTTTATAACTTT
This sequence comes from Neoneuromus ignobilis, assembly GCA_029203775.1. Taxonomy (NCBI): domain Eukaryota; kingdom Metazoa; phylum Arthropoda; class Insecta; order Megaloptera; family Corydalidae; genus Neoneuromus; species Neoneuromus ignobilis. Next base: position 28,286,293 of record CP092092.1, on the reverse strand, counting down.
CATCTTCTAAACAAATCAGATATATAATTCTAAAAATTGACAATTTTAAAAATAGTTTATGTTGTAGTTTTATCGTATTAACACAAATATACATATATGTATATATCATCGGTATCTTTCTATCCACTGCTGGATGAAGCTCTTCAAAACTTTCCACTTTGACCGATCTAATACCTTTCTTTTTTAGCCCATTCCAAGGAAATTTCTTATGTCTCTCTTTCTCATATATATATATATATATATATATATATATATATATATATATATATATATAAATGAAATATATGTATCTTGAGTTTACAATATCATATTTATTGCATATGACAAAAATATAATATTATTTTTAACTCTATATAACAGTTTGATTAAAATTAATATATTTCGACATAGTTTTGTATATTTATTCTTTTTATTATATTCTAGAATTTTATTTTTATAAAAATAAACTAAATCGTTTTTATATTTTTAGATAAAAGAAAATTTCGCAGAAATATATTTGAAACAATTGTAGTCAGTTTTTAATATCAGTCCATAAATAAAAATGTCATGTAATAATTTATATTTGAAAAGACATATTTCAAACTTAAATGTCATTTCTGAATACAATTTCAAAATGTATATATATATATTTATATATATATATATATATATATATATATATATATATATATACAACATATATTTGTTAAAATACTAAATTAAAATACAAAATTGGTTCAAAAATACTTCAAAAATATTTTTGTGACCGTATCTTTGAACCAGTCGTTGATTGAAGTTTGAATATTTTAACTGAAAATTATTTTACTTATAACTTCAATTCGTATTAAATATAGAAGAATCACATAAAGAAACATGAAAATATTAATTAAAAAAGTAATAAAAATAAAATTTTAAAGCTTACAAATCTAATTAAATCGAAAGCATCACTAAGATTATTTTTAAATTTTCAAACATACAAAAATGTATAGATTAAAATATTAAATAGGAAGGAAAATAACTATAACTTAGTTCAAAATAATGAAAACAATATGGAAATAAAAGAAATTAAATGAGAAAATAGTATGTAATATTATAGCCGCAGTTAATACAGTACGAAGATCGTTTGATAAGTATGGTAAAAAAATAAGAAAAACTAAATTTAAAAATTTAGTTAAATTAATTAATTAATTAAATTAAGCAATAAATAAATTTACCATACTTATCAAACGACCATCGTATGTTTAACAATAGATCATATTGGATTAAAAAAACATAAGAGAAATTATATATCAAAAATAAAAAAAACATCTAATATACGTATACATATATATATATATATATATATATATAAATATATGTAAAATAAAAATTAAGTTCATTTAATCAATATTACAGATTGAACGATTATTAAATTCAATTAGCTCGTTCGTCAAACATACATCAATTTTCGAATAGCAACAGTGAAAGAAATTCTATTTTTGTGCATTCGAAGAAATAAACATGTACAAAAATATTTTTCTTTTTAAATATTCTATGGCATTAATTATGGAACACAATTTCACTCATATGACCGCCACGATTTTGCTTGAAATAGTGCATTCGTTTAGTCCAATTTTTAGTCACTCTTTCACATAATTGTGGTCCAATTTCATGAATTACACGTTCAATGTTTATTTTTAATGTTTCTATTGTTTGCGGTTTATCAGCATAAAGCAATGATTTCACGTAACCTCACAGAAAATAATCAAATGGAGTTAGATAACATGATCTTGGTGGCCAATTGATGGGTTCATTTCGTACAATCATGGACTCATTCAACTTTTGTTTCAATAAGTCTATTGAAGTTTTTACAATTTCTAAGCGTTGTTGAAGTATTAAACATTATATGATAATTTGCCAAACTATATTGAGTTGAAATGTCAAATGAGTTTAAAATAAAATTCAAACACCAACTGTCAAGGTTTTAACATTCTTATTGAAAAACACTATTTAAACTATTAAAAATAAAATTAGTGTGTTATTTATTTAGTGGCCTTTCTATATTTAATACTCTTCATTTAAAACATTCTAGAAAAATAAAAATAATCCATTTTCAAAATTTAAAACCGCAATAATTAAATTTTTACAGAGCTATCATCTTTAATAACTTTAATTAATTTAATTCACAAAGATAAATTATAATATATTTTTAAAGTACGTAAATATTTAATTTTACTTTGTAAGTAAAATATTTAAACATAGCCAAGATAAATTTAACCGTATCAATATATAAATATATACAATATAAAGAAAAACATTTTTCAATTTAAATTTTTTATATGGATAAAGGTTAAGAACCTTCATGTCCGTATCTATATTGTCAATCCCACACATAATGTAAATGGATATTGATTTATTTTTCTATAACCTTTCATATTTTTGTACATGTTTATTTCTTCGAATGCACAAAAATAGAATTTCTTTCACTGTTGCTATTCGAAAATTGATGTATGTTTGACGAACGAGCTAATTGAATTTAATAATCGTTCAATCTGTAATATTGATTAAATGAACTTAATTTTTATTTTACACACACACACATACATTTATATATATATATATATATATATATATATATATATATATATATAAACACGTGATCCTAAATTTCCTTATTACAAAGATTTTAAGTCATTAATTTACGAGGTTGTTTGATAAGTCCGTGTAAAAATAAAAACTGCTTCATTTTTTTTGAATAAATCATTTTTATTTTTCAACATAGTCTCCTTTTAGGCTTATACACTTCATCCAACGCTGCTCTAGTTTGTTGATCCCTTCCGAACAATAGGATTTGTCCAAGTCTGTAAAATAGTCATTCGTTCCTGTAATCACCTCCTCGTTCGAATAAAATCTTTTTCCCGCGAGCCATTTCTTCATATTAGGGAACAAATAATAGTCCGATGGAGCCAAGTCTGGAGAATAGGGGGGATGTGAAACGATTTGGAACCCTATTTCCATTAGTTTTGCGGCCACAACTGCTGAGGTGTGAGCTGGTGCGTTGTCGTGATGAAAGAGGACTTTTTTGTGGGCTAATCGGGGACGTTTTTCTTGCAACTCGGTTTTCAAACGATCCAATAACAATGAATAATATGCACCTGTAATGGTTTTACCCTTTTCCAAATAGTCGATAAAGATAATTCCTTGCGAATCCCAAAAGACAGTCGCCATAACCTTCCCGGCCGAAGGAATTGTCTTCGCCTTTTTCGGAGCAGATTCCCCTTGATAACCCATTGTTTAGACTGCTCTTTGGTCTCAGGAGTGTAGTGATGTATCCATGTTTCATCTACAGTGATGAAACGACGCTTAAAGTCCTGCGGATTTCGCTGAAACAGCTGCAAACCGTTCTTGCAACACTTCACACGACCTCGTTTTTGGTCGATCGTGAGCAATCGCGGCACCCACCTGGCGGATAGCTTTTTCATGTCCAAATGTTGGTGCAAAATATTATGTACCCGTTCACACGAGATGCCTACAGCACTAGTAATCTCATGCACTTTCACTCTTCTGTCATCCATCACCATATCATGGATTTTATCAATGATTTCTGGAGTGGTGACCTCAACAGGGCGTCCAGAACGTTCAGCGTCTCTTGTGCTCATATGGCCACTCCGAAAATTTTGAAACCACTTATAAACCGCACTAATCGAAGGTGCAGAGTCACCATAATGTTTATCAAGCTTCTGTTTAGTCTCCTGAGGCGTTTTGCCTTTAATGAAGTAGTGTTTAATCAACACGCGAAATTCTTTTTCGTCCATTATTTGACAATCACTCGATTTCCTTGATTCCAACGATTGTCAAACACAAAGGAATAGACCGATATGGCTGAAACTTGATGTGTGTTCTTCCAAGAGGTGCTACTAATTAAAAATAACCTCGATATGCACCAGTGGTGCCATCTTTCGGAATTTACACGGACTTATCAAACGACCTCGTATTTGCAAAAATATTTAATAAATTATGAATTATAACTAATAATATTTGATAAATTCAATTTCACTGTCTAAAAAGAATTTAAAATATCAAAATGAAAAAATTGTTCAATTCAATTCTATTCTGTAAAAATAATTGTGAATACTGCTCTGTTCATTTTTTTTTACTAAGTAATAATTTTCTAAAAGTAATTAAATAAAATCGTGCTTCCTACACACAGACTATATACAAATACATACATATATATATATATATATATATATATATATATATATATATATATATATATATATATATATATATATATATTAAGAAAATATAATACTTATGAAACTAAAAATATTAATATAATTTTCAAGTAAGTAAAAAATTAAATTAAATATATAAAGGATACAAAACTAAATATATTAAAGAATATTTTTGCACACTTCATAACTAAAAAACATGTTTTTTAATTTAACGCATTTAACTAAAGTAGTATAGAAATAAAACCACTAAATTTATCTTTTTACATTTAGTTTGGTACTATCGCTAATACACTTTTTTGAAGGACATAATTTCCAAGAATACGTATAATTTAAAATACATAAACATAAAAAGTATTGTAATCATATATATATATATATATATATATATATATATATATATATATATATATATATATATATATAGAGAGAGAGAGAGAGAGAGAGAGAGGTGCTTTTTTAAACGTGATAGAATTTTAAATTGAATCCCTATCGAAAATTCTATCTAACCTAAAAAAATCCTTTATCATACTTTAATATATACATACACACACATACACATGTATATATATAAAGATGCTTTTTTAGGTTGGATAGAACTTCTATAGGGATTAAATTTAAAGTTCTATCACCTTTAAAAAAACGCCTATATATATATATATATATATATATATATATCAAAACCATTTTTAAATTTAATGCATACGAATATTCTTTTTCCTGACTTTATAAGAATTATTGTATATTTGTTTTATTATCTTCGTTTTGCGCGTGTGTACGTTTTTCTCTTACGGATTTATATGTAAATTTCCTAAACCGTATATTAAACCTACATTTAATATTTATTCTTTGGTCGAAAAGTTCTTACTCGTTGACTAAGGAAACAATGAACGACTTTTTAGTAAAGGCTAGTTCTTAATAACAGTGTTAAGTTTACCTATTGTGTTGTAAGCTTTGAACCGTTACAAAAGAGATCAAAAGCTTCGCTTCTTTATTACAACAAATTTAATGTACGCTTAAAACGGTTATATTTATTACTAAAACGTGCTTCGTACATATTTTAATACTTTATCGTAAATTGTATCAATTATTTTTGTTAAATGGACAACACTAAATGTTTATAATAAATAAATAATTTTTAAATGTCTTCAATTTATTAAAACTGCTTTTATAGAACACCACTGTAGCTGATATTAAAAAAAAAATAAAGACAATTTCCAAATAATATAAGATTTCACTGAACAAAATTCGTGGATTAATTTTAGAAGATTTAACTATCATACTGATGTTATATTACAAATCATTGATATAACAACTTAAAACTATTTTAGATAAAATTTCAACAGGATTTAAATTTTTAGACTTACTTAAATCAAGTCTAAATGGAGTATCACATTAATCTCGCCCTAATCCCGATTCTAATAAATTTAATTAAAATATTATTACTGATCAAATAAAAAAATCAATACAAATTTTATTTTTTACTTAAATAAAAAGTTTAATAAAGCGAATTAATGCCAATGAATGATATGTCAACTTAAGTTAAATCAGTTTTTTATTCAAAAAATATCTAAAAAAAATTCCAACAGATAAATTGCAATCAAAAATCATCCATAGATATGAAACTAAACGTTTGATATCTATTTGTGAGATTTTTGATATTTTTATCAATTAACTTTTTATCTATTCATGAGATCTTTTTTTTAAAAAAAGTAAAATTATTATAACCCTCAAAAAACATTACTTAAAAGTAAAGTGAAACTTTTAGAAATAGATATGTAAATAACCATATTGTTTTTTTTTATTATATATATATATATATATATATATATATATATATATATATATATATAAATAGAGAGAGAGAGAGAGAGAGTTTATTTCTTAAAAACTAAATATAATTACAACAAAGAAAATAACATTTTTAATGAAAATAATACTATAAATGAATTTTTAAGATTGACTTAATTATGCTGATGCTAATTAGTTTTCAGAATAATAAAAATTATATGAATAAGCTTAAGAATTATAAAAATAGTTTATAAATAAAATAGTATTTAAGACAGGTATTTTTAAAAATAAATTATATTAATATTTAATTATTCTCTCTCACTCTCTCTTTCTCTCTCTCTCTCACACACACACACACACTCACACATATATATGTATATTTCATTTTAATATCAAAATAAATGTTTACTAATAATAATTAAAAACGTTTTTTCAGTTCTGAAAACGTAATACAGTTCATTATAAAATCAATTAAACAATTTTTAATTATAAAATTAATGAAGCACGATGTTTATTGTCTTTCGCAATACTAAAAATTATATGTGAAATGTTAATAATTATAAAAAAAAAATGTTATTTAAATATAGGTCGGTAGTTTAAGTAAGCGTAATAAATTAGACATCTTTTATAAGCTATTTTATATTCTTCAACGTTAATGTATTCTTAACTACCATTTCAGTTTGCAAAGCAAGTATAATTAATTATTCGTGTTGTACTAATCGTCTTTTTAGTTTCGGTCTCTTTTCGTTTGCGTTGCACTAGTAAATTTCTAACAACCTTATTCTACCCATTGTTGCAATACAAGAAAATTACTACCGTTTACGTAATGATATTAATTTATTCATCAATTATAAAAACATAATTATTTGTATTTAATAAACAAATATAGTATTTGAATGAAATGATTCATTGAATAATGGAAGTCGAATTATTTATAAATAAGGAAATTACATACACAAGTACATTTATAATAAATTATACGAATTTTAAATTTAGTTAATTGTCAAATATGTTCATTCAATTATATGATAATTATTATTCTTTGTATGAACATTTGATATTTAATGATATTGCGGTTATTTTTGATACGAGTGACCGCGATTTAAAAAAGATATTTCATGATATACTTAGTAAAAATAAAACACGATAACACAATCAAAAAGGAGATGATGTAAGTGGGTGGTTAATGAAGATTAACAGTTTTTATTGTGGTTAATATTTTTTTCCTTTGAAATATGCGACAATAGAATTGAACAAAAAATTTATTTTTTGTTATACATTTTTATTGATATTTTTTATATCGAATATATATGTATGTATGTACATACTGAACTAAAACCATCTTGATATTTTTCTTTGAAGATAAATAAAAATACATTTTTTTCAAACAGAACGGTAAAACATCAATAGAAAAACTCTTTATGTTAAATGATATAATTATGGTAATAATTTAGTGTTTGTAAATCAAATAATTTATTATTAGTCGAAAAGAATACATTCAGTTTGTTGGCCCGAAGTATTACTTTGAACTACTAACCTCTAAAAGAAACTGCTGTCAAATCAATTAAACTTCAAACATTATAAAGATTAATGATAATATTTCACAATTATCCAATCAAAATTAATGTTCACGTATTCATAGTTTTTATTATAATAAACAGCATTCTACTAGATGTCTTTTAATTTACTCTTTCTTGGAAAACATTTTCAGCAATTTATATATATATATATATATATATATATATATATATATATATATATATCAGTCCCATGTCTAACTATATTAAGAAAAAAAGAAATATGAGCCTTTGAAAAATTTAAAAATAATTATCCTAAAAAAATATCATTATTTCAAGTTTAAATATTTTATGATACCAAAAACTGAATCATTATAATTTTATTTTTTGACTTTAATGGTAATAAACACATCAATAATATTTTCAAAATTAGATTTTTTGTATATCTCGTTTTAGATTGAGAGAATTGCCATTTTTCTTAATCAAATGATAATCATATGTTTTAATTAGTTTCAGCTTACTGATATTCTTTTTGCAGGACGCCACTGTGACTGTGACTAGACTTTAAAAAAATCTAAAAATCAATTGCAAATTTGGATAAAATTGCATTAAACAAAATTCGTGAATTTATTTTGGAATAACTAAACACAACATTGATTTTATATTACAAATTATTTAAGATAAATTTTTATTCGACTTAAATTTCTAGAGGCCATTTAAATTTTGCATTCGAAATAAATCCCTCTCTCTTGATTCTTACTCAAGAATACCTTTTATTATTTACAACACTCACAGACTAAACATTAATAATTTTAAATCCAATATTATCAAATTTAGAATTAAAAAATGAAGATTTATAACTTTTGAAATATGTATTTCTCTCATTTAAATAATGTCACAATTTATATGTATTTTTTGTCAAATATGTCTTTCGTAACATATTTTGACACAGAGAATATTTATTTGTATAAAAAATGCATACACGCACACATGCACGTATGCATTAGCACTTCAACTTTATGGTCAGATCAACCTTAGACATACACATTCACGACCTTTTTTGAATATTAAGTGAATTGTGTAAACTTTGCTAGAGAAAACACTGTTAAAATGATACAGCAGTAGAATTAAGATACACAGCATTGATATAAAAAATGTCCATCTAAAAACACAAACGTATTTTAAAACACCTACGTACGTACAATTACTATCTTTCACGCCTACATCTCGACATCTATCTAACTAAATTCGTGGTCACTACGAACCGTATATGAATATTATTTCAATTTAGAAAACATTTCTTAATATTTGTATAAAAAGTTTAACAATGTCACATGAATATATGAAAAGAATATACATTTTATTTTAAAACTTATATATATGTATATTATCAGACTATTATTACTATAATAATACAATTTAAATTCAATATAAAATTTATGAATGTCTTTTATTATTAAAAACTAGACAAAAGTTTCAAAAACTGTCAATTCACAATAGTGTAAAATATTTTAATTAGAATAAAAGAAAATAATGAAATCGTTTGAGGATTTTTTTTTAAAAAAATGTCCCATTTGATTTTATAATTCTTCATAACTATTCAAACGACAAAATAATAAAATAAATCAAATATTTACAATTTTACTAACACTTGACTAAAAATTAGTAGATATGTGAAATAATATATAACTAATGATATCTAACAAAAATTGTTATAAAATTGCTTAAATTAGTAATATATAGTTTGAAAATAAAATCAAAAACTTCTACAACTAGACAAGTGTTAGAATCAATATAGTTTATTAAAAAAGATAATAAATCAAACATGGATGTCATGAATTTTAATATAACTAATATTAAAGAAATATGTAAAATATAAGTGAAAGAAAACTAAGCTCAGAGAAAAAGATAACAGTGGAATATACAAATAACAAAAACAAATAGAGACAGGTTAAAAAAACTAGTAAAGAAAAGTTACTTTATAATAGAATAAATATAGGAAAAAAAACGAAATAGAAAAAGAATATAAATCCAGACCAATGGCCAATGACAAATAGATATATCTTAGATAAAAGAGGAAAAAGAAAAAATGCTTGTAACATTTTTTGAAAAAAATAGCAACTCATAAATGAAAAATATTACATTTTTATGTAATCTTCTCTTGACTCGAGTTTATATAAAATGAAAGAGTCTCCACAGAATTATTTTGTATCTAGATTTATAAAATTGTATCTGAAGGTAATTTAAAAAATAAACTTTAAAGTGCATACAAAAAAGTTTAGTAACAAAACTGTCGATCTAAGATTGTCAAAAATATTAATTGTACACAAAAAAAATTATAAATTAAAATTGTTGATTTCTGCATGTTATATTTATTTTAATACTTTTATTTTGTATAAAGTTACGTACATTTTCGTGTAATTAAAACATTTGATTAAAATGTATCTTATTTCAGTAAAGTAGATGCAGACTTTTGGGTTATATATATATATATATATATATATATATATATATATATATATATATATATATACGTACAGTATGTGTAAAGTTCATACTGTTACATGGTTGTAAATTTGTATACATTTTAGAGTGCGTGCATGTAATACGGATCATTCTAATAATACTCATGACGAGTATTGCATGTAATATAACAGTACAAAATCTTGTATCTCCAGTTAACATGCCCTAAGTATATAACATGTTAATGTATATCGCTCTTTTCATCCGTGTTTCACAATCTTATCAAGTTTTAGATAAATGGCAAAAGTTTAAAAGAAAAAAAAATCGTTATATAAGTCAGTATAAAAAATGAACTACAATGATCTCTATTCGACATGATTTAATAATATTGTAATTAACTTTCATTATTTTTTAATAAAATTATAATTACACTATTAAAATATATAATTAAATATGATTACAAAAATTCTAATTCATTCACTAAATCTATCCTTGAAACTGTTACGAAATTAGAATAAATTCAATACATAAGTGAAATAATAAAAACGTAGCAATTAAGATATAATTATAAGTACATTAATTTTATGTTATTAACATTAAAATCCTTATATCCTATTTATGAATCATATATGATTTTAATAAGTTTTATATTAGTGTGAACAACAAATTGTAGAAAAATTTACATATAGAGAAATTAAAATAATTGTAAATAAACATTATTCATTATTAAAATATATAAAAAAAAGAATGAGAAATTTATAAGAGAAATAAAAAATTGGTCTTGTAAAAAATTGTGTATTTTCGATAGTTACATGCAAAAATCAATATTCATCAATCGATAACAAATCGAGCAGTTTGTATATTTTAATAAAATTGACTGTTTAAATCTCTTAAAAAAATAAATATGTTATAAAAATAACGCAATAGTTAAACAAATTACCATTTAATTATAAAAATGAAATGTGCATAACTAAAATACTATCGACCTGAAGTCATACTAAATTACATATAGTATAATAATAGATTATAAAATGCAATAAATACAATAAATATAAATCTTCTCGTGAAAGTATTTAGTTTTCTGTTAAGAAGCTTATTATAATATGATAAATAACGTATGTTCGTATATTCCTAGCTTTATATCCCTCGTCATGTTCAAGTCACTTCGTTATATTTAATTAACATTTTTTTCGATTTATGTTTAAATAATATTCGAAGGGTAATTTATATATATATATATATATATATATATATATATATATATATATAACAGTTCAATTTAAATATTCTAAACAACAGTATTATTATTTACATCTAAACCATTTACTAAAATAAAAAATAAACTACTGAAACTATACTGATAAAGTATTTCAAATGCGTGCGTTTAACAAATACGAGTACATAAAAAACCGAAACGGTACTTGAGAGAAATAAATTTTTGTTTACATTTATTACGGATCAGTGCTCTTTACAACATAATTATACCTTTGAATTGAAAGTGCGAAATTCGTATAGAAAAAAGAGAAAAATATAATGGATTTATTCTGTTAAAACGATATGCATGTTAATTTATTATTTTATTAACAATTTTTTTGGACATATCCGTAATTTATTAACTGCCCTTATTGTATATATATATATATATATATATATATATATATATATATATATATATATATATATATATATTAAATCTAATTATTTATCATCGATTTTTGCATCATAAAAATATTTTTCTTTTTAATATTCTGAACACGAAAATTCTTTAATTAAATTTATATTTTGAGATAATAAAACGACGAGAATGAAATGAATCTCTCAACGTTCCATTTATTTTAAATGTTTTTTAAAAGCTATTTGTTGTTTATATATGTATATAAAAAGAACTATTATTTTATACTCATAGTAAACGTCAATTATATTTCTTAAGACAATATATTCTTTTCATAATTACAATACAATGAATCGAAATGTTTTAGACAACTGGTGCGTATATGTTTTGCATCGATTGTTCCTAAACACTTGGGAAATTTTCATACTTCATAACAGTCATTTGACTGAGTCAAGAACGCCTTTTTCCTACTAATTATAATTCATACAGATTAATGATAAATTTAATGTTTCTTTTTTCTTTTATAATTTGCACTAAAGTAGTCTATTAGAAAGTTGTTAACAAAAGCTATTAATGGCAATTCACTAGATATACATCTTGAAAATTGTTATATTTATCAGTAATTTGAAAAAAGGTCAAATATTGCTGAAAATATTATTTCGGAAAAATAAGAACACAATTCTGAAAAAATATACAAATCGATTACCTGATAGGCTTCTTTTTAATATTGTTTAATATATGTACCAAAATTAGTCCCCATATAAAATTTACTATATTTCCATTAATTAATTGTTTATTTTAAATTTATACACTATAGCTTACAAATTAATTAAAGAAAAAAGAATAAGTAAGAATAACAGATACATATTTATTTCCCAACATTGAAACAAGTTAAACTTAACTTCATACGCTGTCGACGTTTCTAAATCCTTAATTAGATAATGATTTGCCAAAATACACTGAATCCAAATGTCATTTATATCGCGCAAACTGACAGCTGACTACAGCTTTTTAGGTTAGTTCTTTCTAACCTAAAAAAACACCTCTACAACCATTTCAAATCAGATATTTAAGTCGACTGCTAATCTAAAGAACAATATCATATGATAATTTTCAAACATTAACAAAGAAAATGATACTCTGGTTAAGAATATTCAAAATACATTTTTCGAATAAGAAAGTGCTTCGAAGAAAATGTAAAACTAAATTAAAAATTTCATTTAATTTATTTAGAAAACTGACTCAAAGATCTGACTGTTGCTTATCTTACATAATCTCTTATTCTATGAAGAAATTAGAATTATTACAATTTTAAGTCCATATTCCAAATTATTAACAATGGATTACTGATATAAATCTATTGATGCCTAATGACTTTTTTCTACTATAATCACATTTACAATTTATATATATATATATATATATATATATATATATATATATATATATGTTACATTCATTCATTAAATTTATTTTTATTCTTTTTTTCTAAAGTTCATTGAATTGAATAGATAAATTATTCAAAGGTTAATATTTTAACTAGTATCTCTTATATGATGCACGCACACGTATATTTATATATATATATATATATATATATATATATATATATATGTGTGTGTGTGTGTGTGTGTGTGTGTGTGTGTATTCGTGTATGTTAAGTTGAATGTACGTATATGTCAATTAATAAAACCCCTTAGTTTAATAAATCGGAAACCTTAAATTAAAATGTGAAAGCTAGTTCATACTCTTATTATCAAGAACAGAAACTGAAATGATGGAATATGAGATATCTGTACAGGTGATAATTAGTTGAAAAATGATGAAATCAACTGTTCTACAAAAGTTTTTCAATCTACCATTTATATCCATATACGTATACATATGTATATACATATATATATATATATATATATATATATATATATATATATATATATGTATGTATGTATGTATAGATGCACATATAATATTTATGTATATATACGAGTACGTATCTTTGTTTACGCACGTCACAACAAGTATAGGAGAGCCGTATAATACTTGATGCAGCGATGCATTTATGTGCTACGTGACCCATTGCACATCCTATGAAAAAAAATTCCTGTTCGGCTATTTTAGCTCTGGTCACGTTGTTCACTTGTTACCTGGAAGGGTCGCCACACTTGCAAGTAAATGGGGTTTAAAGTCTTGGCTATTACTAATTTGACAGGTTTATTGCGGGTGCGTATCCTCAGCTGTTCGAAAACATCGATTACAACAAAGGATAATATTTAATATATATATATATATATATATATATATATATATATATATATATATATATATAATTTATTTATTTGATACTTTAGTAAATTTTCAGAACATAACCAATAATACATATGTTCAAAGTTCAAACTTATTAATGAATATTTATTAAAAAATAAATAAAGACATCAATTAGAAAACTAATATATGATTAATGGCTTAGAATGTAGGTACATAAATTACATTTCGTTAATTGATATTCACGTTATATTAATAATTGTGTTTAAAATTGCAATTTCAGTGACTATTGCAATTGTGACATTAACAAAAACTACACTTAAATAATCTATTCAATATAAGATATACACTTACTTAAATGGAACAGAATTAGGTTGACACTGCGGTTAAATCGCTTTTACATAAATGAATCATCTACCCTCCTCCTCCCCACTAACACACAAACCACAGTTTTTTTTATAAAAGTGTTCAATATTCACTTATTGTTCACTTTCTTTTAGTAATACGAGTGAAGTACTATTAAATTTAATTTTTATATTGATATAAAATTATACTGCACTCTAAAAATAATGGTATGATCATAAACATATAAACTAAATTTGTTTTATTATTTATTACATGAAACAGAATAAGAGTACAGCTTTGCATAGAGACTGTTTTATTTTTTTACAAAGAAATCAAAAAATCGTTACAAATTCTTTTTTTCATTCATCTGTAATTTTTATGTCATTGTAACAATAATTAATTATTGAACATTTTAATAATACTTGTATTATTAAGGTAATAATTTATCTATAAAATATAATAAAATTGATTATTATTGCTTTGTAATAATACTTGATTTGTCATTACAAAACTTTAAATTTATGACAAATTTTAAATTTATAATATTGGGTCAACCAAATGTGACGTCTAGATTAGGAAAACATGTGTTTTTTTTTGGTTCTTTTTAATAAAACACAAATCTAGGCGTCACATTTGGATGATCCTAATACCATTAAAAAAATATATTCGTGATATTTACTTTTTTTTATTTTTATTTATTTCTTTATTCTTTCAATCCATAAAATAATACTTCCTTTAATGCTGTAAATGATTTTAGTAAAATTAACTCTATTTGTTTTATTCCTTTTTCAAATTTAATTTTTATTGTTTTTTTTTATTTATTTTTTATCTGTCATATAATGATGTTAGTTTTTTTTATAAATATATATTATTTAATAACACATGTTTTTACAGTTTGATTTTACATTTATGATTACACATATTGATTTTGCATTTATAACAAATAATAAACTGAGAAAAATGAAAATCATTTTATAATTTATAAATCCTAGATAAGAATTTAATATTCATTTGGCTGGTTATTACATCTCTTATTACTTGTAAATAGAAATGAATATTATATTAATGTGAATATATAATCAATTTTACACTAAATAGATACAGAAATGAAAATAAACAATCTCAAATTAAAAAATCAATTTTAAGAAAATAGTTTTTAAACTACCGAAGGAAAAAGCAAAAATCAGTTTTTAAAATGACAAAAAAAAAATAAAAAAAGGTTTCAGAAGATGATTATAACACTGAAAATAATGTACATATGCATATATTTTAAGAAGATGACAACCAATTTACACATTTTTTTAATACATTTTTATATAATTATTATTTTTCTAAAGTTACACGTTATAAATAAAACTTACACAGAATAGTATGTTTGTATAAAAATTATTTTTTCTACTCAAAGTTCATATGAATTTTTAAAATATCAATGTTTATATATTTACTAATACTATTAGCGTCTAATTTAATAATAAATTCTAATATTCTTATATAATTAAATACGAAGGTCTTTTCTTAAAGTCAATTAAAATATCTACGCGTTAAATTTGCATTGAAATTGTTTTAAACGAGCCGAAAATGAACTGTACGTTTAATGGAGTCTGTATATAATTTTAGTTTAATGTAAAATTCGAATCACATCAAACTTTTTTGTTCATTAATAAATTGAAAAAGTCTGTATAGTTTAATTGAAGTAAAAGTACACATTTTATATCAAGAAATGGATAGGATAGCCAATGTTGTCTTAATAAAACATTCATTATCGACTGAGTTTCTTTTTTGTCGAAAACTATTATTAAAACTTTATGTTGTCTTTTTATATGGGGATGGAATCCATGAACTTTTAACGTGTTACATACTATTTCTTTTAACGAATTTATGAAATAGTTTATAATATATATATAAGTAGATTCTTTTAATTATTATTTTGTATGAACTTAAATATAAAGTAAATACTAAAGAATTTTTCTTATTATAATTTTTCATTAATCTAATAGAAATTTATATAATAAACTTGAAGTATTACTTTAAATCATTCGTGCAGTTTTCTTTTTTATTTAATTATAAAAAATCTTTGAAAAAATTGACTTTAGTAAATATTTATTCAATACAGATATCAAGAGTTGTAAAAAAAACAATTTTTATGAAATACGTCAATACATTTTCATTAGTACTTAAGAATGATATAAATATTTCCTTTAAGATAATTCCAAAAAAATACAGAGATAAATTAAATAAACATGCATTCTAATTTTTATCATTAAATTTGAAAATTATACAGTTTTCACAAATTGTCCTTAACAATATCATTGTAATTCGTATAGTATTAATATTTAATATAATTTATGAGAACTGCATTCCTAGTATATTTTTCATTGACAAAAATAAGACATTTTTCAACATTGGATTTTTTTGTTAATTTAAAATTATAATATTATAATCTGAAAATCAACTGATGAGATTATTCCTAATTTTTAATAACATTTATTTTTTAAAATAATTTAATATTTCCCAAATATATTAGCAAATTACGTTATGAAAATTTGCTTTGTTTTATTGTATGTTTTTAAATATACCATTATATATAATATATACATTAAGTGATCAATTGACATTTTTCAAGCATTATTTGTCTACCGGAAGTAAACAAAACATAAAGATTAAAATATTCCTACGTACATATATTTCTATTACATTAGCGTACCCGTCGTAAATAACACAAATTACACGTGTTTCTATCGAAAAGAATGATTAAGGTCGAAAAAAATGCTAATCAGGTGTTTTCAAGGTTAAAATTATCGAAATGGACGGTAGGAAGTAAAGAATTTCGGTAACAAAAGCGGCTGCTAGTTGAAAAACATCGGACAAACTGCTACGACATTAACATGTTTTGAAAATTAATAATATACATATAAATAATAAATTCGCGAATAACATTTTTCCTTTACTGGCCTGTCACAAGGATAACACATTCGATATGGACATGTTCGTGATTTGTGAATATGAAATGCATTTTTATTGTATTTTTCGGATTGTCATTACATTATTGGCTATTTGTATTGAACATGCAATTACGAAATGTTATTGAGCATGTCTTTTTATTTGTATTGACATGCATAAACAATTTCTTCCGTACTGCAAAAACGATTTAGCTATTCATAAATTTAAAGGTAAATGTCAAGAACTAAATTGAAAAATCGTGAACTGTTAATGTTAATTGAGGATATTATAACTCTCGCTTCATCTTGAATTATAAAACAGATATTTCTTGGTAAATAAATTTATATATATATATATATATATATATAAATTTATATATATATATATATATATATATAAAGAAAAAGAGAAAAGAACAATGCTTCATATTACAAATGAAGACACATTATTAACAATTTATTTTGATTTATATTTTTCTCGTGTTCTATATTTTTCAATAAATTTCATATTTCATACTATATATATAATGACAATAGCACTAGGACATAGCAATAAAAAAGTAAAGGAAGAATGAATTTAGAAATCAGAAGAAAATTTAAATTTAAAAAAATAAAAATAGAAGTTAAAAACTATTTAAAAGAGTTCATTAACACAAAAAGAATTTATAGATGAAATAAATAAGGAAACAAAAATGGAATGGTATTAATTCGAAAAAAATATTTATATTATGAAATCGAATATTTCTTAAAGTTTGAATAAAAAAGATTTTGATCTATGTATTCAAATTATTCTCATTTATATAATGGATTTAAATTAAAAAATATTTCAGCAATTCCAAGCAATATAAAAAGAATGGAAATGTGTATTTTGGGAATCAAATGTAAACACAAGAAAAAAACAAGTCAATTCTAAAAGAAGCTAAAGTTACAGAATTTATAACATGAATGAACATTTCAAATGGAAATGGAGCAGAAAGAAAATAGAACCATCAATGACAATAGAAATTATTAATTGGGTACTCTGAAATATAAAAAAAGTCTAGAAATAGGTCATGGGTAGATGGGATAGAGACATAAAAAAAATATCAATGTGGTAACGGGAAGAAAGACATTGGACTTCTGAAAGTAGAAAGTTTTTGAAAAGGCCTTCACTCAGCAATAGAAAGAGAGAAACTAATTACAATATATATATATATATATATATATATATATATATATATATATATATATATACATTAATATGTATGTGTAAGTATATACATATAAATTCTCTTTTAAAATTAATCACGTACAAAATGATATATTAATACGTGTATTAAAAATGTTCATATCTTAGGAATTATAATGTAATTGACGCACAGAAAAGTATTTAACTCATAAAAATTTACCAACTAATCATATTTACAAATGATAATAACCTACTTACGTCAATTAGAATAATATTGAAAAATTATAAATTGTTTCGTAATGACAGAAAATAACTAAAAAAATCGTAATTTTTTCCTTATCTTTTATAAAACGATTGTAATTAATTTCATATTTAAACAAATACAAATTGAAATATAGGTAATATTTGGATTAATTTTATTATTTAATTTTATATATAATTTCTGTATTATCATTTTTATATTTCCCTTCAGAAATAACATTTTTTAAAAATATAGATTTTGCAGTTTCTTGAAAAATATGCAAAATCCAAACTATAAATCGATTTGTTTATTTTACAACTTTTATTGAAAAATAACGTTAATGTATTTTACATATTTCATATAAAACAACATACATATTTCATACATTTTGTATGAAATATTTTTTTTAAAATGAATAATACTATAAACAATAAAATAAACTATTTGATATAAACATACATTCTGTCAGTTCACATCAAGAATATATGCCTTCTTGAAAACAGTTTCACTCGAGTCACAAACTGCCGTATATAAAACACATGGCATCATAATCCCCCAACCCTAGGCAAACATTTAAATAATAACTTCCTCTGCCACTTTCTGTAGTTTAAAAGCATACTTTTTTTGGTCATATTTATTTGAATAGTCGCTGAAACTGTACCAAGTAAATGGTTATATTTTTAAACTCTGAAGAAAGAGAATAACTTTGAGTATTTTAAATATTTTTATAAATATAAGTTTATATATATATATATATATATATATATATATATATATATATATATATATATATAAATTCTTAATGACTCTCATGTATACTATTCTTTTTCAAATATATGTTTACGCGACATCAGATAAATAGAACATTTATTTCATAAAAACGAGAAGCTTTATTTTCGTTTCACTTCAGAACGACTTTTTATGAAATGTGTGTCATTTGTATACAGGTATTTAAGTAAATTATACTCATTCTTGAAATAATTAGTAAATCTAATAATATGTTTGAGTGCGTCAAAAATCTCAATTTAAATTTCGTTACATGAGTAATGTTTCTTACAGTTTATTTTCAAACGTTTTTTAATTATCGAGGATCTAATTTAGACGTTTAAAATGAATATTCTTTTAATTCTAATTATGTATATGCAAATATAATTAGGATTATATAGCATGTATATTAAAAAACATAGAGTTACAAATAATACATTTTTTTCAAAATAAGAACAACTATGCAATAAAATATTAAATAATATCTATATTTTATTCTAAAAAAAACTACTTATTAAATGATTTATATAAATTTTATTACTTTTTGTTGGTAGTACACAATTCAATTTTGTTTAATGTCTTCTTTTATTATTTTAACCTTCAAACCACCAATACTTTTCTTTATACAAAGTACTAAATGATTTCTCGAAACTTACTTTTGTATTTGTAATTAAAATAATAACGGTTTCAATAAATAAAAAATATTTTTGAACATATTTATTCAGATTTACTTTCAATACAAACTATAAATATATAATCATATATTTTTGAATATACGTATGAAACTTTTAAGTTGACAAAATATTTTAAATAATAATTTATAGAGTTCATGTCTAA
Source organism: Neoneuromus ignobilis (assembly GCA_029203775.1). Classification (NCBI taxonomy): domain Eukaryota; kingdom Metazoa; phylum Arthropoda; class Insecta; order Megaloptera; family Corydalidae; genus Neoneuromus; species Neoneuromus ignobilis. Next base: position 28,266,157 of record CP092092.1, on the reverse strand, counting down.
TCAATCGAAAGCTCTTAATGCAAAAGATAATTAATTATTATTTTTCATAATTCCATTATCTTTTAGGGTATATTGTTACAATTACATATATTAAATTAAATATGTTTATTTCTCCTAATTCTATGTATATATTTATCCACATTTCAAAATACAATATTTTAAAGAACGCTAATAAATAATAATAAAAATATTTTTATACTTATTTTCGTCAATCTAAAATTATTTTATTATATCAAATTTATTTCATATAAACACGCTTATAACAAACTGTATATTTATATATTATTTGGTACTTCAAAAATTTACACAATTAAAATTTAATAACATTTTAAACTTTTTTACTCATTTTAAATAATTTAATTATGATACAATTTGTAAATATACATTTCATTCATTTTATTTGTTCTTTTGATTTTCATCAACTAACTAAGCGACAGAAAGTTTCACTATTGAGATTTTTAATAAAATTATATAAACTTTCTTATCCCGTCTACTTCTGTCGTTTAATCTTTCATTCTTTTTTTATTTCGTTTGTTCGAATAAATAAAGTAAATCAAAACGAATTAGTATAATTAGTGTTCAGTGCAAACTTCGGTCGAAGTAAATGTAAATATAATAATACAGTAAAATCTTACATCATCATATATTATTATTACTAGACGAGAAATGTATTTCTTTTAAAACCAATGATTTATTTCTACAAGCGTAAACGTTAATAACTTTATGACACGGCAACATAAGTTAGCTTTTAACACGATACACAAACCTTGAAAACACCTATGTATACAAAAAAAAAACGATCTTGTTGCATACGTGCCCCAAAACACGACATAAAACTCTAAACTGAAAAATATCTCTCGATTCTATTTAAATGATAAATATTTCGAAGAACTTGTGTTTGCATAAAACGGCCTCAATTCAATAAACAATTATCACGGAGAAAGAGAATTGTTTCTTGAACAAGATAATATAATAAATATGTTTTTATATACACATATGATTTTGAACAAAATTATATTTATTCTCTATCGGCAATGAAAACTTGAATTCACTTAAATCATTAAATACTAATGTTATTTTTTCTCTCTCTTGTATATACAAAAAAATATCATTCTACGCCCGTGGAAATAAACTCAAACTTATATTCCATGCAAACTTAATTGCTTAATTTACGAAATTAGAAACTGACTGGGAAATTAATGATAGATGATTAATTAAATGAATGATGCAAAAATAAATAATTATTATGACATTCATTTTCAGACTTGAGCCACAACATTAGTAATTGAAAATTCATAAATACATATAATCAAAATTTTAGAAAATTATTTGATAATATTTCTACAAATACATTTGTAAATAACTAGTATTTTTTTAAGAAACTAACAAAGGAAATAATTAAATTAAATATAGTATAACATTTTTTCCTCCTATGAGAAATTAAAAATTAAATTGTAGAATCACACAATAAGTAAAGCAAATCTCTAAAAATAGCGTTAAAAATTAGTTATTTATATTTAAAAACAATAAGAAAAAATATATTACTAAAATAATAATAAAAATCAAGAAAAGGATTCTTTTATAGCAAAACAGTAAGTGAAAGGTGTTTTATCAAGTTAAAAAATAAACACTTTCATATGAAAAATCGTTTATGATCATCCAAATAAAAATAGTAACAAAATCATTTTTATAGCCTAGTATATATATACATATTTATTAAAAAAAGCAACAATTAAATATGCAGAATGTAATTCAGTCATCTGGAATTTTATAGCTTTTATATATATATATATATATATATATATATATATATATATATATATATATATATATATATATATATATTCTCCTATTCGTTTATTTTATATATCATCAAAATTTCAATATTAGGCAAATGTATATTTAAAATTTGAGTTACTGTATATATATATATATATATATATATATATATATATATATATATATATATATATATATATATATATATATATATATACTAAACGTATACAAAATAATACATTATCCTCGTTTGTGTTTTGATAATATTATAAAATGGCCCTACTGATACTACTACTAAAAAAAAATGTCAACAGAGAAAGTTTTTTTTGGTAAAGTTGGAGACTTTCAGTGATGATAGATGTATAAATAACATCATTTGTTTAAATGTTTGCCTCAAGCAAAGAGCGTAATGGTGTAGTTCTCTAGATTTAAAATACACGATAAAATTGAGTTGGAACGATGCGGATGTTTGGAAAGTGTACGGATGGAGAGAATATATAGTCTGCTTATTTACATTTTAAGAAATTATATGAGTTATAAGCGAATCTCAACGATCTTATCAGTTGTTCCTATTCTCCTCTCTTCGTATATATTTTCTCGTAAACTATATTACGCATAACTTGTTTTGTTATTAACGAATATCTTACTCTCCGTATATACGTATATGTATTATATATATATATATATATATATATATATATATATATATATATATATATATATATATATATATCACATTTCTATACATTTATTTAAATTCCTTTTGTTTGATATATAATACAAAATTCAAGACAATAAAGAATATATTATTATACATTCATATACCATTTTCCATTTTAATACATAATAATAATTCTTTCGTCTATATCATAAAAAAAATGAAGAAATTATTACGTAAAAATACGAAAATTACTTGAAATACTTTTCACTGACAAATACTACATTTTTATTTAAATGATAATTGTATTTTATCTTATTTTTAAACATATAACATATATATACATATATATATATATATATATATATATATATATATATATATATATATATATATATATATATATATATATATATATATATATATATATATATATATATATATATATATATATATATACATATATATATATATATATATACATATATATATGTATGTATATATATATACACTTTTAAAAATTATATCTCCTAAAAATATATAGACGAACGAAATTTAAAATTAATTGAAAAATATGTCATAAATGAATTAAAAAACAAGTCAATGTAGCAAGAGGTATTAATATTATCAAAATTGTTTTATACATTCCACCTATTTTTGTATATAAAGTACAGAATTTTTTTAAGTGTGATAGTACTTTAAATTGAATCCCAATAGAAAGTTCTATCCAACCTAAAAAATACACACTTTATATATATATATATATATATATATATATATATATATATATATACATATATATACACACACACATACATATAAAAGATGATTTTAGGTTAGATAGAACTTACATAGAAATTCAATTTAAAGTTCTATCACTCTTAAAAAACACCTATATTAATAATTTTATTTCCTATTAAAAAACGATTATATTTCAATAGTTAAAATAAAGTTGATTTTTTCAATTTCATAAACAGTAAAAAAAATCATTTCAATATATATTATGTGCTTATAAATTTATTTGACACTTTCTTTATTTTTTTCTTCACTCTATCTTTAATTTCTCTCACTCTATTTGTCATCAAAGGATTGTTTTTTTTTATTAACATCTGACTTTTTTATTAATTGAAAGAACAGCCTTGGATTTTTGTTCCAAAATTATTTTTCTTGCAATTTTTCCAGTGTTCTCAATTAAATTCATTTTGTTCTGTTTTTAAATTAAAAAAGAAATTCATTCTAAACTATTCTGTATAACCTGTTAACTTTAATAAAAAAAATATTAAATGAACTTAAATAAAAATTAAGCACAAAATATTTAAAAATATGTAATTCTGAAAGTTGTTATAATTGGTCAACAATTCGTTGGTTATAAAACCATTTTAGAATTTTAACAATGAAACAAATTTATCCATTAATTATCTATCGACTTGTAAAGATCGAACTATAACATCCTGCTCAGAACATTTAGAAATTATGATCTACATAAACAGCAGTAGTATATGTGTGTATGATGTATACGTTTGAACGAGCGAAATTACTAATAACGAAAAGCGACGAAGCTTGAATACGTCATGTTTTCATAGAACATTAAAGCCCCGATTTCCCCGCGTCTTGATTTGACGTTCCATCACCCTTCGTACTGTACATCCGATTAATAGTTCTCTTCCGCACTGATCTGCTGCTACTCTAAATGGACCCCAACTTAGAACACGAGTCATAGATTTCATACTCGGCACTCATTCATACACGCAACGTACAGCACGACACAATGTACATTTCTTTTTTTAAAAAAATCAATTGCCATATATATATATGCAGTTAAAAAAATATTGATAAAATTTAACAATAAAAAAGTAAAAAAAAAATCACAAATTTGAACTCAATAATCAGTTGTAAATATTATATAGTCACAAAAACCTTTAACTATTTAATTGTTTTTAAAAAATGAAAATATTTATAAATATATTTCAAATTGAAATTTTACTTCAAATATAAAATACTGAATCAATCAAAAAATATTTAATTGATTGAACATTCATAAAATAATAGTGATTTATTCATACTTTAAATTAATGTTCTCACATATACGAGGGTGGTCCCAGAAGTACCCGACCCAACAAAGAAAACACAAAAATTTTGGAAAAAAATATATTTATTTTTCAACATAATCTCTTTTCAGCTCTATACACTTTTTCCAGCTATGTTCAATAAGTTCGATACCCTTTTTATAATAAGAACTGTCTTGCTCCTCAAAATACCTATTAACTGCCGACATCACTTCTTCATCGTTGGGAAATCTTTGACCACTGAGCCATTTTTTCAAGTTTGGGAACAGAAAATAATCCGAGTGGGGCTAAATCTGGCGAATAGAGTGCATGAGGTAGCAATTCAAACTTTAATTCATTCATTTTGGCCATTGCAATAACGGATTTGTGAGCTGGTGCATTGTCTTGATGAAACAACATTTTCTTTTTAGCTAAATGCAGCCATTTTTGCTTGATTTCTTCGCTCAAACGTTGCAATAAGTTCGCATAATACTCGCCGTTGATAGTTTTTCCTTTTTCAAGATAGTCAATGAAAATTATCCCATGCGCATCCCAAAAAACCGACGCCATGAACTTGCTTGCAGATGAAACGGTCTTCACCTTCTTTGGAGCCGGTTCTCCCTTTTCAGTCCATTGTTTTGATTGTTCTTTTGTCTCGGGTGTGAAGTGATGGACCCATGTTTCATCCATGGTTATAAAACGGCGCAAAAATTCTGCTTTGTTGCTGTGAAACTTCGCTAAACACTCAATTGAAACATCTTCACGACACTGTTTTTGCTCGAGTGTGAGCAAACGCGGCACCCATCTTGCACACAGCTTTTTCATGTCCAAATTTTCAGATAATATGCGATGTACCGCACTTTTTGAAATGCCTACTATGTCTGCTAGCTCGCGCACTTTCAGTCGACGATCATCCAGTA
>CP092092.1:28168255-28255755 GCA_029203775.1 Neoneuromus ignobilis | reverse complement strand
TATTTATTTTACAACGTGAACACAATCGTATTGTTGACACGAAAAATATTTAATATTCGGAATTTTAAATATGCGTTCAATATCTACAATTGTCAAACAAAATGTATTTCGTGTTACATAAATATATGAGATTTGTTATGTTCTCAAGATAATTTCGTACTAAAAAATAGATTTTTTTTGTGTATAGAAATAAAAATATTTAGGGCAGCCAAATATATTTTCATTTTGTGTCTTAAAATATCTCGGGAGATATTCGCAAATTAAAACATCCTGTGAAAAATATTTATCTTTACGATTGAATTCGTTTATCTCATGTGCGGTACAAGGATGTTACAGGTTTAATCTTATTTCAAACTCAACAACATTAAATAACCTTTCTCCCTAACCCTCTACACATATATACATATATATTATGTAGGTATATATATAATAGTCCAATAAAGATATCAGAACTTTGACAGTTGGTGGCAGTCATGTTTAATTTTTTTAAGCACATTTTAACATTTAAATTTAATATAGTTTGGAAAATTATTATGGAACGTTTAACACTTCAACAACGTTTAGAAATTATAAAAACTTCAATAGACTTATTGAAACAAAAAATTAACACAATCGTCCAAATGAAAGTGCCATTTAGCGAATTGTTGAAAAAATTGAAAACAATTTCACTCTACATGATACAGCAATTCCTGTAAGATTAAGAAATGCAAGAAGTGAGGCCAATATTGCTTCTGTTAGTGAAAATTTCAAAATGAAGTTGGAGATCACGTTACAGTAAATGGAGTGCGTTACCGAACTATGATTAATGATTTTTTTCCAAAAATGATTGAAAATGGTTTATACGATATGTGGTTTCAACAAGACGGTGTTATATGCCATTTATCTACGGAAACAATAGATTTATTTAAACAAAAGTTTAATGAGTCCATTATTTCACGAAATGGACTCATTAATTGGCCACCAAGATCATATGATCTAACTCTATTGGATTATTTTCTGTGAGGTTATGTGAAATCATTGGTTTATGCTGATAAACCACAAACAATAGAAGCATTAAAAATAAACATTGAACGTGTCATTCATGAAATCGGACCACAATTATGTCAAGCGAAGTCATGATGGTCATATGAGTGAAATTGTGTTCCATCATAATGCCATAAAATATTCTTTAAAAAAAATTTAATTAATTAAATACTTTTTGTTTTATTTCTATTTAAACTTCTGAAGCGCTTTTTGGAAAACCCTATAGTATATATATTATTGAAATAAACATATGTATAGATTTTTAAAACAGTATACAAGATAAAAAATTAAAATAAAATCATATACAAAAAATATATTAATTAATTATATAAAAAAATCTCTCTTGCATACGTTAATATTTTATAAAGTATTGTTTTTAGTACAATTTAAAATACGAGGGTCGTTTAATAATATGGTAAAAAAGTAAGAAAAACTAAATTGAAAAATTTAATTAAATTAAACAATAAATAAATTTAACATACTTATCAAACGACCATCGTATTTTTTTATACAAATGAATCACTCAACAACACAACATTTTATAAAACTATTCAATAATCAGTTACTTTTTACTTTTTCATTAATGATCATTTCGACAGTAATAATTACAGAGCTCATGACTGTAAAATATAATATATTATTAATTGTTTTTCAAAATAATTTTAGTTAACTTATTAACTATTGAAATATTTTTTTAAAAATCTATCCATTTTTCTGGAATAAAATGGAATTGAGAAAATCTCAATAATTATTAAAATGAAAAATTGAAGCATCTAAATAAAATAAATACAGTACAATTGTTTATTCACTCGGTTCAGGAATTAAAAAGAAAGATTAGAATCTATTTATATTTCTATTTTAGTATGGGTATTTATAAAAGATTATGTTTTTCTAATAGAAAATAGTCGAACTAAACAAACTAATTTTTTAATGTTATTTTTCTATCATCCATAACTATTAAATTTTATTATATATATATATATATATATATATATATATATATATATATATATATATTTGTGTGTGTAATATGCATATGTACCTATGTATGTATGTATGCATGTACATATATATAAATTCTTGCAATATAAAAATAAATGTGCTCAATAAATTCTCGACCGATAAAAGAGATTCTCATATCGCATATACGAAAGACATAAAAGCGAAGAGAAAATCAAATGTTCCCTATAAATATATCCTCGCACACCTGGCAACATAGCTCGTGAAATACGGAACACGCGCTGTTTATTCTCGATGCACTGCCTGAACAACCAGTTGGACTCGGGACGTTATTTTTATATCGTGTAGTAAACATTGACGAAGAGAAATTCACGCCTTGAAATTTTACATTCGCGATTTTTGTCACGTATATTTCGCCATTGAAACTTTTATTCTGTTGATAACAAGTTTAGGAATTCGACATTCGCCTGTTTGTGTATACATTAAATGCTATTTTGACAACGAAAATAACATTTCTGTATCGCTAATCGATTCGATTGGACCACAAATGGTGATGTGTGGATCGGTGTGTGCGTGCATTTGTACACACAACACACGTCCACTCCACATTATATCACATATATCTATTTTTTGTCAATGCTATTTTGTAAACACTTGCATCATTCACAGAACTCTCCTCAATATACAATTTTATCTTCGACGTCAAGGTCATTCGTTTTGTTTATTTTACCTTATATGACAAGATACAGAGAATAAATATTTTTCAAAAGAACGATAAGTACTGATCCTTTGGTAAAATACATGTACACGTATTAAAAAACATTCATTTCTTAAAAAAACATTAAAAAATATCGTATTCCATAGAAGATATCTTAAATTAAACAATAAAACAACACTTAAAACTCTTATAAACAATACAATTGTTTAAAGTATTCACATATTTGAAACAATAGTATAGATTTAAACATAACAATCGTTTTCACAAAGAAAATAGAAGTAATTAAAATAAATGAGAAACATTTATGTACATCTAATTATTTTATGCTGTCAAACAATTTAAATCAATAATTTAATTATAATACAGTTCGATGCTATATATAAATCACTATTCAAAAAATTAAATAGAACATGGATCTGTAACATATCTCAAATCCTCGTCATAAATTACAAATAACATGTTTTAAAAAAGTTTCGACGATTGACGAGTGCTTCAAAATATAACGAAATTATTTAAACATCATACAGAATGTCTTTCACACATTTGAATATAATCGATATAATCGACACGTGTAAGTTAAAAACAAATTAATTATTTTGGACATTATAAAATAAATTAATATCATGCATTGTAAATAAAAATATAGAGAAATAAAAAAAGAAAATACTTGATAATTAGAGATGTCGTTATTCGTTTTAGTACTTCGACAAATTCATGTTAACACAGATGCATTACTCATCCGAATAACACAATATTTTATATGTTCATTTTATTTGCTAATGTACATTTCAATGGCCATGCCACAATTGTTACAACGCTGCTTATAAACAAATTTGAATTTACAAAGCAACGCTCTAATAATAAAAACATAGCCATCGATGTATATATATGCGAAATTTACCAAAATCCTAGCAATATTTGCTAAATCTCAGCGATATTTACCAAAATCCTAGCGATATTTCCTAAAATTCCAACGATATTTTCCAAAAACACAGCGATATTTCGCAAAAGTGATTTAAAAATGTTCTCAAAAAAATATTTAATTTTTCCAAACAAATTACTACTTGAATTTAAATCTGATCAGATTAAATATTCCTACATTCCGAAGATAACTGCATTAGCATCAAAATGAGCAGAATAACAATAAATGATTATTGTACATTCGAATAAATCATTAAAATAATGACTTTTCTTTTCTTGCTACTTAATACTATTACACCGAATTCTTTTAAAATCTACTATGTAAATCTTATAAAACAGATAAAAGTAATCCCAAGATACTAATTAGTAAAAAATTCAAATTATGTTAATATTAAAACAAGGAAAAATATAAAAAATAATTTACTAATGAAGTTCATGAATAAGAAACAATAAATACGTTAAATAAAATGCTTATATTTTTATAAAAAAAGTATAATTCAATATCATGTAAATAAAAATAATTAATTCCTTTGAATATAATTAAAAACAAAATTAAAAAAATCAAAAATGTGTAATTAACGATTCTCCAGATAAACAATCAATGATAGTAAAAAAATGTATTAATTCCATTAATTGTTGATTTAATCAAATAAAATTTCAGAAATTTCTCGTAATATCAAACTAGATAACATCAGAGTAAAATTTTATACATATATAAAATGAGATAATAAATTATTGAAATTAATAATAACTATACTTCGCTAGTAAAAGTAAATAATAACGAAAGGAAAATTTCGTACAGAAATAACTTTCAACTGATGATTAACATCGTTTTAAAAATAAACAAATTCAGTTCTAAAAGAAATACTAAACATAGAAAAATAAAACAACACTTCAATTGATGTTGAAACATAAATAAACGTTCAAATTTTGCAAGATTTTCATATAAACATATTTCTAGCAGATTTTTAATAGACAATGATAAAAACAACGAAAAAGGTCTAATTACATGAAAAAAATATTTTATCTTACAATTAACTGCATAGCCGTTTAACATATTAAAAAAAAAACTGTTTTATAAAATGATTTATATGTAATCTATCATATAAACTTTTAAAAATAAATTATGTACAATTTATGTATGTTCCGTTTCATTATTTTCATGCACATATTTTTTTCTAATTTTGTTACTTATCATTCAGATATATTGTTTACAGGATGTTTTATCTGATGTTTGTTTTGTAGAATATTTAGTTCTATATTACTTACATTTTAATCTATTTTACACATATATAAGCATACACTCACACACACTCATATATATATATATATATATATATATATATATATATTTATATATATATATATATATATATATGCATATGTGTATATGTAAATTTTCTAGACATTATCAAAAAATGAAAAAGTGAAATTCATTTTATTAAATTCTCTTCATACTTGTAACTTAACTGAAAACATAAATGTACAATAAAAGACATGACAATATAAAAGTGAAAAGTAAAAGGTATAAGATACTAATATATATATATATATATATATATATATATATATATATATATATATATATATATATATAACACAGAGTATAGTATTGCTATAATTCAATTTATTTTGACTATGCTATATTTTTCTGATATTACTGTACAAGAGATGTTTCCAATTTTTACGTTATTTTCATGTATATTCACAAACACAAATATATATATATATATATATATATATATATATATATATATATATATATATATATATATATATATATATAAATAAATATATAATTGACATTGTTCTTGACAACAATATAAAGAGTGACAGAAATGCAATTCATTGTATTGAATCGCTTTATTTTTTTATGATTATGATTATTCACAGGAAATGTACATATGTATATCTAGAATAAAACAAAACCATTACCAGGCGATAAGAACTAAAACGTATTTAAGTACTTCAATAATATCCATTCTGCTGCTTATATTTCTTCTATATATATATATATATATATATATATATATATATATATATATATATATATATATATATATATATATATAATGAAATGAGCAAAATAAACTAATGTATCATCAAAACTACTTACAGCAGTATTAGAAGAAAATTTTAAAACACTAAACTAAGAATCTGAACAAATAGTAAATGGCGAGATACTTAATCACATGCAATTATTATTTTCTCAACAAGTTAAAATGAACTCGAAAAAATTATCGAAGAATTATATATTTTTAAATTAATTCCTTTAAATATAATTAAAAACAAAATTAAAAAAATCAAAAATGTATAATTAACGATTCTCCAGATAAACAACCAATGATAGTAAAAAATGTATTAATTCCATTAATTGTTGATTTAATCAAATAAAATTTCAGAAATTTCTCGTAATATCAAACTAGATAACATCAGAGTAATATTTTATATATATATATATATATATATATATATATATATATATATATATATATATTAAATTAAAAGGAATTCCTATATCCTGAAATTACATGTCTCTCTACGTCTAGAAAAATTTTTAGTCAATGCACTTTACCCATCCTAACTAATGGTAATAAAACATAGATTTTAAATTTCAGAATAATTTCAAATGTATACTAGAAATAATGCATATGAATAAAGAAATAAACGAGTGAATTCAGAAGAAAATCAGAGAGGTCTTCATCCAACATTGCATAAAAAAAAACTGATTGTATATACATATATATATATATATATATATATATATATATATATATATATATATATATATATAAAGTATATATATATGCATATCTTTAAATTAATTGATAATAAAAATAATTCTCAATAGATATTTAATTTTAATCATGTATATATTAATCATCAAATAAAATCAATCAATAAAATAATCACGAAAATTATTATTTTTTAATTAAGGAATTGGGTTTTTCAAGATTTGTTATCATATCAAAAAATGAACTATTATCGACTATAATTAAATTATATTAGTATCTATAAGATCATTATATTATTATATCGGAAATAAAATAAAAATTTGATATTTCATATTACATAATAAAAAAATAACATATGTATATATATATATATATATATATATATATATATATATATACTATTTATTAATTTTAATTGACTATAATATAGTTAGTATACAAATAATTATTAAATATTATTTATATAGTCATATTTATAATATTTAATAAATTACGATAATTAAATCCATAAATTCAATAGAAAACAATTAAAATATAATGTACGATTTTTAATTTCATTATGCTAAATCAATAAACAATTCAAAATAGTTAGTATAAATGACAACCTTAAAATCATAGTTATTTAAATATATTTAAACGTTCTTACCAAAAGTAGAAAATATATAAGATGTATTTTGGAGAAACTTACCTATAACAAAAATAAATATGTTAAAATAATAACATAAAATCATCATATTTTATAGCATAAAGAAATGGATATAAAAAAGTGTTAAAATATTTAATTATTATAAAATAAAATGAGTTCGTATAATGTGTTACTTAGAACTACATTTAACAAACCAGGTAGAATTTCATCAACAGTTTTATGCTATTAATAAAATATATTATTAGTAATTTCCTCTTGACGAAACGAAACGAAAAACATGTTAAAATAGATATAAATTTTAAATATAAATTCTATTTTTAATCTCATTATGACTCCATTATATATATATATATATATATATATATATATATATATATATATATATATATATATATATATATATATATATATATATATATATATGTATAATATGAGAATGAAATGGATTCAAATTTTTTAATGAATGAATGAAACGAAATGTGTGTAATATATGATTTCCTACAGGATATGGTTGCAATAAATATAAATTTTATTAAATTGTTGACATTTTTATACAATTCAAAACTTCTTCAAATTTATATTTCTATCATGTATTATAAATTAAGCATTCTTTTTTTAATTAATTGAATAAATGTAAATAGGTTTCAACGAATATCTTTCTTTTAACATATTACGTAACTATCTATAAAAAGAATAAGCGAATGAAAAAGTTTAATTATTTTATATATAGCATTGTAATTCATTTAACATTTACAATTTATTTTTTTAATATACATAATAAGAATTTCATTTAAAATATTAGTCTGGTAATGTTAGAGGAATAATAATAAATTTTACAATAAATAATTTAATAATAAAACAATAAAATTTATTTGTTAACATAGATTCTCTATACATTTGTAGTGCTTAATTAAGACTCGATTTGCTTAATAAATATTCAAAATGTAATAAAATTTTAAAAATAATATCACTCTTAACTTTTTGCACACAATTTGGATTTCAGTTTTAAGAATATGATAATTGCTCAGTACTAAACCAATGTTGTAAAGTGGATGATTCATTTTTTTTAATCCATATTTCTATACAACCACATTGACAAGAGTCAAAATATGCATTGGTCTTTGTCATAGAACATCAATAATTTTTTTTAATAGCATCCCTGATTTACAGAATTAAAGGCACATCATAATCTCCTGTTATTATGATATTTTGTTCTTTTAATCGATTAACCGAAATTTCTTGTAGTTTACAAAAAATAATAATTATGTTGGTTTTGTCATATTTTTTTTAATCGTAGTAAATTAAAGTGTAACTCTTAAAAATTAGGTTATAGTAAAAACCATAGTTTCATGTTCTATAAAAATGAACTCGATTGCTTTATTATTATGTTATTCAAAGATGGTTAAAAATACAGTAAAAAATTCAAAATACCGTTATTTTAAATATAAAGTGTTTAAGAATCCACTCTTATTCATTTAAAGACAATCGTGAAAAATACAAAGCACATTTATTTTTGATACTCTGTACCTTGCTACTATTTCTTTTTTTATTTCTAATCATCTATTCTCATAAAATAAGTTATATCTTTGTTAAATCAGTATTAATGAAATTTTCTTATACAAAGTGTTTTTTAAGCACGATAGAACTTTAAATTGAAATAAAATACATACTAATTAATCAAATGACCATTTATTTGATATTATTCAAAAGGTAATTTAATGGCAATAATTTTTAATAATGATTTTGGGCATATGTGCACCACTGTTATCTTTGACATACCATATTCTGTCAATCCAATTTCGAATCACTTTTTCAAGCAATATGTCCGCAATAACATGAGTTATGCTGGCTTCTAATGCCTTCTGGTTTATCAACATAAACCAGAAACTTCACATATCCCCAAAAATCACACGATCGTGGAGATCAATTCCCAGATTCATTTCTGCAGATAATGTTATCACCGAATTTTTGTTTCAATAACTCGATTGTTTCGATCGAAGTATGGCACGTGGCACCATCCTGCTGAAACCACATCTTTTCCAGATCGATGTCATACAAATTTGGAAACAAATAATCATTGATCATTGTTCTATAACGAACACCATTAACAGTAACGCGTTCTCCAGCTTCATTTCGAAAGAAATTAGGTTTATTTTGCTTATTAACACACCCGTTAAGCCAAAAATGGGACTCATCACTGAACAAAATTTTGTGTTCTATAAAATTGACAAACAGAACAGTGATTTTTGAAATAAATTTCCACAATTTGGAAACGATGTTCAAGTATAAAACGTTTTACAATTATTTGCCCAATTATACTGAATGCAAATTGACTTGACAGCTATTTCTATCGATAATTTTATCTAACCTAAGAAAAACATTCTTTATTATAAAATTTATTAACTTTAAAATATTCCTCTCTTCTTTATTTGTAATAAACAATTAAAATAATAAAAAGAAAATAAAAAAAGACAACAAATTGTAAATTTATTTTAATTAAACATTTTTAATTGAATGATCGGTAGTGTGTGTGTGTGTGTATACAATAAAAACATTATAAATTATATATTCAATAACTGAAACAAACACTTAAATAAAGACATAATAAGAAATATAAGAACATTTTAGAAAACGTATAGATTGAAAATATTCTCAGAATTTAAAAAAATATATTGATCAGATTCAAGAAAAAAATGTACGAAGGTTATATCTTTATACGGATAAAAAATTCAGTAAATAGTTCAATTGCTAACGGATAGAAACGAGAAAGTGAGATACGCTCGTAAAATTTCAATAAATACACACACATAACAATATATTATATATATATATATATATATATATATATATATATGTATATGTATAATAATGTGTTCGGATGATATTTCAGTCAATTTCTATAGCATTCAAAAGGTCACGAGTCCGCATCCGTTTTTCGTTATGTGCGATTTTTATATTCTGAACGATCCGCAATTATCACATAAATCTCATTTTTATTTACTTTCTATATATATATATATATATATATATATATGTATGTATGTATGTGTGTATATACACACAAATAATCATTTCTCTGTTAAATATCAAAACTGTATATTTTGATATAATCCTATTGATTTTGAGCAATAAGCGAAAAGACTATCTATTTTATTGCTGTACCTGTTTTTTAGTTTTCTATCAAATCGGATTTGTATTTTAAAATATATTTGTTTACAATAAAATTTTATCACGCGGTATTTCAGGTTTTTACAAAACATAACATATTTTTAATTTTATGTTTGATCATTTCTTTTATTAAAAATAACTACCTGTTTTCTCTTAAGTAGTTGATTTACTCCTCTAAAATAGAATGTATTATCTTTAAAGGAAAATAACTCCCCTTTCCTGGCATTCTAATGAATATTTTAATTTAATTCCTTTAAAAGTGCATCGATTTAAGGTAGTAATGTGGCGTGCCAGATCTATTCAATCTGTATGTCACTATTACAATGCAGTCTTCTAGATAACAAATAGAGCTTACTAACTGAACTTGTATAATTATTGGGTATTTTATTGTACCATATGTAATTTAATATTATTGTAAGAAAAGAAAATAGCTTATTTGTGAAACAAAATTAATTTTTACGCTTAATTTCTTGAAACATGTTATTGAGAACGCACAACAATAATTTATGGTAAAATGATTTCAAGAATTTATAATATACTATTTCTTTGTGATGTCATCAACACAACTTAAGTTTTTTAATAATTTTCTACTTTTACAATTATAAATTGATGTTTTCGTCAAATAAATAGAACTTCTTTCTCTTGACAAATTTTATAAAATATCTCTTCTATCCTAAGTAATTAAACCATTCTACTACATTTTTCGAAATTATGAAACATTTTAATCCATGAAAATGCTTTAAAACTAAAAAATATATTTATATTTTTCAAGTACAGCATACTAAAATCTATATTTGCAAATAACAACAATTTTGATTACATTTAATTATTTAATGAAATAGAATTCATTTTAAAGTAAAATAATTCTTACAGGTGCCTTGATTCATTTTTATTATCTCAATTATATTTTTTCATAGGTTATGTTGATTTCTGTATTTATTAATCGAAAAACTGTATAATGATTCAAAGTATAAGATCAAACAAAGTATAGAAAATATGTATTAGACTTATTGGATTAAAAAAAATCAAATTAAATCTTTTTTAGAGAAAAAATGGTAAAATTAAATCTAATAATACTCTCATACTTTTTATTTTACAATTTTATCCTTACATAATTAGCATGGTAAAATATTGTAAAGAAAAATAATACATTATAATATAGAAAAAAGATATATAATAATTAAATTTAAAAATTAAGATAAAAAATCTATTTTTGTTTTCACATAATAAAATATCTATATACTTATTTTCAGATATAAAAACCTTTCCGCATTTCTTAAAATGTATAATAAACATCCCGACATACAAACATTTGCGAATTATCATATTTTATTAAATAACATTTCCTACAAATACATATCATTTCCCAGCAAACATATCCAATTAAAACGAGAACATGGAAATGAAAAATAATTGGCAAACCAACTATGAAAATAATTTTCATTTAACATATTTCATAAAATTACTCATCACTGTCTGTTGTCGGGAATCTCTTACTAGACATAACATTTGGCTCTAGATGAACAAATCAATTGTCGACAACTGCATATTTAAATGCAGTATATTTTTTTATAAAAAAAAAATAGCAGACAGATTATTTTACTTCGGAACATGCGTATTTGTACTACTCCTACGCATACGGCCGTGATAATTTGGCAAATGTAACTAATGTACCAGAGAATAGACACTTGTCATATAGCAACAGATTCGATTACTTATTCCGCAGTGAACAGAGTCCTCAAATCTAACCTTGTATCTTGTTGTGCACTTCGGTTGTGAAAATCTTTAAAAAAAACACACAAATCGTTTATTATTAGTTATGCACGTACGACTATTATTTTAAGTGCTACCGCTTCCTCGTGAAAGAAATAAGAGTAAAATCTGTATTTGTGTATGTACAGTGAGAAGCACGTTTACTAGATATAACAATCATGAAATTGATTTCAACAGTACGATGATTACGTCTGAATATCTCTATACATGTAAACTATTTCTTAAAAACACTGAGATAGAAGTCCTGAATAGGACAGAGCTCTATGTATATTTTTCTATATAAACATCACACACACAATTCCATTACGTTCATTTTACTTATTTCTTTTTATAACATGGTATGAACTTTTACATATTCAACGTCAGACTGTCTGCATAAAAGAATATAAAGAGACTACATTACTTCAAAACCTAAACGTGATTTTCATCGTCAAAGAAAATCATATTAAAATATATAAATATTTAAATATATTTATGTTATTGTACATTAAAGATAAACTAATGCAATATTCTAAGAATTTTTTTTAGAAAAATTGACTTATCTCAGCTTATTGAAATTTATTAAAAATTTATATATATATAAATTTTCACACTGTTAATCCACTACTGAATAAAGATATTTTTCATTGACTTCCTTTTTCAAATAATTCCAATATCAACCCTCATATTCTTATCTCACATGTTCATTGATATTTTTTTGACCTCTTTGTATTTCTTGATTCTCAATCAATAATTTTCGTAACCTTTTCTTTTAACAATAAATTCTGCTCATTTCCATTTTAGACTATTTAATCTTCTTATTAGGTCTAAAATTAGTATATTTTTTCGACTCTATTCCCATTTTTTTTCTTATATTTTTGTTGATTTAACATATATATCTTTTCATTCTTCTCTGAGTTATTTGAAGCTTTTGAATTACTTTGACTTTCTTTCTTTTAACTTCAAAATTTTAGAAAAAGATTTTATTCAATAATATTAAAATAAATTTAAAATGATAAAGCTAGCATTATGTTTTGATATACAAAAGTATTAGCATATCATTATTATTTATATTTAAACATGAAAGTAAATAATATTTTAAAATTGACCTTATATATATTTTCACAAAGAAATCACTTCCTCAATAAATTCTATTTTCTGTTCAATAATTAATTATGTAATAATTCAATTTATTATTCAATAATTAATTTCAGCCCACTCGTTGTTATTCTAAGATAACTATTTTTTACATATTTTTCTTGGATTGTTAATTAAAGTTTAAACAATAATTAAAGATAATACAATCACTTAAAACAAATGTTGATAAAAGATAATTTCTTTAGAAATAATATAACATAAGTCTAATGATTAAAATTCATGAAAGAAAAATATATAAAACTGTATAAAAAAATCTTTATCAATGACAATGATATCAATTTCAAAATGCAAATAGATAAATGTTTGTGTATTTAAATAAAAAAAATCATTTATCTGTCATATGTGTACATAAATATATATGACTGATAATTTTAGGTATACACGTTTAGATTTTTAAATAAGGGACATAAAATGAGAGTAATTTCTAGTTTTGATCAACAGGATATCTGTATCAAAAGATTTATTTACATAATTGTACATTTGACATCTGAAGCAATTGTATTAATCAAATCATGATTAATGTGCTTCAATTTTAAAAATATACAATTTAATTAATCAATAATAGACATTACATTACATCACCTGCACTGTACATTTCATATAAAATAAGTGATAAAATGAGTAAACATATTATTAATACAATATGAATAAATAATTAAAAGATTAAAATACATTAATAACACATTTCTAATTGCGTATTAACGAAATGAATGCGAATCTACATATGTATATTATTACGATTTCTACCCATGTACATACAGCTTGCAAATAACAAACTGTTCGCTACAAAACAAGCCAAGAAAGTGTTGATTACTTGTCGCTATGAATATAATTTCAGGGTCACAGAGATACACGTGTCGCGGTCGATGAGCCATTGGCGAAAATTATTACATCAGCTCCTGAAGAAGTAAACGCCGCACGCTACAATTCGTCCAGTTGCATCAGACTTGTCGTTTTTACTCGCTCAATGGAAAAAAGTAGGTCACATCTACACACGCTGTCTGTATTTGGGTTATATTCGGGATATAACGAGCACATGGCAACTATTCCATGTTTTGTTTTGTTTATATGTATGTAAATGTACGGGTCTCACTTTTTTCATACGAATTTCTATGCTAATCGACAATTTATTTCACCACAGGTGTGTACGAGCATGGCTTATATTATGTTTAGAAAATTGTATTCGACGTCCATTGAAACCGATTTTGGAATCTGATAAAATTCTAATTAATTATATAAAATTAAAATAAGATTTAGTATACGTTATAGGTGTCAGAGGCCAATTATAATTAATAATTCCTAAATATGTACGTTTCTTTGTACACATAAGTGTATATACACAACGAATTGAAAAAGTCTGCATACAAGCTGTGTGGAATTAGATTAGAGATAAAAAATATATTCAACATATTAACGTTTTCAATTTATTTATTTTTTAATTAAATATATATTCAGTACAAATAAATTTAAGTCTTATTTTGTACGACAAAAATAAATTGATGTTTAAAGGATTGAGAAAATTTTCAAATATATTTGTATACAAGACCAAACAAGAGTCTTCACATCTCTTTTCAATAACAAAAATTATATATTTTTTTTAAAAAAATAAGAGATTTCAATGTTTCATATTTATCTTCCCCAGTGAAAGCTTTGAAACTCTGATTAAAAAAATAAATTTATGGCAAATTAACTTTTATCAAAAACTCTATGTTTGATAGCATTAAATATTTTGAACTCTATTTTAACATTTTACTAAATTGTACTTGGCCTATTTTTATAACTAGTTCACTATCTCAATAAAACTTAAATTTTATAATACCGCGCCCTAGTAATGATAGAATAGTCACTGATATACAATTAATGAAAGACATAAAACAATAAGTAATTATTGAACATTTTCTAAAAATATATATAAAAAGAATAAATGATTCATTTGTGTAAAAATAAATTAACTACATTGCCAAATAAATAGTAATTTAATAATTATATAATAAATAATTCACGTTTAAGATATGAAACATTTTATAGAAGTTAATTTATTTATGCAAATAAAAATATTCTCAATGCCAAAATATAATTATTAAAAAAATATTAAACATTTTTTTGCATAATATTACTGTTTTTTTTTATTTCAAATTTCCATAAAATTTATACAAAGCAATTAAAGTTTATCAAAATAATAAAATATATATATTTATGTTGTGTTAGACAACGTGTCTATAAACTCGAGGTTGGACCATTCAATTTTATTTCCCATATAATATTAGTAATTATATTTGCAATAAACTGTTAAATTCGTTCTTGAAATTAAGTTATATATTATTAATTAACAAAAGAATCAGTTAATCTCTAAATAAATTTCTCATAATAAAATTAGAATGCTTAATGATATAAACCGCAATTTTATTTTTTATACAACGTTTATTGATAAAGACGATAATTATTTTATTTACATATAGAGAAAACCTACTAAAATATAAGACTGTATTCATGATTTTAGTAGAACGTCCATCTTAAACACCAGGGGCGACAACCACAATAATATATGTTTATATTTACAATATGTATAAAAAAAGTTCATGACATGAATGTCGAAATGACAATTATTTTACACAACCGACCCATTTTCAAAAAGACCCATTATTGCAAAAGAGAATATTTCAATTTAATTTAGTGGTTTTAACCAATTCGGTTTTGAAGAGGAGTGAATATCGTACTTTTTAGTGGGTTTGTGGTTTCTGCAATAGTCACTAAAACAAATAGCTGTATCGTAGAAGATAGGTAGGTAGGTAAACATCTCTATGTTTTAGTACGAAAGCGGTCAGTTACCGCAAATAAACGGTGCTGCTCGCAATAATCCATGAATTTATTTTTGTAACATTATTTAAAGTGAATTTCAAAATGTAGGCGGAGTAATGTACATCAACATGAAAGATATTTTTATCGTTGATTTTTTATTTTTAATATATATATATAAGTAATTTATTTTAAATTTCGTTATGAAGAAAAAGTCTAATATATCAATGTTTTCATTTCTGAAACTTCCTTGAAATCAATATCCTAAAAGTTTATATAAAAATGATATTTACAATTAAACTCACTATTAAATACAAAATTCGTCAAAAACAATCTTTATATCTATAACAACTTACTTTTTTTATTTTTAGTAATGTCATAAAAGTAGGTTATCTATTTTATGTTATATTTAGAAAATATTTCATTAAAATTTTTTCTAAAGAAATATTTTCCTCATAGCAACATTTTAATATATTTCATAATCTTTATTACACAAATATCGATTTTACTTTGAAATAGATAAAATAATAATGCAATTAAAAATAGTACAAATAAATAGAAAATAATATCATACAGTGTGTGTGTGTATATATATATATATATATATATATATATATATATATATATATATATATATATAATTTTTTCTTGACACTTAAATTATATCCAGTATTTTATAAAACAGATTGTTCATTATCAGTACTGAATATATATTATTATTTCAGTATAATCTACACCATAAAACTATGAACAATACTAACATTTAACAATACATCAAATACTATTTGTTCTTTCATACAAATAAATATTGTTTTGTTATATTATTTGCTCTCACTATTTGTTTTTATTATTGAAATAAGATATAAAGCTTTTTTAATGTTAACCTCTATTTTCAATTTACTTTTTACTTGTTTTTCCAGAAATCAATTTATACTAAGTTTTTTTATATAATTGTTTTGTATTACAAGCACAGTCTCTACTTTTTTCATACTGTGACAAATTTATTCTAACTTAAGTGAATCAGTCACTCCATCACTATTGGATTTTATAAAAGTATTCAAAATTACTTATTGTTCACTTTATTCGCTGATATATATTACGTTACACTAATGATAATGGAATGAATATCGAAATACACATTAGTGAATAAAGTGAATAAAAATTGAATTGAACACTTTTATTACATTTTATTATATTGGAATGAGTGATCCATTTGTGAATATAACAATAAAAAAATTGAGGTGAATCAAGTATATCGGTGATTCATTAAAAAAAAAATAGAATGGAAAAAAATTAAACAGAAAAAATTAAAAAAATTAAAAAAATGAAAATACAATTCGCAAAACGTAGAAGAAAAATAAAAAAGATCATATAATAACAAATACGATAAATATAAAAGAAAAGCTATAGAACAGCTGAAACAGTACATAGAACAGAAAAAATGAAAGATCTAAAAGAATATAAAATCTTTAATAAATAATATAAATACTTGTATAGATAAAAAAATGAATAATATACAATAGAAATAATTAATGAATTGAAAACAGCTTTTTAAATTAATGATATACAAATAAAATAGATAATTATAATAATAAATATTAGAAAAAATATATAAAAATAAATGAATAAATTACAGAAGATAATTGCATAAATAAATAATTAGTGTTACAAAAATGTTTGTAGAAGAATAATGAAATAATTAGTTTAATTACTCTTTTATTGAAATAAAATTTATATATATATATATATATATATATATATATATATATATATATATATATATATATATATATAATAAAAAAATTGAAGAAATATTTATTTATATTTATAATAATTTTCAAATACACCTTAGAATGAAGAACATACTCATTAATAATATTATTATAACCTTTAATAAATAGCGATGTTGTCTTTATAATTATTTGTATTTTAAATTAAACAAATAACTGATTTAATATAAAATATTTTTTTTACAAAAATACTAACGTTGACTCATAGTATTTTAATATTCCCTGCATTATTTTTTCTTTGTGTCAAGTTTATAAACATTATTACAATCATTTGATAATAGTATGGTTTCCTACTTGAACATTAAATACGACACATGTAGGTATTATGCATAATTGTAATTAGTTCTATAAATATGTCCACGTGTCAATATGCATCTGCTGTATATATTGTGACTAAAAAGGACGTAGTTTATTTAATCTTATCGCCAACAATTAATCTAATTCAATTTTTTTCTTTTCCTTTCTCTATCCTATTCTCTACTTTATATAAATACATATACATATATATATATATATATATATATATATATATATATATATATATATATAATATTTTTACATATCACATTATTGATATTAATAATTTCAATTAACTTTTTTATTACTAATTTATATGAAATGTGAGACGTTATTTTTTTCAAACATTATTAAAATAATCTATACATACAATTTTGTAAAAAAAACGTAGCCACTGTAATTCTTTTCAAGTTTTTGTCTGATTTGTAATGACTATAATATTTTTTTTCAAAATATGTAGTTCATATTATAACAATATACAACTATATAAACAAATTTAATCCAACTTTTATGTAGGATTATGTATTAATTGTTAATTCACATTCTATGCTGATTGTATTAAGTCAATTTTTTACTAGTTTATGAAGTTTTTTGATTACTTTTTAAATTATTTTGTATCACTCTTAGTTGATATTTTTTTGTTCGTATAAATATTAACCATAGAAGGTAAAATTTTATAACTGAGTTATTAGATTTTAATCATTTTTAATTAGTAGAAAGATATATAAATTATGAGAAATGTTTCTTATTCAAAAAAATTCAAACCAAATTTTAATTTGATGGCTCTGGAAGATTTAATTACTTTTGGGATGATTTATTTAATTGTAAACTCTTTTCCAAAAAATATCATAAGATAAATCAATAATTGTTGAAAGAAATAGCCTTCAAAAATTGATGAATACAAAAAAAAAGTTAAAGAAAATATTTTTTCCATTTTAAACACATTTATCAAATTGTTAAAATTATAGACTTAATTATTAATAACTTGGTAATAATAAAGATACATATTTTTTACAACTATTTAATAAATACTGAGAATAACATTCTAGTATATACAGATGCCTTTCAGACAGTACATGATTTTTTAAAAACAATTATTTTTTATATTTCTACATCACTTTTTGATGTATTAATAATCGTAATAATCTATTTCATAAAAAAACAATCATTCTAGAAACCAATTTTCGTATCCAAATATTTTATTTTTTATTATTTGCGTACAAAAACGAATATTGTATTTAATATTTTCATAAAATGTACATTTCTTAATTTCGGTAACTATACCTCTTACAATGTACATATGAAAAAAAGGTATAAGAAAATAAAATAATTGTTATTTATGTTAATTCAAAATGCACTGATATAAAAGTTCACTTTTCATTGACTTTTACTCAATGATTCACTATATATGAATATATTTGTAAATTTGTCATTTTCGTCCAAAACACGTGTAACAAATCCTAGAATAATACTATTTTTCTTGACAAAATGCCAACTTTCAATAATACTTAAATACACTTGTACATAAAAATGTCAAAATACATTAAAATCTATTTGCAACATTTCAAGCTCGTGTACGAAAAAAAAACAACAAACAAAGAAAATATACATATATATGTATATTTTACAGAATAGTGGTATAAAAATGAATGTATCAGTTTATGGAATGGCATTCAGTTCTATTTTACTGATAATTGTAAGATAGTCTATATGTATGTCTTTTGAAAAATAGAACATGAACAATGAATTGCAGAAGAATGAAATATATTTTAAATCCATTCGTGTGCAGAACGAAAATTGAAATAAAAGGATCAAAATTCTATATATATATTTCTAGACCACAATATTATCTACGATAAATAAAATTGAATAAGTGAACGAGAAATAAAAAAAGAAGAATATTTTTAAATAAAACGTCTTAATATTTAAATCCAAACTTTAATTTATTAGACGAAAAAGTAATATATTAATGTTTTCTATCTGTCCTCAGTGAAATATAAATTCTTAACACTAATATGATTCATATACTTCAAAGAACATAAAAAATATATGTACATCAATAATAAAAATAATAAAACAAAACAAAATATAAAAAACAACAAGAAGGAATTATAGATATAATATGAAAAGTAAAAAGCCTAGAGTAAAAATAAATTTAAAAAATAAAAAACGACCAATAGACAACATTAAACATAACTCACTGATTGGAATTTAGAAATATAAAATGATCATGAAAGAACTCTATTAATATGAAGAATTGAAATTTGTATAAAAATGGAAGCAATGAATCGTTGAAACTAAAAGAAATTAGAAAAAATATTTGACAGAAATTAAGATAAATATAAATTACTGTAGAAATTAATAAGCAACTTAATATTTCATTTGAAAAAGAGATTAAAAAACTTATATTAATACATCATTCACACCTAACAAAACACCTGATCAGTAAATTCTAGACACATAATTATATAATTATACTGCAAAATAATTATTATTCAATGTATTAACACAATATTGTGCGCATATCCAAGTACGTGTTTTACATTTATATTTTCAATGATCAATAAATGCATTGTTGTTTAATGTAAATTTTTATTTCACTTGCTATCTAAGTCAGCAAATAATAATGTAATTGACAAAGAAAATTAAACTAAGAATACATTTATCACATCAATAATTAATATTGATTATTTCTATTTATTCTTTGTTATTTGTTGGATGAAAACAAATCATTCTTTTGTAGTTGTTTTTTATCTTAAATTTAGTAAATTAAAAGTTTAATGTGTTAATTTTATTACAAAATAGCAATTTAATAATAAAATTAAAATATATTTATATACAACTGTTCTTTAAAAAAAATATATATTATTTAAAAAAAATTCTTTATGTATGAAATAAAAAAAAATATGTTTTCTTTATTTCATACATAAAGAAAAAACATTTTATATAATAAAATATACAATAAAAAAAACCATAATTGCTTTAATACTGTACTTAATTCATATTTCAACAAAACAATCAATTTTCGACATTGAAACATTTTATAATATTATTCAATAATTTATTTTTATTGTGTACATAAATTAAAGGTTTAATAAATTTAGATATGTAAATTACAATGTTTTGTAAATTGAAATAGTATATTTAAAAAAATATAATAAACGTTTTAGTGTGTCTATATATAATTGAAAATTGCAAACAAAAATAGGAAAATAACAATTCTTATGTTTGTCTTCAACTGAAGTTTTCTTTTTCATACATATTTAAAACAGCACATATATATATATATATATATATATATATATATATATATATATATATATATATATATATATGTATATATATGTATATAAACATATTTCTTAAAATAAGAGTTCAAGTTCAATCTTTATTCACTTTGTTTTTTCGGCATAATACAATACAAAAACTAGTTTCATCTCGACAAATATATCAAAGCTTTTTTCCAAAAATACGTTCGATATTGATCTCAAAAGCACTATAAAAATAACAATAAAGAAACAGAACTATTTATCACTCATGTGACATTATACATTCAATAGTGTTCGAAACTTTTTAACAAATATGAGATTAACAGTCTCAGTTTATACGAATGATATAAGATTAATAGTTTTTGCTTTTATATATATATATATATATATATATATATATATATATATATATATATATATATATAAATGAAAAAAACAACATTATAAGTACGTTATTTGTAGATTATAAAAAGAAAATTGAATAACACATGAGCACTTCTCAGAACTATCTATTTTCTTATTTTTTGGAAAGAGCTTAATGATCAAAGGTTATTTGGCATTCTGTTGTGCACGTTAATTATATTGCTTGAGCTAAATAACTAAGCTGTTGGCACGTAACGAAAGTATTTTTTATGATATTTAATAGTAAATGGACTTATTTCCATACAAAAATCTAAAACATGTGAAAAAAACAAATATGTACAATAAATAAATATTAAAAAATTACCAGCCCTATAGACACATCCTTTGATGTATATATATAATTTTCAACTTCCCTTCATAAACTTTTGAATAAAGACTTTTCAAAATTCTTCCAGTTCGAAAGGTCTATTGTCTCTTTTCTCCCTTCTTTTAATTTAGAGAATATATTTCGTCATACTTATTCAAATTGTCTGCAGTGTTTGAAATATTTTAAGATTAATAATCTGTATTTTATTAATATAAGGATTAGTCAAATACTTTAATCAAATATGTTTTTCTTTAAACAGAGAGGGATTTTTAATTTAAATATGGAAGTTTTATTTGATTTTTATACTTCTTTTCACCTTTTTAATGATCTGGTCAAAGCAATTATAGTTGTTAACATCTTTGATTTATTTTTATTTCATTTCAATTTTCTTCAAAAATAACAACAATTGATTAGCATTTCTGTTTTTTTATGATTCATATTGAATCTTGTTTTTCGACTAGCTTCGTCTATTCAATCATCTCGTTTGGTTCTTACGACAATATTATTAATAAATCGTATGTGACTAAATTTTTCTTCTTTTACTTATATCACTTTATTCTTCTATTACTTATATCACTTTATTCTTCTATTCGAACAACTTAAGGGGGTATTCTAGTCTAGAATTTCGAAAAAATCGATTTTTTGCATATTTTCAAAGTTTAGACCTTTAAGAATATGTCCTTAAGAGGATTTTTCGAAATTCGAATTATTTTCGGAGTTATAGCTATTTTTGTGACGAGCCAACCAATCCGGTCTGGCCGGAACGAATCAACTTTAAACGCGTTTTTCTCGAAACTACTTTTTTCGACACGGTTGATGTGATATCTCAAGTTCTAATGGACCGATTTACTTGAAATTTGGTACAGAGCTTCTCAATATAACAGTGATTGCCCCCGCCTAGGATTTTTTGAAAATTTTGTTTTTTACTATTTTTTAAAAATTCCGAAAGTTGAAAAAAATAAGGCAAAAATGACTGTTTTTTCACACTGCCGCCATTTTGCAAAAAAAAATTTTAATTTCCCTAGGCGGGGATACTACTACAACCTTCTTTTTCAATAATTTCAAAATTTTTTTTGTTTCAAATGACCGGAAGGGTTGGAACCACGTCTACCAGGAGACACCTTTTTTTTCGAGCCCCCACTTTGCCAGCCTATACCTTTTTCAATTTTGATTTTTTTATTTTTAATAATACTTTTTTGTACTCTTAAAATTTTAATAAATAACTGATAAAAATGGATAGTAAAAATATTTGTTGGTTTTTTTTATAGCGCCCGAAAAAACACCTAAAATTCGTGCGTCTAGACTAGAATACCCCCTTAAACCAGTGTTGAGAAATCTTTTTCACTTGCGACCCTCATACTCAGACTGAAATTTTACGTGACTCATTATTTGTTGTTACCATCCTATTTTCTGAACGTTTGGTTTGAAAATTTCAACATAAGAATTTCTCAAAATTTTTACGACTCCCAACAATTTTTCTGCGACACCTTGAGGAATCACGACCCCCAGTTTGCGCACCACTAACAAACAGTTATTTTAATATTGCTAAAACAATTTTAGTGAATTGTATTTTCCTTTTTTTTTACATCTTTTTCAATTTTAATCACTCTTGTTTCTTTGTATTATTTTATAACGCTTTACTTTTTTTAAGGAAAATGTTACATACTAATTTTTTTTTTATATATATATATATATATATATATATATATATATTTATATATATATATATATATATATATATATATATATATGTGTGTGTGTGTGTGTGTGTGTGTGTGTGTGTGTGTGTGTGTATACATATTGTAATTGTGTTTATTTATTGCTAACCTAATTTTCATATTATATGGTATATACAATTGTTTAATTAATTTTCAGTATTATAAAAAATGTATCTGTGTTGTGCAATAATTAGTAGAACACAATAATAGAATAATATGAAACTTAATGTATTGTCTTTGTTGAATTACGAACCGTAAAACGCATTAAAAGCATAAAATTCAGTAACCACAATGAGTTACAATATTTCTTTATAACATGGTCATATCTTCAGTGTTAATTCTCGTATTTCACATAATAACACTTTATTTGATACCGCAACAATAACCACAAATTTCCCAATGGAGCCATACATTCGAAGCATTACACCTTAATAAAACTTCGTTGATTCATATATATATATATATATATATATATATATATATATATATATATATATATATATATATATATATATATATATGTATGTATGTATATCGCTCATTTTTATGATTGTATACATCTTTGTAATTCATGAAATATCGTTTGATTGGTGAGTAACGTGATACATATTTCAAAGAAAGAAATCACGTTTTATCAATTTCGAAAGAATGATTAAAATTGTAGATGGTATTGTTTTGACTTGCAAATTAATTATCATCTCATTCGTTATGTTGATTTTATTCTGCTGGTTATATTTTTTTTTCGTTTTGTTCGTTCAACACATCTTGTCCGTAACAATTGTCCGTGTCACGCAATTACGTTTAAAATATCAGAGATTTATATGAAATTTAAATTTTTAAAAATACCACATTTCAGAGAAATTTATTAAATTCCAAGTTGGGTTCGTGAGGTCAACACCAATGACGTACGTAAAATTTGATAAAATGTATATGATGTCAAAGAAATATTTTATTTATACGTGCATATTTTAAACTAATTGTGATGATTTTTATTCAGTGATCATTTGCATATATATATATATATATATATATATATATATATATATATATATATATATATATAAATTATTATAGATTTTTTTATACTCATTTAAAAAAATAAATGTATATATTTATTCAAAAATTAAATACTATTTATCCTTTACTTTTATCAATAAAAAAATATTATATAGGGTTCTTAAGGGGTTATACGCACTTGCGAGGCGCAAAAACGACGTTTTTTTAGGCATTTTTTAGAAACCGTATTTATTTTGCAATTACAAATTATGGTTATTTGAATAGATCCTACTTTCAAGAATAAAATAACATGTCGATCATAAAAAAATATTGAAGTGCACCGCTCCTGCAGACGATGTCCCGAACGACCTCCAAAAAAAGGCGCTTGGCGGTGATCTCCATATCGGCGGTTTGGATTATTTGAAATCAAAAATATGGTCAATTCTTTTAAAGGATAGATTAATGCAGGTATTGAACGAAGGAATAATAAAAATTTTCATTTTTGACAAAATGGCGTCTACTTGAAAAAAATTTTTCGTTTTTTACTAAAATTTTCGCTCCAAATTGTTTAAAAAAATAGTAATAATTTTTGTAAACCTTATTCCTTCGTTCAATACCTGAGGAATATATTTGAGAAGATTGTGTGAAAATTTGAGACCGATCGGTTCAGCCATTTCTGAGATATCGAGATCACCGACTATGAAAACACCGTTTTGAGATAAACGCATTTGAAGTTTCGGAAGTAGTTTACACATAGTTAATTTTTTTTTACAAATTCAGATGTATGTCCGAAAATATTTATTGGATTTACTTTAAATTTTCAGAGAATATACTCAAATATATTTGCATTCCGAAAATGCAAAAAAATCGATTTTTTGACATTTCTAACTGCATATAACCCCTTAAATTCACAAGTTTTCAGTCATTTATATCATAATTAATTTTTTATTCAGTATAAATCAAGGAGAATTTTACATATTTTTATCAGTAATATTTTTTCAATTTATTTATAATAAAATTTATAATTATAAACAAATCTCATAAGCTTATCAAATAAGTAAAAATTAAAATTAGAACTCAATTTGTTGTATAAAACGTTAATAATTTCAAATATTTTAAGGTAATGTATGTGATTCTCTTATATTCATCTTATTTATTAACGATCTTCCAAATCGAGTTAATACAAAAACTAGTCATAAGAAAATTGTGTCAAAGTCTCGACACAAATGAACCTTGACAAAGTTTCTGATTGAACAAAATACGACATGAAATTAAATCCTTCGAAAAGTATTTATATAAGATTTACTAATAAATAACTTTTTATTTTTTCGTGCTATGCTATAGCAATGGAATAGAAGTAATAATTTTTAATTTATATAAATACCTCGGAATTAAATTACAATAATTTTTATTGTGGGATATGAATATTTTTAATATTGCAGCCAAAGTTAGCTAAAAATAATTTTAGCTTTCTAAAAAAACTATTAAGAAAAAAAATTGCATTAAAAAAGTTTTCTTGTCTTGGATAATATTGTTACTTGAGTATTGCAAAAATATATGGTATCCATATTCGACTATACAAATATGAAATATATAAAGGATACAAAAAAACCGCTTCATATTAAATAAACATGTACAAAAAATTTAATTACAATACAACAAAAAACAAATTGATAGAAAATTCATACGTTCTCTGGCTTGAAATGCCCTTCATTCCTATATATTTAAAATCAGTCTTTTTCGCTTTAAGAAGGAGAAAGGAAACAATAAAGAGTAAAATTTTGATTATTATTAGAATTATTAGAGCGTCTGTCCTCGCATTTATTGTCATAAGTTAGTGTATTATTATTATTAATTTATCCGAAATTGCAATTTTATGAAATAGAAAATATGAACGATATTTTTATAAATGTTTGAAATTGTTGGAAATATCTGAAATTAACTTTTTTGGAAAAATACATTTTCATTAAAGTACTTATAAATATAACATGTACAAGTATGCATATATATATATATATATATATATATATATATATATATATATATATATATATAAACAATGCTTAATACGCATAAATGATTAAAAAGCACATATATAACTTCTCTCGTTCATTATAATTTATTACCTGTTCCGTTTGTACATAGTTAAAAATTTCTTATTCTCATTTAATATTAGTATTTTTATACGTATAATATATGTACAAGTATATAGTTAGATGGAGATTTCGAATACCTAGAAACATAAAACTGCTATATCAATTTCTTTTCTTTCCAAAGCGTATATATTTAACTGTAAAGCAACTTCCTGTCGAACCCATGTTAATTCATTTCTACTGTCGGTTCATCAATTTAATAAACTAAATTCATACGGAAACGCAGATGGTCGTTCTGAAGAAAGTTTATTTGTTTATTTATATACAAAGTTATATGTTAATTGAATATGTTTTAATCTGTAATATCGCTGTCCATTATCTGTGCAAATAATTTTTTTGTAGTTATGGTTTTGTAAATTATACATTTACGAATAACAGTTTTTTGTTCGACATGTCAACCTTATTTAGTAAATGAAACAAATAAAAATGTTTACACTAAAACTACACATTAAACACTTATTATACGAGTATATATAATATTCTAAATATTTAAATGCTTTAAAAATTTGTAAATCATAAAAATTAATAATATACTTCTATAGAAAAGAAATAAACTATTAACTATGGAATTTAATTGTAAATAAAACACATTTTTTACGAAAATTCAAAAAGACTATAATCACAAATATATATATATATATATATATATTGGCATTTTAATAATAACCATATTACTCTTTCCATCTAAATAATTGTTTGATTTTAAACAGTACTAGTGTTTTTCTTAGTTAACATACTTTATACTAAATTATAGCCCATATTACATCTATCTACCTATCTACTTATTAAATATATATATATATATATAATTTCATAAAACCTTTCCTAAGTAATTTATTAAAAAATACAAATTATCTAATATTTATAGATATATTTTATTATATGAAACATGCATTTGCTAAAAAAGATTTTATTAGATACATTTTTTTTACTGAATTAAATAAAACACTTATATGACTTTTTTGAGAACTACTGGCTCTATTAATCACATCAAGAACATAATTTGTAAATGTATAAAAATAGTATCTGACAGAACGAGAAAATCTCTTATAAAATAGATTCGTGTGACGACATTCGATTTATTAATTTAACAAAATGTATTTATTTCGTACAAATTTACATGGACGTCATTCCAAACATATTGACATAATCAACGTCGCTAAAAATATCAAGATTAATATATGTTTATACGAGAATAAAAAATTTATACTGAAAACATATTTAAGAGTGTGACAAATATGATAAATCAAAATAGATTTTATAAATGAGTACTTTGCGTATATTCATGTTATTTATATAGTTGAACAAGAAAAAAATGCGATATATAAACATTTACAAATAATAGTTAACATTTTTTATTTTTATTATCGAATCTATTTATAATTCCACGCATATGTATCAACAATACTTTTATTCGATTTACATTTACATAAAATTCTGAACAGTTTATAAAACATAAAACCGATAAATTCGATATTTTTAGTAGTAGAAAATACCATGCTTCACCACTATCAAGTTTTATGTTCATCGCGTGTATTTTTCCGCGCTTATTTAAATTAAGTACACATATAAAAACTCTTCTTTATTTGACATATATATTCAACGTGATACAAAATACATAAATTGATATCTATTAAGCACACAGACGTACAATTATGAAACACAACTGTTTAAATGACAGATCCACTTGTATATCTAATAAAACGAATTGAAATTTAGATGCTATATTTAGATGCTGTTTAGTATGCATTAACCATCTACTTATTATACTAATTCTATGTCATAGAGTTAATTTCATATTTAACTACAGCGAGAATATAAATTCAACGCGTGGTTACTTTTCAACTTAAAAATATCTACCCCCTTTGCTGTAGCTAATCTTATTATTTGTACTTTTAAACGTGGAACTAACATTTTTTATCTTCATAAATTATTTCAGAACATTCACAGATAATTATACAGTCTGATTAAAAAGTGTATATAGAATTTATAAATAGTGGCTTTATAAAATATTTGAACGTCTTAAAATTTCCTATAATAACCATAAAATTACATTATTTTTTTTTTAAAAAAAGCATATTTAATAATAAAATATAAATTAGATATAACAATTTAATTTAAAAAAATATTTCAAAAAAAACTGAAAAAATATTTGTCATTTTAAATCTTTTAAGAAAAAATTTAATTATTATCGCCAAATATTTTTGTAACACTTTATAATTTTATATATTCAAAAGATTAACAAAATAATTTAAAGAAATTATTATTAAAGTTTATAAATATTTTTCCCTTTTCTAAAAAATACAAAAATACGTATTACTAGAAGATACAGAGATAAAAAAAGAATATCTTAAAGTACTATCTAATGTGATCAAAATTATATAAAAATAAATAAAAAGAAGATAGCTAGTTGTAAAATCTAATTAAAAGAAATGAAGAAAAATGTTAAGTATACAAATTAAATAAACTTAAGAAGAATCATATGTTTAAAATAAATATTTTATATTCATTTTATGAATCAAAATTATCAATATTATTTTTGACTAAAATCAAGAATAAAATATTAATTTTGATTAGTTATTAATCTTCTTATATAAAATTTTATTTAATTAATAAATAATGACAACAAAGAAGACTGAAAAACTCAATCCTTTCAAATATTAAAATCAGTATCGAATTTTACTTTTGCGCAATTTCCGAATGACTGATATTGTTTTTGTCGTCAAAGAACAATATCTATATTTCTTCCTTATTTCTATAAACGTTATATATGTGCGTCATTTTTTCTTTAAGCGCATTCTATGATAATAATATGTAAATATAGAGTTGAAATAATAAGATGGAAATATAATTTGTAGCTGAGTTGAAAATTTAAAAAATAAAATAAAAATCAAATGCAGTTATAATTCTTCGGACACCTGCATATATGCATTGTAAATCATTTACGTATAAATTTATGTCGTATATTATATTAACAAATGTTTATGGAAATAAAACACGTGCAAATGACCAAATATGAAACGAAATGTTAACCTAATTTTGATAAGTCATACCTACGTATGTTATTGCTTATAAATGTCCAATGATGTATATTTATTAGTTTTTTTTAAAAAAAAATCAATGATCATTAATCATATTTTTATATAAAAAACGAAACATTATTCAGCGAAATGATCATTGCATAATATTTCATTAAAGTACCTAATAAATATTTATGATTGACTCTTTGTTGCTTATCAACATTTCAATGTTAATATCATCTTCATATATCAAATCAAAAACAGACGACTTATTTTTTATTGTACTATTTTTACTAATGACAATATTTTTTTATAATTCTACAAAAAAATATCAATAAAAATTTATTTATATTCTACTTCCAATTACTTGGCTATCTAAAAGAAAGTTTCTCATTTCCATTAATTTGATCTAATTTTTTTTTAATATACATCTTATCAACTGGTACGTGCATTTTAAAATTATATATTAATTTGTTAATTTCATATTTAAAACAAATATATATGTATTTGTATATGACATTTAATAATATAATAAACAGCAATTCCAAGAATATAAGTAACATTTGATAATACATAAAATCACATTCTAAGAATATGTCATATATTATATATCTTAAAATACGTTATTATAAACATAATTATATCAAAAATATTTAATAAAAAACCCCTGTCTATTTTTATAAAAATATTACCAAGAATAGCATCAAAAATTGATCTATTCGATTCCAAATAGACAAATAAAAAAACTGTCAACAAAATATCTATTAATTACACGTAAATAAATTACTTGTAAACGAAATATTTCAATTATACTTTTTTATTATGCTGTAAATTTTCAAATATTTTATTCAATAAAAAATTAGTTGAGATTTTCATTTAGATTAATTTCGAATTATATAATTAATTAACGTTTCTTATTTTCAGTTAATTAAAAAGTAATTAAGATTTTTTTTAATTTTATTATAAATACACTTACGTTTTAAATACTACTACGCCAGTCTCTATTGCATCTATGCATTCACTCTTCTCTCTTTCTCTTATATATATATATATATATATATTCTTTCGAATGCACAGTGTTTTTTGTAGTGTAAAGTTCACTGTGGGGCCATGCTAACCCTAAAAATTAATATTATATTATTGTTCCAAAAAGTAATATTTGATATTTTGCATAGTAACATAACCATATTTTAAGTATGTATAATAAAATAATTATTTACTACAATTAAAATCTAATGATTGAGTGTACTTTACATATGTACACTCTGCATTTGGCATGCGTTGCATCTCCCACGAGATACTAGTGCTTCAGTTTCATCAAGATATGGTTTCTTTGTACTAGAAGATTCAATTCCACAACGTTTCATACTTTCCCGTACAATAGATGGCAATTGCAATATGTTAAAGCAACGTGACATATGCCCTTTTAGAACACCTTCTCCCATTTCTCTAATAAAAAACCATCTCAAATGTGCTTGATCTTGGAAATACTTTGGATTAACATTATTGAAAATACTGCACTGTTTACAGTACAGATATTCAAAAATAACCATGGGCTAACGCCAAGCTGCTCGTTGTATGCTATGTAACCCATACTTTATCCAGTGTATCAACACTACTTTTGGTCAAATTGTAAAATAAATTTTCTTTATTATCGATTACACTTTGCCCATTATGGAAAGAATTGAAAAACAAATCGTTGTCTTGTGCTTATATCGTCAAATGTGAGATTCGTAAGCAAAAACAAGAAAAGTCTTCTATTAATTGTTTTATGAAAAATTGGCAGTCCATATTTAATATTTCATAGATCATCAAACAAAAAATATGAAGATCTAAAAACTCCCACTATAAATAGTAAACCAACAAAGTCATACATTTCTTTCTAATCCATTTTTTCCATCTTACTCACTTTGAGTAAAGTGAGTAAATCTCCTCGCTCTGTGATATTAACAATTGGAGAATATTGGGGAAAGTAAAGTTCTTTGTAATTATAATTAACACATCTAATTACAACAAGAAAAAAAGTTCTACTGTTATTATACAAGTGTACAGTGGGGTCCTAACGACCCCAACTATCTTTAACAATAAATTTTTTAGTATGAAAAACAATAATAATTGTCTAATATGGCTATATTTTAGACAAACATGTAGAATGAGATTAGACACAAAGAAATTAAGATAGAATTCATTACTAATATTTTAGCATAAAAATAAGTACCTTAAGTCAAATATTCCATGGTGCATTCAAATAAATATATATATATATATATATATATATATATATATATATATATATATATATATTTATATATATGTGTGTGTGTGTGTTTAGATACATACAGAAGAAAAATATAAAAAAAATATAATTACCAGTTTTTCTGCATGCTTACAGATTGCTCACATGTAAATTGCAACAATTCATAAATAAATAATTAACAAACACAACCACTTTCACGGTAAATTTCACTCAACTGCATCCTATTATCTTTCTGTACTATGGTACATCAATTACTGAAAATCGTATTGTCAACAAGTATTACGTAACAACAATTCTGTTTGATTATGTCATTATTAAATAGAAAATTAAAAATAAATATTTCTGTACGAAAAATAAAATACATTGTACTGTAATTTACTTTTCAGATTACATAATATATGGTCATCCAAATGTGACGTCTAGATTTATGTTTTATTAAAAAGAAACATGTGTTATTAAACAGTGGTGTATGTAGTTTCTTCTGTTTCTTTTTAATAAAACACAAATCTAGGCGTCATATTTGGATGACCTATATAATGCATATAAAGATTTACATACTTTATTATTTATTTTTGAAATTAATATGGTAGTAATTTACATAAATAGATAAACCAGTACCACAGTTAATTAAACAATGAATAATTGATTTTTTACATTTATCTAAAAACTACATATTTTTAATATCAAAACTCCTATAAATTAGAAATTATTGTCTCATTAATGAGCATAACATTGAAATTCCATCATCTCTATAAATGAATGTAAAAATAAGTATTAAAAAAAATCTAGTATTTATTTATGAATATAAACAAGTAGAAGACACAAAAAAGACATTAAAAGTTTTATTACAGAATGGAATGTAAAAAGTTTCATCAGATAATTTGTTATTACATTTGAAAACATTTACAATTAAAAATATAAAAACACACTGAAATCGAGCTGTATAAATTACATATATAGATAATAATTTTTTTTATAAAATATTTTTAAAGTTGCATTTATATATATATATATATATATATATATATATATATATATATATATATTTATACATATACATATACATATATACACATACATTTAAGCACATAAGTCATGGCACACATAGGTAACATAAGCAATTTATTGATATAATTCAATGAAGTCGTTAAATTAAAAAAAAATATTTAATTGAAAATAAATATAATGAATATTATATAATAAATAAATTTAATGAATATCTTTATTTTCAATTAAATATTTTTTTTAATTTAACGACTTCATTGAATTATATCAATAAATTTCTTATGTTACCCATGTGTGCCATGACTTATGTGCGTAGTGTATGTGTATATATATATATATATATATATATATATATATATATATATATATATATAAAAAAAAAAATTCTATTTCATAAAACTAACAATACACAATATTTTGAAAAATATTTTTACTTTTATATACATATTTCCATTTTATTATATTACAAAGTCGATCTTCTCTCATAATATACTCATTTTTATACTACCTTCCACTTTTACTTTATTTTTAGAATGTACATTAGTCTACTATCATCTTCTAATTTGCTCCATGTATTCAATAAAATAATGTATGTTTTTCATTTCACCATTTTTTGAAAATATAAAAGTTCCTACAGTTATTTTTCCTTTCATTTTCTATACTTATTTGTTACATTCAAATATTAAGTAACATAAAAGTTTTTCTATGTCTTTTTATATATATTTTTATTTAAAAGCCAAATTGTTGATTTTTTAATATTTAAAAATTATTGATTGTTTCCATAAACTTTTAACCTATGTTAACCAGTTACGTTATCCTGTTTCATAACTATATTATTCAGTTTATTACAGCAAACGTTTGAATATCTCCCTTCTTTTAATTACATAATCATTTTAAACAAATTTAATTTGTTTTTATACAGAACTGTATCAAATTTAATTCCTATTATCTCGTTTTTCGCACATAAATCAGAGTTAATTTTAGAAAAACCAACTGGCCTAAATGGGGCCAGAGGCGTATATATCTTCAAAAGACTTCACGACAAATTATATTTCTTATAATAAAACTGTTTTAAAACTCAGTTCCATCTTTTTATAGCTATATCTTGTACATCATTTGACAAAAATATGAATATTTACAAACGCCATTTTAAATTCATCAGATGCAAATTACTACGACAATCAAATAATTATTCTTTCATATCGCTTACATTACACAAAATAACGCACACGTAGTGTTAACAAACTGTATCAACTATTTTTTTTTAAAAAAAAACTAATATCCAAGTCAAATTTAAATATTTTTCATGTATGTCATTCTGTACGCACGCTTTCTTATATTAAAATGTAATTTATTTGATTTTTAAAACAGTAATTAACGATACTCCACTTGCCTTTTTTAAAAAACTTAACATATTTCCTGTTTAGAAAATATCTTTGAACTTTACAAATTCTACTTTATACTTGATATTAAATGCACAAGTAATTTGATTATTTAAATTAATTCATTTCGTTATCAAATTGAAATTATAAAAAATATATTAAAAATAACGTATGTGAACTTTATACATATGAAACATTTGTATAAAAATAAGCCAAATATCTTATAGGTGGATACATTAAGATCTATGTCGTGCCATTGTTGATGCCAAATCGAAAATAATCCGTTTATCATGTAGGA
The DNA here is from genome assembly GCA_029203775.1 of Neoneuromus ignobilis. Classification (NCBI taxonomy): domain Eukaryota; kingdom Metazoa; phylum Arthropoda; class Insecta; order Megaloptera; family Corydalidae; genus Neoneuromus; species Neoneuromus ignobilis. The sequence goes on along the minus strand of CP092092.1, from coordinate 28,220,963 downwards.
CGTTTTAACGTAGAATATTGAAATACCATGCAAGTATTTTTTTGGATATATTTTCGTTGAATGTGACATTTCATTTGCGTCACGGCAAACGTAGACTGATTGTCTTATAAAAACAAGTTCAGACATATGTATGTATGTATATGTTGAAGTTGGCAATACAAATTTTGATGCAAATTAAATAGCCATTCAATTACTGGATGTAATATATTTATATATCTAAATATAACAATCGGACGTCATTGGACAGTTTTTTTAATGTAGGCTAGTTTATTTACCATTAATAACTATTTTAATAATATATAGATTAGAAATATTTACTTTGTGCATGTATATATATATATTAAGAATTGAATCAGATTACCATTTGACGTAATTATAAGATATACACTCAAGATATGTATATAAAACTCATGCATACGATTATAACAAAACGATTGAAGGTGAATAAATCGAAGTTCAAGTACATATCAATTCTGTTTTTTATCTTTATATAATTGTATGTCGTTAAAGACAACAAGTATTTTTAAGCCTCTTGTTTATTTAAAAAAACATTCTTGTATAAATTTAAAATTATAATTATTAAATTAAATTTAATCCTATTTAACGTTTCATTTACTGTAAATAAAATGCTAAATACTCATACAGTGAATAATAGATGATAAAAAAGTATTATCATAACTCCTTAAAAAAGTATTATCATAACTCGAAGGAAAACCCAGTATATTTGTTTCATAATATAAAGTGAATATAATTAAAGGCAAAAATGAGTTGAATACCCGTAAAAATCTATTCAGTTTCAAGGATAAAATTTACAATCGTACCATACAAGTGGATATTTTTTTTAAAATATAATATTCATTGTTTACACGTTGTAGTTGTGTTACCAATATTTTTATATTGACTTTCTGAAGGTCCTAATAATTTAAATAATATTTGTCAAAAAAATACTTAACTATGATACAATCTGTTTAGAAGACAAAATGATTTTTTTTACGCAAATCAATCACTCACACCGATATCAGAACATTTTATATTATCTTAACTCAGTATTCACTTACTGATCACTGATTCGCATTGTAAAATCAAATGATTTTATAATTCAAGATACTGATGATGAAATTGTCATCTAAATGTACATAAAATGACCAACAAGTTATTATTGTATACTTTTATAAAATTTTGTGTTTTTTTTATAAATTTTTCTTAGCATCCAATTAATAAAATTGGATTAATTATTATTTATAAACTCTTTCTCTCTCTCTCTCTCTCTCTCTCTCTCTATATATATATATATATATATATATATATATATATATATATATATATATATATAACGCTCTCTAATCATGATAACGCAGCTTTTAAATATACATTATAAAAGTGAATGACAGGAAATTATTAAATAATGCTGAGTAGCAATTTATTTGAATTAAATTTTTTTAAGCATAAAATCTGAGAGTAATTTTTTTAATAGTATTTCGTATTTCAACTAATTTTGAAAGAACAAATTTTTTAATTTTTAAATCTAAAATGTTATTGTCATTACTATTAAAATTTTATCAATAAAACGAATTATTGAATTGCTTATTTATTCAATTTTTTCATTCTTTTGTGATATATTAGTCATTGGAATTCACTTATTTTGGAATATTTATATTAATTAGTTTTGTGATAAAAAAAACTATCCTACTAATCAATAAGCTTTCTTAATTCATTGTATTTAATAATATTACAATATCCTAATATTTTTTTATTTTCTATTTAAAAATAGACCTCTTCATATTTTTTCACAAAAATAAATGTAATGTAACAGCCATCCAACTAAAAGTCACACACTTACTCACATATTTATATTTATATATATATATATATATATATATATATATATATATATATTTGTCATGAGTACATGTTATTTAAATTATAAATGTAACGTAATCTACATAAATTTTTGCGTACAAATAGTTTGTAATAAAACGAAATCAATTTAGTTCCTTTATAATGAACAAAACTGCATACAAAACAAGCTTCAAAATAGAATACAATAAACATATCAGTAAATATGTACATAGAAGTCATTCTAAATGTCAGTTTGGTGCAATATTTTCATACACAATATGTTCGAGTCGTTAACAGTTTATTCCAGTTCCCAAATGTTTATTTAATTTTTATAACCTCTACGTTTTCACATATACATTTCACTAGTTTCGCTACAAAAGTGACTCTTTTGACCTCGGTTCACATTTATAGCATGTAATTATATGTAGTTTTATTTTTTAAAAATACAATTTAAAATGTATTTTCGATCTGGTAAAATGAAAAGTTAAATAATCTTTGTATATTTGTGCATGTTTTTGTGATATATATATATATATATATATATATATATATATATATATATATATATATAAGTTTAAAACGGTTATATTAACCATTAATCTTCATGGATTTTCATAACCTTGATGTTAAACATATTTAAATTCTTGTGATCTATTTTTATATTTTAAATATCACATCTCAATAAATAAACTATTTAAATTGTTTCAGGGACAATACTATCATTTACTATTTAAATGTATTTTTTGAGAGAAATTATATTTCTTTGTTACAAAAATAATACTTTCCTTGAAGCTTTAATTAAACGTAATTATATATATATATATATATATATATATATATATATATATATATATATATATATATATATATATATATCGGAGATAAAATAAAACAATATTATTTACTGATTATAAATTCTTTAAACATCGTTACTGTTCTTCAATTGAGTTTAGATTAAGGGGTTGTAAAAATATTTCTAACATTTCTGAACAGTTTTACAGAAAATTCTAATAAGAATAATCTATAAATAAAAATTAATAAATCGATACAATATAAATAAATGTTTGAGTAATAAATACGAATTGAAAATTGTTGCATTATCAAATGCAAAACTGAATATACAATTTTATTTTATCTATTTAAATTTAATAATACTTGAAGATTTAAATGAGCTTTACATAAATGAATAATATAAGTGTATATATATATATATATATATATATATATATATATATATATATATATAATATAAATTAAAAGACGAATTTATTTTAAAGTTAATTTTAAAGTTGAAATTTACAAAAATGCCCTTGCATCAAATACACTAACTTTTAAAAAATATACTTTATTATTTAACACTTGCATAATATGTTAATTTACACGAAATTGAACTCTTTTCAATATCTTAATTGCATGTTGCATATAAAAAAAAATCAAGCTATAACAATTTCCGTTAAAAACTAGCATATTTATTTAATTTGGTTTTAATGTATTTCAAAAAACAAATAGACACATAGATTATATATATATATAATTAAATCTATTTCCGTAAATTATAATAGAGTTAATTATAATATGCAACTAAATAAAAAACAAAGAGGTCATGTTTTATTTAACTTCACTATAATATAATAACAAAAAATAAAAAAGCAGACAAAATAAAACAGATTCAAATTATTTTTAATGTACAAACAACAATATAATATTTATTTTTCACACAGGAACAACATGACAAGATAATAACATGATAATAAACAAGATAATAAATGAATTGTACATAATAAGCGAAAGAGTAAAAACGAAAATAATGTTAACAAAAAAAGTAATGATATTTAATACATTCGACAAAAACTGAATACGTTATATGTATGTATATTCAATTAAAATTGTCTGCTTTATCAACTGTGTTTCATCTAAGACTCACGACAGTTTATAAAAGGAACTAAATTAAAATACAGAATATCATACAAGTTTTTATACTGTTTTTGAATGAAAGGTACTCTTTTGAAAACTAGTTGTTAATTATCTATCGAAATATTAATCAGAATCAAAGTTGTTCAATTTATACATAAAAAAAATATTAATGGAAACTAAAAATTAAAAGGAAAATATTTTGCAATGAAAATGTATAATACATACTTAGAAGAAGAATTTCAGTAAATAGTATCCAAATGAATAAAAAATAAAAATTAATAAAAAGTACCTAATTAAAAAATGTATTATTATAACATTCTTCAAAGTCAAATTTTATAATAATTCACAAGTAACAAAAAATATTTATAGTTTTGTTCTTTAAATGTTTATTACTAAAAAATCAATATATTTGAAAAGACTATTAAGTTCAAGAATAAGCAAGTAATTACACACACACACACACACACATATATATATATATATATATATATATATATATATATATATATATTAAACATTTTGATATTATCATTATTAAATCTAGACTTTATAATGCAATGATAATAAATTATTTTAAATTTAAAAATATAATATTTTATAAGTTATTTTTGACAAAGTAGAGAACAAAGAATCAAAAAATAAAAATAGTAACTTTTACAAATATGCCACGTTATTTATTATGTAGCAGTAGTTGAATTAAGATATTGGCACAATTCTTATAGATATTTCTATGATTCACCCTCAAACGTAACAATGTATGTATAAAATTCAGTGACTAACAAATAAATAACCATATTTTTAAATACACATATACTTTGTATACTTATATATATATATATATATATATATGTGTGTGTGTGTGTGTGTGTGTGTGTGTGTGTGTGTATATATATATATATATATATATATATATATAAAATTCACTACTGAATAATTTTTTTTAATTAAATCTATCAAATGACTTTCTTTTTCACACATTTCCACATTTTCCGCTATCTTTATCCGTTCTATTCATAACTCTCTTCCTGGTCTTTTTTTATTTCTTGGCTCTTAGTCAATAAATTCTGTTAATCATCTGTTAACTTTAACTAACATCTGTTTTTACGATACATATATGCAAGTAATTTTCATTTCTAACTCACATTAATATATCTCCTACTCCTAATTATGTTCCTATTCATTTTATTTTAATTTCAATTGCACCCACTAATATAAATATTTTTAGTTCTTCAATGAAGATATTGGCAAAATTTTGAAAAATACTATTTTTTTAGAAAAGTAAATATTTATATATAAACAATTCAAATGAAAAATTGTTAGCATCGTTCTGTATCCTCGAATTTGCAACTACTGATTTTCATTTTTGCTAACAATAAAAAGATTTATAAAGATAAAATGATTGAACGAAAGGAGACAGTAATGAAATATTGAGTCAGAACATTGATGATAACTTCTTCAGCTAGAAAATAGAATTTTTTTTCTAGTAATGTGACAAATATCCCAATTTTAAGGTGACTATATCGAGAAATAACTGAAAACAATAATTAAAATGTAACAAAAATGAAAAAAATATATTATTATCTTTTTATTTATTTAAAATTCATTGAAACTTGTTTTCTGCACATTCCTTATATATGAAATTTAATAGAACTTAAATTCAATTTGAAATGAGAGAAGTGGACAATTCATTTTAAAGGATATAATAAAACGCCCAAATCAAATTCTAGGTCATATGTTTTTTTAATAATTTTAAAACTTAAATAATGTTCACGTAATGTATTAAATTTAATTAAATATTAACATTCATGCTAAATTTAAGTGGAATAATTGGATATACATATACGTATGAGTGTGTGTATATATATATATATATATATATATATATATATATATATATATATATATATATATATATATATATATATATATATATATATATATATATATTGATAGATAGATATGCCATTTTAATTTGTGTGTGAGTTTATAATTGAAATATTCATTAGTAGTTGTACAAAATATCAAAATACATATGTATGTATGTACATATAAGTATTTAATATTGGTAATAATGATATAAATTTCATACGACGGACTGATTTTTAAAAACTCATTAGAACAACGCCACAAAAAGATATTAAATAATCATTACATAATGTGATATTAGAGAAAGAAAAAAAAACGTTTAAAATTGGAATACGGAACGTACCTATTAATTATACACACCGAGTGCCAATATTCATGTCATTTCTATAACTAACGACTGACCTGATGTAGCAGTACAGTCGAGTAATCTGTCACGTCAATATGACGTAAGTTTAGTGTACAGGTCTATGACCTGAAAAACCTAATGGCTTGCCAATGAAACTTGGCAGAAGGAGTAAACGTGATGTCCGATAAGAGGATGCAAAAAGATGAAACACTTTCAGCAGTTCTGTTTGTGATCTCATTAAAATGTGTTTCATATAAAATGTCTATACTTGATAAACGATTAAAATGTTTTCAATAATAAATTTGTAATTTTTCAACATCGACGTACAAAAATCAGATAAAATGGATATAATAATCTCTTGTAGAATGTTTTCGCGACTAACAAATCCCATTAACTACTTGCAATAGAAACATATATACCATTTGCTATTACAAATAATGTCGTTGACTCTCACGTGTGAAGAATGGCCCCAAATCAAAGGAATACATTTGTCTAGTAAATTTAAAACAACAACAACTGAAAATATTTTTATATCGTTTGCAATTCAGTTTAGAAGCCAAGTATTGTAATAAAAAATAAACTATTACTAATTGAATACCAGAAATTCCCACTTCTCTAATATAAATCGGACATTTTTTACGTATGTTTCATATCCAAAAAAAAAGTATGATTAAGAATTTTTTCTGTTATTTTCAGACAATAGAAAACAATACAAATGAATTTTTTATATTAAATCAAAATGATATAATTTGTTTGCCTACTCATATCAATTATTTAAGTTTCCAATATATTTAATGAAATAAAAAATACATTTTATAATTAAGAGTTTTTATAAGAATTTCGCACTGTTTTCAAATCACTCATCATCTGAAAAGTATTGTTCTATAAAATACAACATTAATGTATTTAATTCTGAACTTATAGAAATAAACAAATATGAAAAGATCAGAAACTGCACAAATTTAACTTATCGTGTTTTTATTATTTTTATTAATATATTCTTTTGTAAATAAAATAAAAAAAAGAATACAAATAATATATTAAAAATATCTTTGAAATATAAATTCAGTGTTTTTTTTCATTTCGATCACATATATTAATATAATTATTGTTCTCAGATTTTTTAAAAAAAGAAAACAAATCGTTTTATTCAACACATAATTATAAAAAGTAAAAATTTTAAAAAAATAGTCGATAATTTAAATACCTTTCATTCTATAAATCGATTTAATTACATAATTTATTTGAAAAAGCATGATATTTACACAATTCTTGTTAAACACAACCATTAAGAAAGTCTGTCTTAATACGACAACTTAAACGGTTATTCACTTTTATAATATTAAAATTATATATGCACAAAGGTACGTGTGTATACATACTATATATTATGTGAATCATACCAATTATATTAAATAATCCATTGATCTTAATGTAGATTGATCAATTATCTTTATTTATTACAATTTATATATATATATATATATTCATATTTATGTGTATGTGCGTATAAATTTGGTTAAAATCTTCGTTAAAGACAATAAGTAAAAAGCATGTCATAGAGAAAAATTTCTAAAAGTAAAATTCCACTCGGCCATTTATTTAAAATGCTGTATTCTGAACATTTCTTTTCTACGATGAAACCTGCGTTATAACGTTGTCATAAAAATGAACTTCTTTGTTCTAATTTCACGAGTAAAACCTTTTCAAGTGAAATAAAACTGAAATCATATAATCTCTCTCGACTTTTTATGCCTCAGTAACAAGTAGTGTATATTCGTTTCATCGCATGAAAGAAACGTTCCAGCATAGCACTGTTTCGCGATACGACGACGAGATCAGTTCCACTCGTTTTATAAACTTCTGTAAATCCGCATCTGAAATTGTTTTCTTTCGAAAACAGTACTTGTACATAAATATATTCAAAAATGTAACTGCAAGAACATTTTCAGTGGACTGTTTACTTGTTTCTGACTGGATATATTATTTTATGTCTTGTTTAAAATCTCGAGATACGTTTGAATATTGACATATTTATTAACAGATATATAAGATGCGTGTCAATGACACTGATTTCAAATAGATATTGACTATTAATAAAAATGAATTTAAGAAAACAAACTCGTGATAAAATATGAAGAGAAAAATATTTTAATCTGCTCTATTTAAAAAAAATACTTTAATCATAATATTATACATTCAATAATTGCGTCATCGATATATATTTATTTATTCATATAAATAATTAAAATATTACAACATGATATCTAATTAATGGAAGGTATACGTATATTAAACGAGAAATATCAAAACCATATAAATACAAGAAGTTAATAAATAAATAAAAATCATATAAAACTCTAATACTCTATCAATTAACAAATAAAAAATATTAACAGTAAAAACTGTAAATTTAATAAAGAAAATTGTAAATAACAACTTGTTTTTGAAATAAACAAACATATTAATTTTACAATAAATAACTGTCACATTTGAGTATAAATTTGAATATTGATAAAAAGCTCAAAGTTAGGTTATATAAAATCAAGGATATTATAACAGATAACATACATATATATATATATATATATATATATATATATATATAAATTAATTTAAAAACATGAATTTAAAAATATATATATATATATATATATATATATATATATATATATATATATATATAAGTATATGTATATAAACCATATACATTTATTCAAACACGTGTCAGAGAACACTATTGTTTCCGCCCACAGACTAAAAATTTAAATAAGTATTATAAAAAAATTAATTAATGCATATTGAACTTTTGTACTAGCGGTCGTGTCACAATTCATGTTTTCTATTTGTTTGCTTCAGTTTCATAGTAACGTATAATTCAATATTGTTCTACATAGATATTTCATTGAACTCCATACCCACATTTTTGATAAAAGTCGAAAAAATAACATTTATTTTTCAATTTAATTACATGTTGACTATTAAAACAATAAACGTTTAATTAATTTCATTAAAAAAATGCGACATTTATTTTACATATTTTCAAGTCTACATGTTATATAATTTGTTGTTGTGTGAACAATAATTCCAACTACTTTGAGTTACATTTGCATTGATTATTACACTATAATATTATTATTTATAAATGTCTGACCTCAATTTAGAAAAGCATCCTTGAACTATACAAATAAGAGTCAAATCGTACATATAATAAAAGGTATGCATTCATTTACATACGAAGTAAACAACGATATTTTTATAGATAATTTAATGTTATTTGACTATTCGTATGAAAATATTATTTTTTCTGTAAGTATACCTTTAAGATATCTTCTTTTTATCTTACTTTTAATCTCAATTAATTAATATATTGATAAGTAATATAACTATTTTATATAAAAAACACAAATTTCACACATCAATTTAATTAAATTAAATATCTTTATATGTATTACAACACATTGCATATATATATATATATATATATATATATATATATATATATATATATATATATAAATTAAATAAAAATTCTCAAGAACAGAATAAAATTAATAAATATAAATCATTCCTTGAGTAATAATTTATTTAACAAAGATATAAAATACATTAACTAAAATTATGATTTAATAAATCCAAAAACGAAGGAACTGGAGTAACAATTAAAGAAAATAAATTAAATAATTAAATGGAAAACTAATAACCCTAAAAGAGCTTAAATAAAAAAAAACTAAAGTAATAATTAATTGTGATAGTGAAAAACAACTCAAAAAATGAATCATCAATAAAACAAGAAAAAGTAATACAGGGTAGGACAAATGAGACTGAAAATTGTTAACCGGGACTGAAGGTTACATCTTTAGTTTCATTGGGGCTACACTATAGATAAATACATTTATAAAGTTGCTACCTCCTTATACAATAAAATATACATAATATCAAAAATAAACTAGTTTATACTAAAAAATCAAAACATAAAACCAATGAAGAAATACTTCTTTAAAATTGGTAGTGATACTACCAACATTAAAGAAGAAAATAAGAACAACACGTAAAGATCAAAAAGTAATATAAAAAACCTTAATAGAAATATATATAAATATGTACACAGAATCACACACACATACGTGTGTGTATGTGTGTGTGTATTAAAAGCATGCACATATGATTACAATACACAGTGCAAAAATATAACTTTGAAAATTCAACATCCTCTCTATCTTCAAATGAAAAAAATATGAATAAAAGAACAAAATTACTCACTTCTTTTCAACGAAAATAATTTTTATAATTGAAAATTTTGGTTTTAAAAATGCATCATATTTGTTAGATTAGGGGAGGAAACGTACTCTATTCATGGTATTCTTGAATATTGCTGTCTTTCAAGACTTGTATGATGTCGACTAAATAAATAAGAATTTTTTACAAGCAACCGTAATGAATGCTATGGCATTGAATTCAAAATAAGTATGTTTTCATCTCAAAAAAAGAAACGAATGTTTTGTAAGAATAACTGTTTGACATTCGTCTTTCACCATTAATTATAATTTTCTTCAACATAAAAAAGAAAGTCTCTTCAGATTCGTTTACGTATTTTTCACGTTGCTACACGCTTTTTTAGCAATGAATTAAAATTATTGATCATATATTTATGAATATGAGAGAATATGAAACTTTTACGATTGTTTGACCATGAATCGAAATTTATTATTATTTATTAAACTAACTCATTGTAAAAAAAGTTGTCACTTTAATATAATAAAGTAGATACTTCAACAGATGTAATCTTGTATTATTTATATTATATATATATATATATATATATATATATATATATATATATATATATATATAATACAAAAGTGTTATTTATTTATTACAATATTACATCAAATTGTAATAATTATTTTTTTGCATTAAAAAATGAAAAAAATGTATATTAGTAAAGAAGCATTTTATCAATAAATATCAATCTTATATATAATTTATTTATATTTCATTTAATGTCACATTAATATAAATCAAATTAATTATTTATGTAATTTAATTACTATTTATTTATTAAAATCAATTATTATTTAACATATTTATATGAAATCCGAATCTAGTAAAAAAATCTTTTTTTAAAAAAATAAGTTAAAATAACGAAAACTCTTTAAACCGAATTACATAAAAATAATTATATGTTTCAAGTAGACAAATATTTTAATTTTTTGATTAAAGCAATAAACTGTACCAGGAAATATTCCACGACAAAGAGACAATTAAGTTTAATGGCAATTTCAACAAATATTTAATAATGAATAATACATTAAAAAAAAATAAAGATGATGATTTCAACTGTTGTTATAATCATTTTCAATTTTAATAATTTCTGAAAAAAGAACCTCATACTCGAAAATTATAGTAATTTTATTATCTAATTAGAATCGTGATTGTAATTAGAAAATAAAATTATCAAGAATCATCAAGTATACTCACAAGACTTGTTTTGTTGCACAAATCAAATCTATAAACAATTTCATGTATTCACTTTTATAATATATCTTTTAAATAGAAAAATATTTACATATATACTGTCTTTTAAAAATAAGAAATTGAAATACATCATTTTTTCAAATGAAAATATAATGAATTGTTCATCGTTATTATTCTGATATTTATTGAAATAATTTTTATTTAAAGTACTAATACAATTAATAAGAAGTTGATGAGACTTCTTGAAATTTTTTACTACTTCATTTTACACGAAATCACTTGTAATATAACAGTAACCTTAAAAAATATTGATAATATAATTAAACATATTGTATATACATATTATTTCTATGTCACTACATATATATATATATATATATATATATATATATATATATATATATATATATATATATATATATTATATACATACATACACACACAATATATGTATATAAATATATATATATATATATATATATATATATATCTGTGTGTGTGTATGTGAATATGTACATTTTAATACCAAATAGATCAAGTCCATAACATGAATCACATACATACATTGAAGAATTACATGCATTAAAACGATGACTAATCCAATACATTTACTTACCTTAATTAAAATAATTTCTTTGTACAAACAATATCGATAAACAGTGTCAATGCAATTTTAGTTTTTTATTTCATCATCCTACATATTTCACAGAAAAAAATTATAATTTTCGATATAATATCTGTTTATTTATTCTGAATTATTTTGATAGCCTGATAGACTATTATTCATTCTTGTATAATTTGTTTTTTACGTCAATTTAAATCGCGTACAGATCTCGAATAACAAAATTATTGTACGAAAATAACTTGCTTGTCGTTTAAGAAGAATTCACGAATATAAACAAATGATAAAGAAATCGTAAGTCGTTCATGTTTTTTTCTTTATTTCGAACATTGTACAAATATTTTTTATTCTATAATAGAGGTTGGTATACCTTTTTGAATTCAAGGTAATTTACTTCTTATATAATATTAACAATAAGAACAAAAAAATATTGATTATACTTGGCAGATATTAAATATGTCGAATAAATAAGAGAATAAAAAATTGTTTACATTTATTTTTACAATAAATTTAATAAAAAAAACTTGATATGTTTCGGTCACCTAAAATGAATTTTATTACATTTTTTAAAGTATCATATAGTCTTATCGAATTTATTATAATCTAGTTTTTATTATTTTCCTTTTAATGTAACTTTATTTTTCATAAAAGAATCATTTCCGCGACATCAAAATGTTATTAGTATTCACGACTTAATTAATGTCTACTCTTTTTTATTCATGCACATTTCTATAACAATTTTTTTCTATTTTGATAATATTTTTTTTATATATAAAAAAGAAAATTTATAAGAGTTTAATGAAGAAAAGTTAATTCTAATACATACATTTGTATTAGGGGGACCGGAAAATAATGTCGTTTCTGCGCATGTCGATATTCGTTAGTCATTTATCAGCTCATTATGTACTTCAAAGTCGTGCCAAAGACATTTTAAGGTTAGAGTGACTTGTTTACTCGTAAATAATAAAATCTTAAATTTTATTTGCAATTTATGGTAAAATGGCCAGCCATATACCAGAAAAGGTACATATCTGGCATTGTATGCTTTTTGAGTTTCACAAGGGTAGTAACGCAACGGTTGCTACCAAAACCAAAAACATTTGCGATGTTTATCCAAACGCATTAGACGTTCGTAAATGCCAAAGGTGGTTTTCTAAGTTCAAATCCGGTAATTTCGATCTTTCCGACTCGTACCGATCAGGAAGGCTAACAACTTTAGACAATGGCATGTTAAGGGCGGAAGTGGAAGCAAATCCGTGTCAGACAATCGAGGAGCTGTCAAACACTCTTAACCAACCTTGGTCGACCATTCAAGAACATTTGCACCAGATTGGTAAAATAAGCAGAGCAGATGTTTGGGTCCCGCATAATCTGTCCGAAGAAAACAAAGCTAACCGATCCACCAGATGCAACTTATTGCTTCAGCGGCACAATACAGAAGCGTTTTTTGATCGCTTGATCACTGGAGATAAAAAAATGGATTCTCTATGATAATCCAAAACGCAAAAGGCAGTGGCTCTCTCCGAATGAATCGCCACGAAGTACAGCTAAGCCAGGTTTACACCCCAAAAAGGCGCTTTTGTGTGTTTGGTGGAGTATTCGCGGGGTCGTTCATTTTAAAGTGCTGAAACCTGGACAAAATGTGAATGCAGACCTTTACTGCGAACAATTGGATCGAGTAAATCAATCTTTAATTGAAAAGTGCCCAGTGATTGTCAACAGAAAAGGTGTTATTCTGCAACACGATAATGTAAGACCGCACTACGCAAGACGAACCCTGGAAAAAATTAATGAATTGGGATGGGAGGTATTGCCTCACCCACCATACTCGCCCGATATTGCACCATCAGATTTCCATTTATTCCGATCGCTACAACATTTTCTAAGTGTCAAAAAATTTGAAAATTCGGATGATGTCCAAAATACCATCTCCAGATATTTTGCTCAAAAATCAATTGATTTTTATCGATCCGGCATTGAAAATTTGCACACTAGATGGCAAAAGGTTGTTGATAACGAGGGTGATTACATTATTGATTAAAAATAAAAACTTGGTAAAAATTTATCTGTTTGAATTTAATGTAGAAAAACGACATTACTTTCCGGTCCCCTAATATTTAGATAACTTTTTTATTAATGAAAAATAGATCAATATATATATTAAATATACTGAAAAAAATATGAGGTTTATCAGAAAACTCAGTTTTTTAAAACCAAACAATGCATAAATTTTATACATACATATATTTAAATATAACTGCATTCAATAATATAACGCCATTATTTTCTATAACTTTAATCTATATAAAGTCCTGAACAAAAATTCAGACAATTTTTTTTCAAAAAAAATGTGCAAAAAGTTCATATCTTCTTTTTCAAATACTGCCTTTAGATTGTCCATTCAGTTGTTAAAAAATATACATTAACTTTTACTATAATAAAGCTAAAGATATTATTAACAACTAAAAACATATTTTAGTGTAAAAATCATCTATTAAAACGAATAATAATAAATTGAATATATGAAATGTATTTTTTTAATCTATATAATGATCTAACACATATAAATAACTCTCTAGAATTATTATATCCACTCAGAAGTATTAGATATCTCCCTATAATCAGCTGATATTAATTCGATTGAACACATTTGAGGAAAACTCGACAGATTTATTCAAAATTGTCACATTTCTTCGAAGACTGAATTAAAACGAACATTACTGTGCAAATGAGAAAATATAATCTTTAAGTCTACATGAGAATTTATAATAAGAAGATATTATCTGTAAGTCTACATTAAAACTAATTGAGTCTTACAGATTGTAAACAATAATTAAAAAGAGAAGAAATCCGATAAAATATGAAATTTTATTTTATTAAAATTTGATTTAATTGTCTACACCTTTATAATTTGTTGATTTTTTTAAAATTTTAATCGTGTAAATTATTTTTGTAACAACATTTTAAGTTTAAAATCAATGTTTCAATTCATTTTTGACACTTTTGTTTATTAAAATTACCAAACATTTTAAATATAATTTGTTATTTGAGTTCATTTTATTTTTCTCTAATATTAAGCCTGTTTTGACTTCGTGACTTCAGGATAATAATTCTGTCATGAATAAATACTGATTGGACGATAAATATTTTTTCACATTATCACTAGTCAGATTCATCGTCTTTAAAATGTTGTTATCAAATGCCCTTGGAAACAAAATGATACTTTTACAATAAACCATAAAATGCATGACGGGATATTTTATTGCACAGCAATAAGTTGCGCTGGTCAAGAAAATGATTAAAATAACGCTGAATCGATTTTTGCTGTAATTGAATCGCAATGCAAACGTTGAATAATATTATATAATGAAAATGAAAGAATCACGACACCGATATGACTTTTAAAAATAAATCTTGATTAAAACGGCTGTCCTTCAATTTATTACAGTTATAATTAAAAACAATAAATGTATACATTGTTTTATTTTGATGAATGTTTATGAAAACAAGTGTATATTTCATTTCTGCTATCAACAAACCTACGCAACGTTTTTATTGAACGTTGTGAATGTATTTTTTAGACTATGAATTCTACAGAATTACAGATTTATAGTTTCCATTGTATGACCCTGAAATATAACGATATATTTTTACATTGTTTTATAATAATTATTGTTATATGCACTTAAACATGTTCGTATTTAATTCCATATAACAATAATATATTAATAAAATAATGAGATATTCGATCTTTTTAATTTTTGATAAAAAGCAACGGACAGTTTTAAAAATACTAAAAATGTTGGTGTACATTTTATAACTTTAAAATAAAAACATCTTTGTAAAAGTGTTTAATTCCAAAGAGATTCAAAAATATTGAATACTAAAAGTACTTTATCATCAAGTATTTAATACAATTTTTAATAATAATATTGTTATGATATAATAATTTTATATAAAGTACTTTGTAATACACACATATATTACTTGATAACGTATATTTTTCTACCAATTTATGTAAAACTATCAAAAAAGTGTTAAATAAAGTTCTGTTTATTAATATAAACATTTTGTTAAATATTGTTTATATATTCTGTACCATGAAATTGTTTATTTCGATGAAAGAAGTGTTTATTCAATCTTAAATTTCATCTTTCAAATGCAAAGAAATACAACAAAATAATAACTTGTGTTGTAAAGTAGTGATAATTTTTTGACTTTAAAAAAGAAAAATATTCTTTTCTATTCCTTATATAAAGATTTTTGTTTATTTCTGATATGAAACATTAACATCAAGTAAATGTTTATTTTAATACCAAATTTTATAAAATCAATTGACAGATATGTATATATTTTATATATAAAGATATTCAATTAAGAAAAAGGTATATTAATTTTTTTTCTTGACTATATATATATATATATATATATATATATATATATATATATATATATATATATATATATATATATATATATATATATATGTTATATTTGGCAATCAAACTGACCAAAGTTTATTTTTATACTTTTGGCACGTTTGTAAAAAAAGGTTCACCATCACTGGTCAATTTGAACTTACAAATATGTGAAAAATTTCTTAATTAAACGACGTTAAAAATAAATTCTTTATTTTAGAACAATGAGTTTGTATGTTTTTAAAGTGTACTTTAAATTAAAACATTAACTCTAACTAAATATACAGTTCAAATTTCATGAACACGTGTATAAATTATTAGATTAAATTACAACTATTAATTATATTTTTAAATCTAGATATGTATATCATAGAACGATTATATATATTTACATATGTCAGTAAGCATAAATGTTTAAGTAAATATTTTTATGTTTTATTATTTACAATATATGTTTATGCTTATATTTAATAAACTTTATTATTTTATTTATATTGTGTATATTTTCATTCAAGTATATCACAATGAAAATAATATATTTATTATAAAAACTAAAAATAAAATGTTTAATAACATTATATCAATTATTCTAAATATCGTGGCTCCATATTAGGGAATAAACTGACTCTATAGAACAGTTTTTAGTCAAATTTTTACTTTTTTAAAAATAGTTGTTTTCATATATTTATATATATGATATTCCCATTTGGAAAATACTTTATTAATAGTAATCCTGATAATCTCTTTAAAAACACTTCAATTTTCTCTTAGTATCTTAAACATTTCACAAAGAAGTTCCCTTGAGGATTTCATTTATTTTTATTATAAAACAGAAATAAAATACATAGAATTTTTATACTTTTTATAATTTTTAATACAGATCTAATTAAATTATGTATTATATTTTTATATATATTTTATACTATTTTAAAAAATCAAGATTTTATTTTTTATATTGAACTATTATTTACTACATACATATATAAATATTAAATTCAATTGATTTCATATGTGTGTATGTATGTATGCAAGTATTGGAAGGAATACTGATTTTTTATCTTTATAATAAACGCGATACTAATTGAGTTAATTTAAGACATTTATATAATGAATCAACATTATTGCAAATAAATTCTAATTAAATTAAGGAAATATAAAAAAAAGTTCCATATTTGTAAAATAATGATTCGATACAAATAAAGACAACTCACTAACATACATAATTATATCTACTATACAAGTAGCAGTTTTTAACTGACGAACTGAGTACAAAGTTCGATCATCCACCCTATTTATTCCTGAAAATAAGTTTTTTTAGAAAGGCCTGTATTGATTCGGTAAAAATAACAAATATATTGATGGCATTGACAGAAGAACAGCTGTAGCACTGCTTTAAATGGAAAACAAAACTCCAATGATGTGTAAAAGTAGGAAGGATTTGTATTGAACGATACAAAAGATAATTTAAAATATTCTCAAAATAATATACCACATCTGTCAATCCCTTTATTTAATAATCATAATCCGTACATTTTTTTAATAATTTATAAACATATTTCCGAAATTCCAGAAAAGCAAAAATAAATTATCATAACATCTCTTATTCTATGATCACAATTGAGTGTACTTATTTTATATATATATATATATATATATATATATATATATATATATATATATATATATATATAATATGGAAAAAAACAGAGACAAATGAGGTTATTTAAATAAATAATATTAAAAAAAGATCAATACAAAAAATATTTTTAAAAGAGGCATAACATTTAATTTATTAAAATATAATAAAACTTTTTTTTATTTAATAATCTCGACAAAAAACTTACTACAATAATTTTTTGTATAGAAATCCACTATTGTAATACAAATTATATCAAAATTGCTGTAAAACCGTAACGGAATTGATTACATCTAACACAAAGGTTCGAACTGGATATACACACTATTATAAATGAATAAAATAAGGAAAAATTATCAATGTTGCTTAAAATGAAGTTTTTACATTTGAAAGGAAAAACGATATAACGAGTTTACGAGTAGAATGATATATAACAAAGAACAACTAGTATGGGAGTCGTGCTGTCTAGGAGGACAGTTCTTTATGTTTCAGCAAGCTGATTAATGTTCTGCGGAATCCGTACATTGCAAGCCGTTGAAACGGAGTCGATGCGACAAGTTATAGTCTATATTTTCACTGCCAGAAGAGGTGTATCTTTAGTTAAACAGAGACGGTTTAGACAATTTTGTATAATATAAATATATATAATATAAAAGTCAAATATTGTTATTATTGATTAGATATATTTAAAATTATATCAATTAATGTTTTAGGCACTATATTTCATGATTTTTTACTTTAATTTTTTAATAACTTTATTGTTTTCTTCTGATTTAAATATAAAAGGTAATGATTATTAATATTGTTTTAAAAAAGGTAAAATATTAATGTATACGTTAAATTATATAAAAATTATTATCTTTTATTTTAACCTATTGAAAAAACATCATAATTAAGTTTTATCTACTCTACATTTTTGATTACACATTTTAACATCTATATTAATTTTTACTTGAAAATAAAAAAAAATGTTAAAATAATTTAAAAGAGATGTTATTAAAAATATACTTATTTATATAATAACAACAAAATCATTCCACAATACTACTATACAATAATGTTAAGAAACGATTTTATTAACTCTTGTTATAGAAAATATACTGTAATTTACCTGACAAGTTCACGTCAAAACGACTAGAAATATACCCAACATCAAATCAAGTACCTGTCAAACTACCATAAATAATATATTAATGAGTCATAGATCATAAGAACTTGATGCTAAAGGGTACGTCTAAATCACTTTTTCTTCGGCTGAATATTAAATTGAACAAATCTATTATCTATTAATACAATATGTCGGTCATTAGTATCGACTTAACAGTATATATTTAATAACCATTTACATAGAACGGCACAGAAACACAAAATAAATTAAAAAATAAAACATTTAATTTATAATAACTTTTGTAATTGTGAAATTTGAGAAGTTTTTTTTTTAGTTATGTTACACTTAATTGAAAAATTGACAATAAAAATGAGATAAATTAAAAAATGAAGTAAACTCATTACTTAATATAATAAAAAATTAACCCATCAAACATGATGATTTAATTCCATGGTATTCGACAGACCTTAAAAATACTTTTAAAAAATCGAGTAAATTTATATTAGACTTTTGTTAAATAAAATACACCACAGATAGTATTAAACGTGAAATAAGTTTTTAATAGACAATATTTACTTCATAGCACATGAAAATATTATATATATATAATACAATTGTAAAATAAAGTTCAGTACAAAATAAAAAAATATAAGATATATTACAATATAAAATAATAAAAAAACAATTATGGTACCTTGACATTTAACCAACTTTAACGAGATTTTTTCGGTTTTTAAACTAAAACTCATTTATTAATTCAATAGTCGCTTTGTTTTTACATTTTATCTGTATACTTGAGTAATACCGTCTGTTTTTGAAAAAAGTTTCATCCTTACATATTTGATAATTCTTATCTTCAATGATTTCTCTTCAATATTTGTTATTGAACATTGAATAGTTTTTCATAAACTTAGTTACAAAATAGTTCATACCCTTTTTATCTGTCAAAATTTAACAACTATTGTTGAATATAATAGGATCATTATTTCGTTTTTTTACAATTAATTTATTTTTTTCAAGAATCATCGACTTATATCTTTTTGAAACTAATCGTAAGTTGCAATTTGTGAAAGGATAGAATTATTGAAAGTCTGTTATAAATATTTTGAGTAAACAATTTTCGAAATTCAAAATTTTATTCAGTTTTTCGAATTATTTGAATAATAAAGTTCAAAATATGAAAAATACATATTTCTATCCAAAAACATACACAAATATCTCAGAAATGATAAAAAAAATTGCTACGTATTTTTAGATATCAAATAATTTTGTATAAACAAATAATGTGTAAACAAATAATATCATTACTCACTTGAACAATGTAATGCCATCTATTTGAAAATTTCTTAACAAATCTCTTAGTTATGAAAAATAAATACATTTTAATAATTAAAACTGATGATAATTTGAAATATTCTATTCAAATTTTAGAAATAAATGTAGACAGATCATATTATGAGATAAGATACTATATTAAAAATATTAAGTATAACAAAATGTTTAAGTATTTTTGATTAGAGATAATAAGATAAATCAAGTGTATGCTCATAATTTTAATTATAAACTCACTCGATGGATTCAAGTATATTATATTTATTGATATCACAAATAAACATATTATTCTGTTAAGGGGGTATTTTAGTCTAGAATTTCGAAAAAATCGATTTTTTGCATATTTTCAAAGATTAGACCTTTAAGAATATGTCCTTAAGAGGATTTTTCGAAATTCGAATTATTTTCGGAGTTATAGCTATTTTTGTGACGCGCCAACCAATCCGATCTGGCCAGAACGAATCAACTTTAAAGGCGTTTTTCTCGAAACTACTTTTTTCGACACGATTGACGTGATATCTCAAGTTATAATCGACCGATTTATTTGAAATTTGGTACTGAGCTTCTCAATATAACACTAATTGTCCCTGCCTAAGATTTTTTTGAAAATTTTGTTTTTTACTATTTTAAAAAATTCCGAAAGTTGAAAAAAATAGGACAAAAAAATGACTGTTTTTTCACACTGCCGCCATTTTGCGAAAAAACATTTTTTTTAATTTCCCTATGCGGGGATACTACTACAACCTTCTTTTTCAATAATTTCAAAAAAAAATTTGTTTCCGATGACCGGAAGGGTTGGAACCACGTCAACCAGGAAACACCTTTTTTTTCGAGCCCCCACTTTGCCAGCCTGTACCTTTTTCAATTTTGAATTTTTTGTTTTTAATAATACTTTTTTATACTCTTAAAATGTCAATAAATAACTGATAAAAATGGATAGTAAAAATATTTGTCGTTTTTTTTATAGTGCCCGAAAAAACACCTAAAATTCGTGCGTCTAGACTAGAAAACCCGTTAACTTGTTAAAATTGAAATTTAATTTCGATTTTAATTTTTTCTACATTTACGAATTTTTTTTCCAATAATTATTCTTTATTAATATATCTATAAGCATATTTAATACTTCAAAGAAATATCTAAATACATATGTAAATTGTAATAAGATGTCCATATGAGTTTGCAAGGTTTATTATATTACTATAGTAAATGATTAAAAACTATATAGCTATTTTTAATTTATTTTATGTAATATAAAATATTTTTTTATTTAATAATTAATTCACATACAATTTTTATACGTTTCAAAGAATGTTAACATTTTTTACCTTTTTACTTAAGTATAAATTTAATATTGTTTTATACTCATTGGACAAGTTAAGTAAATTAATGCTTTTGTAATCAACTACATACATATAAAACAATTAAAATAAAAAATACATCTGCTTAGAACTGCATATCCGGTGATGAGTTTCAAATTTTACTATTAAAGAAATTATGCGAAATAACAATAAATTAATTATGCTAACAAAACTTGAATCTAAATTATATTACATACATAAATAAAAATTATTTGTAGTTTGCAAATAACTAAACGATAATCTTTTTAAAATCGTATTGGATATCGTGCAAGTTTTCAGAAAACAATAAATTAAATAGTAAGAATAACGAACATTGTAGCAATTTTTGTAATTTCATTTTCTTGTGGATCAATGGAACAGAGTTTTAAATTATATTTTTATATAATAAATGAATTTAAAGATTTTAAACAATATTACTTTTCAAAAATGTCTCATTATTAAATAATCACCTAATATTCTTTTTTTGTACGAGGGTCGTTTGATAAGTACGGTAAAAAAAGAAAAATTTAATTGAATTAATTAATTAATTTAATTAAGCAATAAATAAATTTATCATACTTATTAAACGACCCTTGTACTCTATAACTAGATATTCGCATTAGAAAAAAAATGAAGATAAATAATTACTATATTTTTTGTACGGTTTTAATGTTACTGATTTATTTATGTAAAAATAAATTAACCATAAAAAACAAGAAAAAACAATTCCATTTTTTTGAAAAAAAAATTAATATTACAATAGGTAATTTACTTTTCAGAGTAGAATAATCATCTAAAAACGACAGAAATTCATAAAAATGTTTAATAATTATTTATTGTTCAATAATATTATAGAATATTAAAATCTGACTACGTTGAAATATTTTTCAAGAAAAACTATTATTTTTTTATTAAAATTTGTCTCATAAGAGAGATAAATTCTACAAAAATAAATGATTTTAATTATAAGTACCAGTATCGAATGTATCAGCATTCACAATGACAAGTTAGATTGATGGACTTGAATTTTATTGACGTAATTACTTTCTTTCTGGATGAAATTACAGACGTCGACTATCGTAAATCAGTTTGGGTTTGAAAGCAAGACCTTTGTTTGGTTTTTGTAAATGTCACAACTAAATATATAGTCAACAAGAGAGACGTAAACAGAAAGGGCGTTAAAATATCAATTTAAAAAAAAATAGTTCCGAATAGTAGGTCGAAAAGTAATTTAGAAATCTTTGACTGTATTTTTCGAATTTAACTTAATATCAATTTTATTTTTATTGACATTTAACTAATTTAGAGAATGCTATATAATGTATTTAAATTTGTAATATATTTTTTATTCATTGTGATTTTATGTATGAACAATAAGACGTGAAGATTTAAATTGAAATACAAAATTATACAAATTAATCGAAAATATTTCATTTTATTACCAATTTCTTACTAAAATTAATTTATATTGTATGTTTTTTAATTATAAAAAGATTTGATTTAAACAATTTTATTTAGAAAGTGTTAACTAAAATTATATATATATATATATATATTTATGTATACTTATATACTTGTATGTTTATTTCATAAATGCTTAGTTTCGGTCCCAACTCTCTTATCAACTATTAAAAGCAATAAAATATAATTTAAAAACTAATTTCAATTTTTGTACAATTTTCTTATTATTAATTTCCATTTAAGGCATTACCAAGTATACGTTTCAATATAGTATATTGTATATATTTTTATAAACTATAATTTATAGAAATAAAATGGATTAAAATTTCAAATTTTTTACTAGAAAATAAATTTTTGCATTAAGTGTATGAGTTTTTTTATAGTATAAACGAAAGACATAGTAAATAATATTGAGACTTCATGTTCTACTCCATATTAAAAAATAAAAATAACAAGTAAATATGCTTTTATACAAATAGGATGTAGTTTTATTATATCCTATTTGTATAAAATGACGTAAAGATAAAAAAATAGAGATGAAATAAAATCTAATTGAACACATTTCAATTACTCGTTCAGTTATTAAATATAAATAATAATTTAGCCACCCATAGTATATATATATATATATATATATATATATATATATATATATATATATATATATAAAGCTGTGTGTGTATGTAATCAATAAAATGTATAGACTTAAAATATATTCACATTAAAATGTGTATACATTTTTTGGGACACATGTATATACGTCCATCGACATAAAACTACTAAGAATAACATGCTTGACACCTGTTTATAATTTTGTATACATTTTAAAGCAAAATTTCAAATTTTCTTGTCGAAAGCGTGTGTGTAAAATGCCGATTCTGTATTAGATTCGACTGAAATAAACTGTTCGTAACAATGAACCAATAAACATCATTCCGTTCAAAAATAACACGAGAAATATGCGAATGCGCGCGCGTACAGTGTATTTTAATAAATGATCTTATAGTTTGTTTTCAGAAAGTAGTATCTTAAGAAATCTCATTCGTCCGCTGTTACTATCTTTAAGCGACGTTGACACGTGTAAATATACTTACGTAAACAGCTTTCAATACAGATAAAAAAAAATGTAATAACGTCGTTATACGCATTTGCAGAAATTTAAATAGCTACTACAATTCTAATCTTGTCGATTAACCAACTCGAACTGACGTACAATTATTGATATTTTTATATCATGAGATGAAATTCATATAATGTATTTATGAACGAATCGCTGATTAAAAATCAAGTTCAATCAATTAACTTAAAACAATATAAATAGCAATGTATCTTCTTCTTCAAGGTTATTCGTACGGATGGGTGCACGTGGAGTACACGATATGAATTCGTGGTATATATTTTTTCTCATCAGGAGCGG
The DNA here is from genome assembly GCA_029203775.1 of Neoneuromus ignobilis. Taxonomy (NCBI): domain Eukaryota; kingdom Metazoa; phylum Arthropoda; class Insecta; order Megaloptera; family Corydalidae; genus Neoneuromus; species Neoneuromus ignobilis. Next base: position 28,196,189 of record CP092092.1, on the reverse strand, counting down.
CACGAGGAGTGGGATAACAGAATATGTATATCATCTGCCTTGAGTATCTGAATACTCTGTATATATATTCATCCATAGCTATAATTAGAACGAGAATATTATAAATCAACGATTATCAAATCAAATATCGTAATCAACGAACCGTGAACGACAATTTACATCGACTTATATATATTATTTTTCATTTACAAAAGTATATTTCGATGTACTTATTTCCGTAATAAAAAATGCTATAAAACCAAAAATATATAATGATATAAATGCCAAACAACGCCATATTTTTTAAGATCTTGATAAAAATATATATAATAAGATATTCATAGATGAATGTATAATAAAAAAATATGAGTTTATTTTAATATATAAATATATTGTTAAACAAAAATAATTCATCAAAAAAAGTCTTAAGTTATAAAAAACTTTTACAACTAGTAAAGAACTATAAAATTTTAAAAAGTATCAATTCACATTTACTAATTATCATATTTTTTTTTCTCTTCTTTTTTTTCATTACATCTCTATGTATGAAATTTCTAGAGAATTTGCAGCTGAGCATTTTTTATGAAAACTAGAGAAACGTTATATCATATAACAGTAAATTTAACTAATTTAAATTAAAAACACACACACAATTTAAAAGCATTTTACGTTTAATTACCAATACGATCAGGTGTTTTGTAATATTTTATTTCTATATTAAAAATGAATAAATTATAATATTTATCTGCCATATTAAACTATAAACTATTCTCCAGTTATATTTCTAAATTATGATGCCAAAAATACAATTCTAAAAATTTTAAATTATTTATTTATATATATATATATATATATATATATATATATATATATAAATTAACTTTAGATAGAAATTTTACTACAATTTGTACTAACCTCAAATTTTAAACAATCTACGTCTGCTTAAAATAAATAAAGTACTACATACATACATATAACGTATGTACATACAATTTGAAATTACAATTTCTTCATCAGTTTAATTTTGGCACTTATATTTGAAACTACTTTTAAATAGTGTTGGAAGTAAAATCTCTAAACCATGATCTAGATTTTGATTTGATAAATTTTAATCCCTAACATTAACAAATAATATTTTATATTAAACAGAACAATTTTATGATATATTTATTTTGTTTTTGTTTAATATTTTATTATATTTTGGTCATAAAGATAGTTTTAAAATTAAAATTTTATTATATACAAAACATCATATAAATTCATATAACTTCCATTAATATATGTATATTACTAGTAATATAAACATTTAAATTTATATATATTTAATAAAAATGATAATAAAATATTTCTTGATTTATATTTCAGCAAAAATGTCATTAAAAATTTATTGAAATGGAAACGAAGTGTATTAAAAAAAAATAAAAATATTTTATTTCCTCATCACTGTAACGCCATCATATTAGACTGTGCAATTAAAAATATTTGTGCAGTTATAGAATGACTCAAAAAAATACTTAACAAATCAGTTTTTCAAAAATTACAAAAAAGTCGTTAAACCACAAAGATAAAAATATTCTAATCCAATCAAAATTAACTCCAAAATATAAAAATAAAATACTTGAATAAATGTATTATCTGCATATTTTCTTGAAATATTCTTTATTATAAAAACATTTAATTATAGAAATGACTTTCAACGATGATTGAAAATTATATCAAATTCAATAACTGCAATATGTCTCAGTTTTATTTGGTGGCAATTATCGAATCTTTATTTTATTCTGTCAATAAAATACAGCACTAAATTAATATTATTTCATCTGGATTGGTCTGGTTTGATATTGAAAACATTATTAGTCAATAATAATATAGAATACAACATTGAAATAAAAATAACGTTATTAACATTGGAAAAATTTAACAAAAATTATCTAAAATACAATGTAAATATTTTATTAATAAAAATAAAATTGTGTGAACTGTTTTCACGGTATTTTTATTAAATATATGAAGTCCTGTAAGACAAAGATTATTCATAATATCTCCACTATACAGTTGTTGACAATAGAGTAACTTTATATTTGCACTTCATGCAATTACTAACAACTTTTGTGTACTCACAAACTTGGGAACTGGCACTTAGAACGAAATTTGTAAACATTGTGTGTTTCTATATACACACAAGCATATATGTATGTACATACATTCACACTAATGTACATACACATATAATATTGTGTGTGTATATATATATATATATATATATATATATATATATATATATATATATATATATATATATACAGTATTGTCTAAAAGTCTTAAACACCTGATAAATTCCAGTACTTTTCATTCTATTTTAATTAGAAAACTTTTTATATTAATGTTATATATATATATATATATATATATATATATATATATATATATATATAGAGAGAGAGAGAGAGAGAGAGAGAGATGTATGTATATACATACATAAATTGGAATATACTAATGAAAAAGGGAAAATATTTTGAATGAAATAACTGCCATATTAAAAAAGAATTCAAAAGAATAGCTTTTCATCACTTAAAAAATTCTTATTTTAAGATATTAAATTTTTCTAAGAGGATAAATGATATTTTGTGTAACTGACTATATTTAAATGCATTTAAAGTTCCATTATATATATATATATATATATATATATATATATATATATATATATATATATATATATATATATCGCATATATATATATATATATATATATATATATATATATATATATATATATATATATATACAATTAAACAAAAATATTAAATAATTCGTTATTTTCATTTGTCGTAATAATTGATTATAATAAAAAAATAAATATACATATAACACATTAGATTGTATTAAAGAGGACTTTAAAACCGACCTTGAACAAGTTTACGAAAATATGAGAGTGATTATTTGCCAAAACAACGACAAAAATCCGCGGCACATGTTCACAATAATAGATCAAGCATTAAGCTATACAACGATATTATTTTAACTATTTTTTAATTATATATACTTAAAATATGTTTATTCCAAAAACATTGCATACAATAAAACTGACACTTGAGTTTAGATTATATGTTATAGAAAAACACAAATAATGAAAAACATCAGAATACAAACTAATTAATATCTTCGATAAAGGATTATCTCTAAGATAATTTCCACTCAAAATTGATTGAATTATTTTTAAAAGAATAAACAAGTTCGTAAACGATTACAATAATATTTTATTAGCTCATTATCAAAACAATTGTTTTCAACAATAATGATTTTTTTTGTTAAATTAATAAACATTGGAAGTTATTCAAATTGGTTGATACCAATTGGTAAACTTAAATAGTTAAACATCGATACATAGTACACAAAATAAATGATATGCATATATAAGTAGATATAAAATCATTATACACACATCTATTATTTTTTATTGCACTAATATTTTTCGACAACAATAGAATTGTTATTACTTTGATTGTTATAATGATTAGGTATCATACGCTTAGATAGAGAAGAATACAATGGATGCATATAATATTAATTGCCATAAGTATTTCGTTTATAAATCTGTTAATTTTATTAAGATATAATTGAATATACAATACAAATTTACATAACACATTTAAAATTGCCTTGTACCTAGTACCAAACATAAATACATACTCACATATATATATATATATATATATATATATATATATATATATATAAATTATTGAAAAAATTTTGTTCAAAATTATTCCAAGACGAATAATTCACTTTTCTCTTCATTGTCCTAAATTTATGATAAAATTCCCAACATCCTCAATTTACCTGTTCATCGAATTCATTCTGAATCTCTTCATATTTTCGGGTTTTAAACCTATAATATTCGTGTGTGTGCGTATGTATATACATATGTGTTATATATATGTACACTAGGTACAAGTATTAAATTCACCATATTGTATATTTCAAAATAAAATTTAAAACAAAGGAATAGAAAACGTTAAACACATGTCTAAAGGACATCATGTAATAAATGACTTTCATTTGGAGAACATAATTTCCTCTTAGCTACAACATGACACTGTTGTCATCGAATTCATGAATATGTTCATCATGCAGTTTCTATTCTACATACTAATGATGGCGCTGTTATATCTTATTGATCAATTTTATATTCTTAATACCTTTGTAGCATTCGAATTATTTATCAAAGGAGCACAAAGCGTTCGAATGCATATTTAATAAGTTTATTATCTGCACTTCGTTAATATGTAAGTACAAACAGACAGATAGTCATATATATGAAATACATAAAGACCACAACATATATATATATATATATATATATATATATATATATATATATATATATATATATATATATATATATATAAGGATGGATAAAGTAATAGAAAGACCAGAAAATCCTGTAATAGAAATGTTTTTATTGACAACATTGGAAATAATCATGTACATTTGTTTATATTTCTTCATTTAAATTATATAGCATCTTTTAAAGAGAATTATAGATTATTTTAATTGATAAATCCAGTATAAATGCTACAAGATAGGTAACATGACAAACTTGAAAAGAGACCAGATTATTGATGAATGTTTATCTGGATCAACTGTGACCAAAACAGCAGCATTATTAGTTGCATTCAGAGCAACAGTATCAAAATTTTTAATGGTATACACAAATTACAGAAAAACGTCAAATGCTAAAAGAAATTATAACAAAAAATCGAAAAAGATAATAAAATCCATTTAAACTACAACGAATATTTAACATCATCGTAAGTCTTTCTATCCACTGCTAGATGAAAGTCTCTCTCAAAACTTTTTACTTCGAATAATCTTTTCCATTTCACTCCGATGAATTTTTTATGTCTATATGTGTGTATATGTATATATATATATATATATATATATATATATATATATATATATATATATATATATATATATATATATATATTGTGACATTAAACAAGTTTCTTTCATAATACATCAATTGTGACATATTCAACATTATAAAATATAAAACGAGACTTTTCCAGAAACCTATTTTTTATTTCTTTTTTTACATGCAACAATGTTACAATCTCAGCAGATATAATAAATATGTAGATGAAGAAAAGTCCACATATGTACATAAACAAGACGCACTGATTGCATTACTTAATTCATTTAGAAACGATGACTGATAGAAAACATTCAAACACTATTAAATATTTTGCAACAATATGGCTTTCTTTCATTATGTATTGCAGCTAATTACATTTTATTGTACGATAAATTATAAATAGCTCGGTATCTTTTAAATTACGTACAAAATGTTTAGTGTCAATAAGATTTCTAAAAAGGTCAGTAACACGATCATTATTAAGTATGTATGGAAAATACGTTTTTATTTTTAACTAAATTATTATAGAAGTAATTCAAACACGATAAGTAAAAAGACCAAATAATGTTTCTAAAAATGACAATAAAAAGTATGTATGCTTTCTTTTTATATATTTAAATTTTAATAATTGTACTTATAAATTAAGTATAATAACAAATTGTCACTTGAAATAAGAGATTCAGTTTGTGAGTTTAGGAAAACTCAAGCAATAAAGTTAATAAATACGAACATACATATACAAATATACATATTTTATTTTACACAAAAATAGGTAATTTCAAACTCTTATATAAAACTTATTTCAATGTTTAGTTTAAGTTGTATTTTTTAAAGTTCAATTAATCGATTAATAAAAGAGATATTTTATTTTTAATTCATTTTTGAAATTTTATTATAGCAATAAGTTATGCTATCTTTTTAATTTTCTCTCATTTTATTTTTCATTGACATTTATAAATAGTAGAATTTAATTTTATTTCAGAAGATTTTCTTTGGAAATTCTTTTAGTTCGAAATTCTTAGTATTTATTCTATATTTATTTTCATCATAATCTCTCTATTATCCTCAATTAGAACTAGAACTGAACAATTTCAGTACAATAAAATGAAATCGTTTTAAAATTATATCTAAATTATTTTAACTTTGTTAAAAAAAAAAACACAAAATGTTGGATAATTTGTTTATATCTCAGTGTGTATATATATATATATATATATATATATATATATATATATATATATATATATATATATATATTAATAATAATACAGAAGATATGATTGAAACCCAAATTTCTATAAAACTAGAATTCATGTTTGTTAATCACCTCAATTATTCCATTTATATTAATAATGTCTTCCATATGAGTAAAATCTTATTTTATAGCTTTCCTAAGTTAAATATAGATATATAATTGACAATTTCTGTTATTTTTTTCATTAGGCTTTATTTATATTAACCTTATAATATATAATTGAATAAAACAATTTAAAAATCCCGAAAAAATCCTTGAAAGACCTCACTTAATCCTGTGAAATGTTTGCAATTTAATGATTTATATATATATATATATATATATATATATATATATATATATATATATATATATATATATAATATGTAATCAAGGCTGAAAAATGTAATATATATCTTAAAACTAGTGGCCTTGTCACATTCTGTAAGAACTGATATTTATATAACCTATACGAACAAATCAACGGAAAGTGACCGAAATAAACGTTCCTATTTTAGAATCACATCTGACTGTTGGAATTATTATTTTCGTATTTTTTAAAAGACATCCCGCATCCTGAACGTGTTGCTGTGCCTATCAGCTGTTTGCCATTTCGTAGAAATACACACACTTAAAAGCATTTTGTATTGCCATATGGATGGTAATTTGGCATCGGTACAGATATTAACTACCTAGGGAGTAACCTTTTTGCCATAATTGATATATAGTTTGAGATGAAACAGTTCGCATAAGTTTCATTTTAGTGCTAAAGTACTAGTTGAATGATTTTAAATAAATATGTATCGAATAAAAAAAGAATTCATAATTATATTTTTAAACTCGACTTTATTTTACCTATCATAGTATATTATAATATATATATATAATGTTTATTAAATTTTATTTCATTCACTAGGTTCATTATAAAAACTACACAGTATTGATCATCCCCGTACTTATACTATAACTATTACAATTTTGGAAAAAAAATAACTTCTGCCATATTCAGAATATTCCAACAATTAACTACTTTACCTAGCAAACTAATTTATTAATAATAATAATAATTAACAAGGTTAATTAACAAAAACATAACTAAAATTCCAACAAAAGCAGATATTTAATATCTGAAAGTCATAAAAACTAAATAATATAAGTATTTTTTTCATAACAGTTCTTTTTAAACATTGAAACGCGATTTTCCAAATGTCAAATCTGTTTTAAAAATATTTATCTATTATATATGTATAAATATACATACATACATACATACATACATATATATATATATATATATATATATATATATATATATATATATATATATATACATTCTGACGCACATAAGTCATGGCACACATGGGGTAACAAACAATTTATTGATATAATTCAATGGTCATTAAATTAAAAATATATATTTAATTGAAAATTAAATAATTAAATATTCATTAAATTTATTCATTATATAATATTCATTATATTTATTTTCAATTAAATATTTTTTTTAATTTAATTACTTCATTGAATTATGTCAATAAATTGTTTATTGCCCATGTGTGCCATGACTTATGTGTGTCAGTGTATATATGTATATATATATATATATATATATATATATATATATATATATATATTTAATTTTCTATATATCATATATTGAACCATAAAATTTATTTTCAGTACATTATGTAAGTTAAATTTTTTTTATATTTGTATTTCCTTTTTTTCAAAACTAACACAAAATTATTCTAACTAAAATCAAAGTTGACTCATAGAACTGCCCTAGAATCAAAAGCCACAACACCACACACACGTATAAAAATAGTCATCTACATAACTAGTACTTGAAATTACTTATTTCATGTGATAAATGATAATTGTTGAAAAACAATGGACGTTTGCCAAAGTATAAAAACTTCAACTGCAGAAAATAGTTCTATTTGTTTTCTTTTTTTAAGGTCATCAACATTGTTATTTTTACACTCTCAATTTTTCGATATTTATTAACTTATTTTCAAGTTGTTGGTATTTTTTGTAACATTGTTTCGTGACGAAAACAACTTTTTATATATTTATAATAACATATTTTTAAAAATATCCTTGACAATATAATAAATCTATTCGAATAATTTTATTATTTACATAAGAAGCATGTTGATTTTTATTCAACTAAATAAATTAAACAGTATATATGTACATAATCTATAATTCACTAATTAAATTAATTTATTTAGTACTTCTGCTAATATATTTTAATTAAGACACTAATATAAAAATAATTTTGAGCAACATTTTTAAAAAAATAATGGTGAATTTTATGGTGCTCTTTAAAATTTATTTTAAAATATAATTTTCTTTATTAAAGAAACTATTTAGGTAACTTCAAATTCAATTCATTCAAGTTCACTATGGAAGTAGTCAATTTATTTCAAAACCATTAAAGAACTTTTATCCTTTTTGTCTGGAAATATTTTTGAAATATTTCTCTTCTCTATATATATATATATATATATATATATATATATATATATATATATATATATATATATATATAAATATTTTTATTAATTTCTTAGTAAATTAAAAACTATATTATTATATTAGAAGTAAGGATTTTTAAAACAAAAATAAGATCAATATAAATCAATCAATTTGAATAAATTTCACTAAGAAATTCTGAAAAAAACAATAAATAAATTTGATAAACTCTATTAAAACAACACATGTTTCAATAGATATAACGGTTATTTGACATACGAATCCGTATGAAATGGAACGCTGACAGGAAGTTTAATGTCTAAAAACCTGTAAGGACACCTGTTTTTAACAGATGAATTGAAATAGTTTATAAATGAATTTCAAACGATACTATCAATTTTTTATTTTTAAATAAACAACTAATACTAATGACGAATTTGTTCATATTATAAATAAAAAAATATATAAATATTACTTACGAAAAATACAACCGAAGATGTCATATATCTTAACTAAATAGTAAATAAAAAGTTCCAAATTTCAACTAATGCATATGTATGAGTGTGTGTGTATATATGTGTGTGTGTATATATGTGTATGTATAATTGTGTGTGTGTATATGTATATATATATATATATATATATATATATATATATATATATATATATATATATATATATAAGCGTATCTACATAGAGAATATTTCATTAGATTGTTTTCTAAACTTATATCTAGGATTGCTAGGATACTAGGAAAAGAAAGGAAATAATTGAAAAAAATAAATCCTATCTAAAAAGTAAATTACATATACTTTAAAAGAATATTAAAGTTTATTCAATAAAATTAAATACAAAAATATATTTCAGTATTAAAAAAAATAAATTTATATATATATATTCCTTAAAGATTTTTATCTATACAAAAATTAACAAATCCTAGTAAAAATAAATCTTATAGAGCATATGTGGTCCCGTTTAAAAACGACAATCAAAATCCGCGAAATAATAAAAATATAGAGTTATAATGGCAAAATAATGAATTAAATTAGATTAATTAATTTTATAGAAAAAATAATTGATTTGATATTAAAACTGTCGTTCAATCTCATGAAATTGCAATAAAATATTAATATTCATTTTTAATTAATATATAAGTTCACTAGTAAATTGAAACTAAAAGGTATATATTTTTTTGTTTTAATGGAGTTTTGTATGTAAAAAATATTTTACATACATATTATAATCAATTCCAAGATATATACTTAGAATATTATATTATTAGGGTATACAGCACAATTAATAATATTAGGCATATCAATATTTTTAACAACAATATATATATATATATATATATATATATATATATATATATATATATTGTTATATATACATACATATAAATATATATAATAATAGATGCATTTTTACATCTGCTATATTACATTTATATTTATTTGTTAGTGGCTATTAACTTTAAACACATTGCATCAAAATAAACTTCTTATATGAAAGGTCTGTTTTGAACCATTTTACAGCTGCTTTTAAAGTTCAGCATTATTTACAACTGACTGTTCCTATGACTAAAACTACACTAATATAGGAACTTTCACAGCTGTTTGGTTAATGAATTATTAAATAAGTTCAAATACAGTAAAATAACGACTTTAATACAACATGTACGAGAATAATGCAAATGTACAGAAAGTTTGGTTCGTGCACTCTCATACGTTTCCGAATAAATATCAAGTTTAGTTTCATCCATTGTTACTTTTGAATAATTGACTTTAGTAACAATCATATATGTTGGAATGTATATGTATGTACAACTTGATTTATATATTTATGCAAGTTTCAGTTCAAGTTTAATACTGCTATTTGTTTCTTTTCATTTATTCACAATTCGCATACACGTTTAAGTATGCCATAAGGAAATAAACTTACATATACATTGTATGTATGTACAGATCTGGATATATATATATATATATATATATATATATATATATATATATATATATATATGTACACATTCATATATCGTAATTTTATACAAATAAACTTAAAAATGCAATACCTACGAAATTTTATAAAATAAATTCATTTAAAACTAGTATCATAATAAAATAAAATTTCAAAATATGTAAACAAATAAAAATCAAATCTAATAGAAATCACAAAAAACTTTTTAAAAATTAAATTTGTAGAGAAATTGATACAATTATAATTTAATATTTTATGAAAATAGCTGTATATTTGGATATTTCAGCAATGTGCTGATTAATAAAATTCGTAGCTAACGTATTTTCTGATCTTCAAATCATAATTACATTAATGGCCTTGCACTAAACTATGAACATTTCCAAACTATATAATTTTTAATTTTACTTTTAATCATATGTTTTTCTAAAAGTATACATATATGAAATTGTATTAATTAGATAATATTTTCTAAATAACACTATTTTAATTATAAGATGTTATTTACATTTAGTTTTTTTATACCATTATTTATAATATATATGATTGTGGTGGAAAATTAATTTTGACAATCAATGCAATTAATGATTAAGTTAAATAGAGAGCAATTATATGATTACAAAAGCGAAATCACTTAAATATAAAAAAAATATCTATTTAACTATGGAAAATTATAAACAGAAACATTACTAATAGACAAACCGAAATAAACTTAAGTAAATAAATAACCTAAGAAAATCAACAATACATACCATAATTAACCCCAATATCAAAACTATGAACGGTGACATTATATCAATTTTAAGTGAACTAAAGTTCGCATACATATTAGAAAATGTCTGTATTATATAACGATTGGTAATAATTACATACATATAAATGTGACCTTGATTTTTGAAATAAACTTTTTGTATTTTTTCTAAACGTACTTTTTTTAATTATGTTATAAATTGTGATTTAGATTACTATAATTTTTTTGAATGACATACAAATATATATATATATATATGTTACAAAAATCGAGGTTATATTATACAACATGAACAAATATATAAAAAGGCCTTTTATAATATTTTCAAGAAAATTAAAATAAGGAATGTTAACTATATATGTATGTATATAAAAAATATGATTTGAAACGAACGTTACTTTTTATAAAACGAAGTTGACTTATGCATATTTGTGGTAAAAAAAATACATCGGTGTTTAATTTATATTAATGATATAATTCCTAAACACATGCCAAATATTATACTTACAAACTGCTATAGGTATAGGGTTTTTAGTAGCAAGAACAGTTTCAATGACATCTGAAGATGTGATTCTGTTTTTATCATCACTCGTATTCTCTAAACGACCTGCTCTCAACCAGGAAACAGACAGCTTGCTAAACACCGAACCTAGACGATCGACACCGGAACCACAGCCCTTTCCTGTACAACTATTGCCACGACTGTTCAACATATCTATATAGTTATTGACAACAGTTTATACTATTAAATCTAGTTAATGACAACTGATGTATTAAAATCTTTATTGTATATTTATTCACAATTATAAAGTACATCACAATGATGACATACATTACTTAATAACAATCTATATCATTATTCTAATGCAAAACATTATAAATGAGAGAAATGAAAGAAAAATATTTTTTTTAATGATGTTAGTATGTTATGTCCATGCAAAGAGAATTGTTAGTTACATTATAAGCCAATTAAGGAAAAAATAATAATAAAAATTTCTTATTGATTTGACGTTAAATTCATTTTGACATAAACAACGAACTGTCAACTGACACTGTCACTGACGGAACAAACCACTTGGTAACATCAGCTGATCGAATATCACGTTACCATTGGTTATGTACTACACCAATAAGAAAACCTTTAGTTGTTCGGCTTAGCAACAGCCGTCAAAATCAGCTGGAATAATAGTAGGCCAAGTGTTAAGATGTATGTATGTTTACAATTTTCTCTTTTCCTACTTTATGAGAATTTTATTGTTTGCATATATGCCGGTGTATTAATGAAGTTTATTTACATTACTAAATATCGACACGCACATATATATATATATATATATATATATATATATATATATATATATATATATATATATAAAATACAATTATTTATGTAAATATAATATTCCAACTCCTGTAAATTCATTGCTGGATAAAAAAAAGCTCAAATGTTCACTACTTACATTATAATTTGAAACAAAACTTTATTCCATTTATTTAATCACACACACACATATATAAATGTAATTTAACTAATAAGTAATAAAAGCAAAAGAATTATTTTATTTCCAACATATACTGTTTGTCATTTATAATATTTATAACAATATTTACTTTGACAAAAAATGATATAATTAAATCTTAAATGTATTTATTATTACATATGAAAATTCAATATACATTTACTGTGTAAATTTAAACTTGCTATTGTTTATGAATTTAATATATATTTTTATTTATACAAACTGAAATTTAGTAAACCAAATTTATTTTTAAATAGGTACTACAATATTTTTTGCTACTAGAGTGAGAATCTGTTCTACATTTAAACACCAATTTACTATGTCTTTAGAAATTTTACACCATTCTTCACCATGATGTGGTTCAGCAGCAATACATCTCTGCTGAACTTCATCTTGTTGTTCTACTGTACCATGTAATTGTTCAAACCTATAGAAATATGCCCATGCATCACCTAGATCTGGTTCAATCTTAACTGTTCTATTAAACCATTCTCTACATTTTTGTACTTTATGTTCACTCCAAAATAATTTAGAAACTGCTAATAAAACATGTGGATCATGTTCACATTTTTTTAAAGCATCGACTGATTTTGTTTTACGCTGTGGCCGAGGTTCTAAAAATATAGCTTCTGCCCAAATTATCCCTGATGTAGGACATTCTTGTAATGCTTTTGCAATCAATGTTAAAGCTATGTCTTTTAATCCACCTCTTAATTCAACTCTTATAGCTTCTAACCATAATTTATCACATTTAGGATTACGTAATCTTGCTCTTTCAAGTACAGACCGTGCTTTTGTGAGTAATCCTCGTCTTTCTTCTAAACGTGATAATGAACACCAAACAGCTACAGACGAACTACATTTCTTGATTCCTGTTGTATATGTGTCCCACGCTTGAGATATTTCTCCCCGCTGCTCTTCGATCTGACCTTTCATCATCCATAATTTTGAAAAACCTGGAAATTTTTTTGCTGCTTCATTAAGAAGTGTAATAGCAGCATCTAAATCATTCAATGCCCATTCAAGTTTAGCTGATTTCATCATAACTCTAGGAGTTGGAGCTGAAGCACGTGCTTTAGCTAGCAATCGTCTTGCTCGTTCATATTCTGCATTTTCTGATTCTAACTTAACAGCTGCTAACCAAATTTCCTCAGAATTAGGATTAGCTTGAAAAGCTAAAGAAAGAATTCCTCTTGCTGCCGGAACATCACCAGCAAGCCATTTACTTTTAGCACCCATTAGCCATAATATTTCAGATTTTGGACAATGAGCAACAGCTCTTTGTAAAAGTGTTTCAAGACTCTCCCTTGTACCATGATTTTTTTCAAAATATGCTGCTCGGAGCCAAATTGATTTCTTGGAAGGAAATGTTGATAAAGCATGTGCATACACAGAACGGGCACATTCAATTGCTCCTTGATTTGCACACTAGAAAACAATGTATTTTGTTTTATGAAGACTTGTTAAAAATAAAATAAAAAATATCACAAACAATAATTAGCATTATATTCTAAGTATTATTAAAATATTATCAAGAAACCTGAAATTCCAAGAAAATATCAAGAAAAATTAAAAAACAATTGCTAAATAATAAACAAGTGCAGTTAAATAGTAAAAAAGACAAAAACTTTTTTATTACTAAGGTATTGATTTTAAAAGAAAGGGAATTAAATAAAGTCAAATACAAATAAACAATTACGTTTTCAGCATCTTCCATCCATGTGTGTTTTTGATCTTCTGATTCAATACCGTACCCAATAATTGCTTTAATAATAGCACGACAACAATTCACATGACCTCCTTTTTCAGCTTCCACAGCTTCTTTGAACCAATGATCTCTGTTAATTTCTACACCATTAGCACTTAATGAAGTAATTGCTCTTTCAATAATTTTATCAACCATGTGTATATTCCCATTTGCTTCTTCTAACTTAGCAGCTGTTGTCCAGATTTGTCTATCAGTAGGTATATTTTCACGTGCTTTATTTAACACTTTTCTTGCATTATCATATGTTTCTAATCGAGCTAAAGCTAACCAGAGCTCTACAGAAGTTGAACAACATTCTACTGCTCTTGAAAGTAATATACGTGCATCTTCAGGATTTTCTAATTCCACAGCTGCTTTCCAGAGTCTTACTGAATTTGGGATATGTTCCAATGCTTTTCGAAAAACACGTCTTTTAGCTTTGATTTCTGATTCAAGATCAGCAGCTTGTATCCAAATACGAACTGATGTAGGTACATGACGAGCAGCTTGTGCTATAACAGCTTTTGCTGTATCTGGAGGTTGTAAACGAGCAGCTTCCAACCATAAATCTTCACTGAGTGGATTTTCTTCACATCCTTTCATAATTAAATTTCGAGCTGCCTGAACTTTTCCAGTAACTTCTTCTAAACGAGCACTAGCTATCCAAGCGGGAGGATGATTCGGATTTGTTTCTCTCACTGATTTTAATAATAAACGAGCTTTCTTTATATCGTTTATATCACCTCCATAAGTCGGAATCATTGACTGTAGATCTGTAAGATATCCCTTAGGATCTACAACTGTTTGCCCGACAACAGAATCAGATACTTGAGACAATTTTACATTCATAAGAGTGTTACGAGCTTGACCTATTTTGCGAAGATCCATATCCCCAGTTGGAGTAAGCATACCAGGTGTAGCTAAACCTGGTGTCATGCTCGCTAAACCTGATTTTGGATCTATACTATTGGCTGATTCACCCCCTAAATTTCTTGCTAAAACACTATCTGGTAAAGGAGTAAATCTTTCAGGTCTTGGATTACGTTGTTTTCTATTCCGAGCATCGCCAACTTCCGGTACATTACGCCACTCCTCCTCACTAACGGTCACTAGTTCACGTTTTAAATCCGAAAACTGTTGTTGGATTTTGGGACGTTCTTGACGATAACGTTCTAGCTCTTCTCGTAATCTTTTTTCACGGTACTCTTTACGTTTTTCATCCATTCTTTTATCGATAGCATCGTAAATTGCATCGGCTTCAGCATCGTCTTTATCATAAGGATCTTTTGAAAAAAGCGATCCACCATATCCACTAAATTCATCATAATTTGAATCATTTAAATCTTCTTCATCCTCATCTTCTTCTTCTTTTTTCTTTGTTCTTTTTGTAGCTGGTGGTGCATGTCTATCATCACTAAAAATAATTAAACACTTTTAATTTTCATGAAATAAAAGCTAAATTAATTCTATTAATGTGTAATACTATACACATTTACCTTTATTTATGTGTGTGTAAATATGTATGTGTATGTGTGTATGTATGTATATATATATATATATATATATATATATATATATATATATATATATATATATATATATATATATATATATATATATATATATATATATATATATATATATATATATATATACAGACACACGTGTGCGTGCATTTATGGATAGATATTTAAATATTGATATTTTGAAATACTTACGATACATCATTTGCATCTCTTGCCGGTCCAATATCAGAACGTGTTGTAAATCCTGTTGCACTACAATAGAAAATAACCTCATATATCAAATATTGTAAATACAATATTACATGTATCCTATATGTTACACAAAAGAATAATTTATATATTTACGTACCCTCTGCCCACACCAGCAACATATCCTAAAGGTGCAGGAACCCCTAGAAAATGTTTTTTATTTTTGTTTATTAAAGCTTGTGGCGGTGCTGTCATGTTAACAATTTGATTAGTTTTTTACAGAAGTACTTAACTTTTTTCGTAAACAAAATTCATATTAAACTTTTTACAAGAAATAAATAATACATTATAAAAAATATCTATTTATAACAAAATGTGAATCAGTTAGAAAATAAAAACCAACTATATTAAATAAATATTAATATAGTTCAAATTATGTTACCATGTATTTATATTATTTGATGATTTAACTTAAAAAATTAACATCTTAGATTTTTTTACTACATTTTATTGTTTATTGATTCAAACGTTAATTTTTCTCGACTACAATCAGTTTTTATGTTATTTTCTAGTAAACTTAAAGAAATATCTTGCTTGAAATCTACCTCAACATTATATAAGATTTATAACTGATTAATTATTACAGGGTAGTGAACAAAATATTTACATTAATAAATATTGAGATCAAAAGTTTTAACAAACTTAAAAAGTAGCTTTATTTATCTTCAATAATCATTCAATACAATTTTGATAAACTAAGATTACAAAATTATTTTTTAAACAATTTTAATTAATTTATTTTTGTTAATCAACCAAGGATAAACGGATAAAACCGTATATACGTTTATCGCCATATCCCTTATATCCGTTTTATCCTCCATATAAGCAATATTCGCCATATCCGCAATATTCGCTATATCCGCCTTATCTTCCATATACTGTAAAACCACTAACTTCTTTGAAAATGCTATTATGCTGTGGTCTTCCTGGAAACGGAATAAATTTATGTTTTATCTTTTTCCACATAGTTCCATCGACAGCAGTCTAGTTTGTTGGTCGCTATCATCAGAATCTGATAGCAACTTAATTATTTTTCTTTATCTTCATATATTGGAAATATTCTCTATCTTACTATCGTTGTCTGAGGACGAAGATAAAAATTTGCTTTCAAATATGTCTTCCGAAATATATGATAATCCATCTTCATCTCCAGAGCAGTTTCGTCGTTTACCTATTCCAGTAGTCTAGTTTTTTCGAACGGTTTGTCATTCTTTGGGTAAAATTTTATAACTGGATAAAAAATCAAAGTCCATATTACCAAAATATTTATTTACAATTTACTTACAATTAGTCCAAGAACAATGTGAATTTATAAAAAAAAACTTTACAAACTAAAGCAAAGCCTTACATTAGTATTTTCAGCTATTGAAAAGCAATCACACACAACAAAATTAAATTAAATTCAGAAAATGTAAAATTTTAAAATTGGTAGTTACCCGCAAATACTTTTAGAATACAAAAATGTAAAATAAAATTCACAAAATGATATAAAATTATAACCATTAACACCAACTGAACGTTCGAGACAACTTGGTAGTCTGTTTTTCAAATCGAATCTAATTAATTTTGATACAAAACAGTTTCCAGGGAACAACTGAAATATTTAAAATATCTTTCTAATCCGTAAATAATTGTTTTTGGGAATAGTTAAAGTTTTATGGTGAAAATAATTTTATTTAATCTTTTTTCCTCGAATAAAAGGTTAGATCTACTGGATTATACAAACTGGATGAGATTTAATAATTATTAAACATTAATAATGTTTGATCCTTATTCCAGTAGTCAAGATTACTCATGATAATAAAATGTAATTTCTCTTTTAATTTTATTTTCAAATAGTAAACATTATGTATATAATTAAATTTCATTTTAAAATTATTTCAAAAAACGAATAATTTAAATAAATTAATTTTACTTCAACCTTATTTCAAATACAATACAACAAAATTACTTCAATAAGAAATGATGAGATGATTAAACAAAAGATAATATTATACATTTGTACAGTAAATAAACAGATAGTTTGTAGATTTCTTTAATTAATATGGTAATCTTTAAAATGATCTATACATAACGGTACATCGCAAATATCGCATTTAAAAACAGTTTCTCTTCTAAGGGACTTAGCTAAACATACATTGCATCGCTTTGATGTTTTTCTTCCCTTTGCTTCCGTTGGAGGTATTCTTGTGGGAAAATGCCAGTCAGTAAACCTTGTAATTGAATTTTTTATAGATGATGTCTTCTTTATCCTTTTATTTTTGAAATATTTGGCAATAATTTCTTCCGCTAGTTTTTGTTTGTAAATGTGGAAAGCTCGATCCTTTTTATTTTTCTTGAAGAGGATATAACTATTTAACAGCATCATATCCACAAAATAAAAAAACATTTTTTTATATGCTTTGACACATCTCCGCATTGTGTAAAATTTACTTAACGTTTGGTCGCCTGTATCAATTCCACCCATGTTTTTATTATAATCTATTATTGCTGTCGGTTTCAAAAATTTTTCTCCGCTGCATTGGTTTACTTTACTCGTCTCAGAAAAATCTAAAGAATGCATTGTTGTTAATACAACATCTTTCTTATCGTTCCATTTGATTGCAACTATATCTTCAGTTGAAAATATAGCAGCTTCTCCCTTTTCTAATCTAACAGATTTTAGTTCCTTAGGCATCCCTTTTGTATTTACTCTTGCTGTACCACAAACATTTGTTCGCTTATTATACAGTTCACGGTATAAAGTCGGTGAACTGTACCAGCTATCTATATAAAGGCAGTACCCTTGATGTAATAGTTCACTCTCTTTCATTAAATTCATTACAACATTTCTACTAGCTGATTCAGAATCAGACTTGTCTTTCTCAATGTATATTTTGAAGTTATGTATATATTTTGTTTGAGAATCACATAATTTATAAAATTTGATACCAAATTTCGCTTGTTTAGTTCCATTAAATTGTATGTCATCCAAACGGCTTCTACATCGTATTAATGACTCATTGATGGAAATATTTTTATGCGGTTTATATATACGTATGAAATTTTTAGTGATCATATCGGAAACTTCTCTGATTTTTATCAATGGATCGTTAGAATTATCATTATCGCTGGCAAAATGTAGATTTGCGGCAATGTCCAGGAATCTTTTGCGTGGCATAACGTTCTTGAAATATGGAGTTTCTATGCTTTCATCTATACTCCAATAACTTTGTATAGTAGGTTTTTGAATTATACTCATTAAAATATTTAACGCTATATATACTTTTAGTTCATTTTCCGTAATTTTTATAAAGTTTCTCTTTATAGCTCCGTATTTGTTTGTCTCCAATATAATTTTTTGACCTAATTCGTCATTGAAGAATAACTCGAAAACTTCTCTCCTAGACATACCTTCCACGTCGATAATTGCACCACTTGTACCGGAAAAATGATGTATTTTCGGTGTACGGTTTTCTTGCTTCCAAACAAAATCTTCATTTACACAAATATCGTACTGATCATCTTCATCGCTATCTTCCATCTCTAATTTCATGCTGAAGTCCGAATCGGAAAAATTATCGTCATTCATTGTGCTAATAAAATTTTATTTTAACTTATAAAATTAAGTTGTTTTTAAATTTTGTACTTAGATTAGAAATACCCACTGTGTTAACAGCACTCAAAGAGGTCTGAAGAACAATAAATAAGGAAAAACTTGGTGGTAATGAACTGTATATTCCGAAATTTTTAAGCCTCGAAATCTTTTTATCTGCTCGTAAAGACCATCACAAAATGTTTTGTAGTGTCAGGAGAATATCATCGAAATCGGAATATTCCGCGGCTGGTGATAGGTGAATATCTTTGCGAGCGTATTATTCCGCAGCTGGTGATAATTGACAATTATCGTGTGTGGATTATTTCTCTTACGGATGCAAATGGTTTTAATATACATATGTAATATATTGAGTCGAATATGAATATCATAATTTTTTTTTTATTATCCTTTCTCTTGGTTAAATAAAATTTAAATATTTTGAAGATAATAAAGTAAAACTTAATTAAAAAAATATATTTGGATATGTATTACTCTACGAAATATTTGTATTTTAAATAGTAACTGACAATTACTTATCTAAGAATTATCACATATGAATAAATATTTTTGTATGGTGGGAATATGTTCCAAGTACCGATTATAAAAAAGAACTGATTCTCTAAAATAGATTTGTTATAAAAGATATATAAATTAATAAATAACTTCTTCAAAATATTTTTTTTTTATTTTATGCATGGATTCATGTCCTATTTTCACCATGAAAGTAATTTTGAAAATCTTCGAAATTCCTTCCAAAAGCTATTTTATCTTAGAAATATAGATTTAGTATAAAACATATTTATTATGTCAGATCAGATATTTAATAATTCTACACCTGTTTAATCCATGTACACATCTGTCAACGCGCACTGATTGTGCAATTCGTATCAGTACGTACAAAATTATTTTGATATGACTAGAAATGATCGGCATATACATTTATTGTTTTTAATCAGTATTTCCGACGCCTACAACAAATAATTTTGTTGATTTTGCTTATAAACTATTGTTTCTTTGTGTTTCAATTGATGAATGTTACATCTGTGTATCTGTAATGTTTTCATTTGCAAACATATGCAATGTAATAAACACCTGCTACTTGATTAACTAAAGTATGTAGGTGATTAATTCATTTTATTTCATATATTAATGACGTGCGTCGTTGTAAAAAATTAAAATTAAATAGCAGATAATTACTTAAATTGAATTTAAACTCATAGTACTGATTTTTAAAATAATTAATCATGTTTAAAAATCAACCTTGGAGGTTACTTACAATAGTGATTTGGTTATTGATTGCTCCAGCACAAATCGATAGTTATATCGATAGAGAATCATGGGAATCAAAACAATTAAACTTATGTCCGTTGATGTATGCAAAACGTTTTCTCGGTTATGCCCCTATGGGTAACATTTCTGCTGGTAATTTCACAGAAATGAAGAAATACAGTACTTTGAAACTATGTATAGTAACGTGTTGTCAAAAACCTTCATGTAACATAGTTTTCACACACGATTCTACATGCTACCATGTGCAGTGTGTGAGCGATGAATCGTGTATGCCTATATTACGATCAGAAAAACAAATGGGAAATCATGTTTCAGTTGTGTTAGTTCGCCCAGTACAAGAAGGTATATCGTGGGCTGAAATTTTAGAAGACCATGCTAGTCTTTCAAATTCGAATTTAATCAGTCATTACATAGGAAATGAAGAAGTGTTAGGAAATAACCATTATGATTCGATTGACGATAGATATTTAAACGATGATATTTTAACCGACGAGACTAACGATTGGGTGATTAGATCTCGTGAATGTGAGTTAGGTATAGGCACACAGTGTCGTGAACATGAAGAATGCGTTGAAGCTACGCAAAAATCTCGATCGGGTATATGTCAGTGTGTTGCTGGTTATACTCGAAATTCAACTGGTTTATGTCAACAAGATAATATAAGTTCTATTGCAAAACAAAATTCGACAGTTAAAGTTCAGAAAAAACAGTTGACTGTATCTGCAGTATCTAAAGAAGTACGATTACCTGAAAGTGAGACTACTCTTTCAGTTTTTGCAATTCCAAATCCTGTGTCTGGGCAACATTATACATATGAATGGACTTTAGTAAAACGACCAGCAAATTCTGAAGCAGGTACTATGAGTGATCAAGATGGAGCTACCTTACATTTAACTCACTTAACAGAAGGATTATACACTTTTAAAGTTATTGTATCTAGTGCAGATGCTTATGGTGAAACATTAGCTAATGTGTCGGTTTTACCTCCAAAAAGAATAAATCGGCCACCGGTTGTAATCATTACTCCTGCATCTCAGATTGTGCGATTACCAAATACAGGAGCAGTATTAGACGGATCTAGTAGTCATGATGATGATAGTATAATATCTTGGCACTGGGATTTACAGCGAGGACCATTAGGGTATAGCCCTCGTCTTCCAGAAACTCCGACTTTGCAACTGAATGATCTCTCTGTCCCAGGAAACTATACTTTTCGTTTAACTGTAACTGATTCAGATCAAACTTCTAATTCTACATCTGCAAATATTACAGTTTTAAAAGTAATTGACTATCCACCTGTAGCAAATGCAGGACAAGATGTTATAATATATTTACCTCATAATGAATTTACTTTAAATGGCAATTTAAGTACCGATGATCATGAAATAACATCTTGGGAATGGACTAAAAGTCCTGGAGATAATGAAAAAGCCGCTGATATGCAAGACACTCGTACACCCTATTTACGTTTATCTCATCTTGAAAAAGGTGTTTATACATTTTCATTACGAGTAACTGATTCTGCTGGTCAAAGTAGTACTGCTGAAGTACATGTGTTTGTAAAACCAGCTTCTCATAAACCTCCAGTTGCGCATGCGGGGAACAATTTAACTATTAGTTTACCACAAACATGGGCAACTTTGGAAGGATCGGGTAGTTCTGAAAGTGGCCACTTGACTTCGTATCGATGGGAACAAATTGAAGGACCAGCAGGAGCTAGTTTCAGTTCAGCTAACTCATCTCATACTAATATAACAAAACTTACAAAAGGTCATTATGTACTACGACTTACAGTGACTGATGATAGTGGTAACACAGCTAATGATATAGTTGTTCTTAATGTTACACAAAGTAAGTAGTTTAATAGAGAAAATAATGTAAATTAGTAAATATAATAATTGACAGTAACAAAATATATTGTCTTCAAAATAAACATTTTTAAGACAATATATTTTGTTAAAGTTTATTTTTTAAAATTATTTACAAAGAAATTATACAAAACATATTTATTAAATTTTTATATACGTATGCATGTATGAATATTTATATATATGAATGTATTAAATATTTAATGAATTATTTTATAAATAATATTAAAATATTTTTTCTGAAAAATGTAGCTTAAGCATATTTCATTTAAACTATGTATCAAGTATGAAGCTCATATTTTTATAAGTAATTTTTTGCGACGAGTATAATTTTTAATGAAAAAAACTCATATATTTGAAATAAATATATTTTTTTAGATAATAATTTTTTTTTTTTAATAGATAAAAATGAAAGACCTAAAGCTAATGCTGGAGGAGATCAAACAGTAACATTACCATTATCTGTAATAAAATTGAATGGAAGTTTATCACATGATGATCTTGCTATTGCCACTTGGCAGTGGACACGAGAAGATATATCTTTAGCAATTGGTGATATATTGGGTGGTTCAGATCATGAACCAGTTTTGATGTTGGGTAATTTAGAACCAGGTCGATATGTTTTTAAACTACGTGTCACTGATGAAGAAGGTCTAAGTGATGAAGATACAGCAAGTTTGATGGTAAATCCAGATTCAATGATTCTACATGTTGTTGAACTTACTTTAGGAGCTCAAGCCAGAACTTTAACTCAATCTCAAGTCCATGGTGTAATGCAAGAACTCGGGTTACTTGTTAGAGATGAAGCTTCTTTAAAAGTACATGAGGTATATGTTCAGCAATTATTGAATACAGTATTTTTTTATATTTCACTGTTATATTAAGAAACAAATGAATTTCATATGAATATTATAAATTTGAGATGATTTTAATTCATTAATAGATACACACTGAACATCCTGGAGGTAGAGCTGTATTATCATTAATCGGACATAGTGGAACACAAGTACTATCAGCACCGCAGTTAGAAAGATTGTTACGTGGAAAATTAAAGCGTGACAGTGGTCTTTTAAGACTCTCTGTAGCATCTTTACGTACTGCTGTGTGCCAGAATAATTGTTCAGATCATGGAGTATGTGATGAACGAACCAGAAGATGTCTTTGTGAAGCATTTTGGATGCAAAATTTATTTGAAAAATACTTAGGAAATGGTGAAGCTGATTGTCGTAAGTACTAAATATAACAAATTTTTTTGATATTAAATAATAATTATTTATGTTTAAAATGTATTTATTTTAAAAAATATTTCTATTATTGCATTTTTTTAAAACAGAATGGAGTGTTTTATATGTCATAGTGGCATTGTGTAGTATTGGATTAGGAATTGGTGGTCTGGTGTGGGGTATAACATTTTTATGTGCTAGAGCGTGTCATCAACGTCGTATTCGTTCCTCTGTTCAAAGACCTCCAAGATATGCATTGCTCGGTGACGATGAGCAACCAACATGTAAGTGAATATTTTTTTTATTTTTGTTATTTAAATATTGATATTTGTTATGAAAAGATATATTTTATAAAAATTATAATCTTGTGAATTTCAAAATTACACCAAAATATTTAGAATCTAATTATTCTAATAATATAAATTAAATTTTAAAAAATAAATATTCATACATGAATATAATTTCAATTGATTTAGTTTCAGGGCCAAAATTACCTATTTCAGAATCAGACACAGATTCAGATGTTCTTTTTGAATCAAGGAATAAAACAGGACAGCGAGAATTAATTCGTAATGGACATACTAAAACTAGTCGTAATGGCTTTATTAAGCTGGGCAGAAGAGTCAAAACATAAACTGCCTTTACATCAACATATGTGCCTAAAAGCATCTTCAATCTTATTCCAAATCTAATGAGAGAATTGTTTTATCACAAAGAATATATATATATATAAAGATGTCTATAATCATTGAAGTTAATTTAAGTGAACAAAGTATTCTTGAAATTATTTTTTTTTTAAAATGCAATTTATAAAAATTGCACTAATATATTCTGTGATGCTCCTTGCAGAAAACAATTTGATAATATTTTTCTCAAACTTTTTCATTTAATATGATATGGAAACATATGGTTAAAGGCCTATTTAGTAATAAGCAAAACTATTCAAATGTAAAATCATTTTGGATATGAGATAATTTGATATATATATATATATATATATATATATATATCAAATAGTTGTAATAATATTTAGTAAGACACATTTTCATAAAAAGCATCATTTTCAAACATATAATCAATAACAGATAAATAAAAAAATTGTTAACTTTTAATGAAAATGTCAGAATCATTTCTAGATTAAATTTATTTTTGTTCTTGTTGTTTAATAATTCTCTCAAAACATTAATATTGCATTTATTTAAATTATTATTCAGTATTACATAATTTTCATCAAAAACTGTAAATACGATTTTAACAGTGGATGTAAAAATATATATTTTTTTTGGTTAGCACAGTTTTGGTATTTTATATCTCTATTTTAAATGTACTTAATTATAATCTCTTATATTTTTACATTCAACAATTTTTATTTATTTTTATTTGAAAAAAAAACATTGAGTATTTTACTGAAATATTACATAATAAAGACAATTTTAATATTTTTAAAAGGGCATAATTGTTATTTATATTTCATCAGATAATAGTAACACAAAAAAATTGTAAAAAATTCTTTTTGATTGTGAACACTATATTATTTTAATGATTATATTTTTATTATTGCACTTCAATTTTAGTACATAATTATTTTCGAGGTAATTAGCACATTTCATGTACAAGCATCATTTTTATAAATTGTTT
This sequence comes from Neoneuromus ignobilis, assembly GCA_029203775.1. Taxonomy (NCBI): domain Eukaryota; kingdom Metazoa; phylum Arthropoda; class Insecta; order Megaloptera; family Corydalidae; genus Neoneuromus; species Neoneuromus ignobilis. The sequence continues at coordinate 28,170,208 of CP092092.1, read as the reverse complement.
ATAGAATATAGTACACTTCTCACAGATTATTTCCTTTTTGTATTTTTTAAAAATTGTTAGTATGAAGTGTAAGTCATGTAAATCATGTAAAAATATTTAAATTTTGTAGTAATATACATAAACTTATATAATATACACAAATGAAATGTTTGAAAATTTACAATTTAACCCACCAGCAGTAAAACATTTAGGCAAAATGTTTTGTAATCAGTTTTTGATACATAAATAAACAAAGTTCAGTATTTTATTTAATTGTAATATTAACATAATTTATTTATAAAACTGCATAAAAATATTAATAGTACATTCCAAGTATTAATTTGTATTAACAGTATTTAGGAGGAAATTTATTGTTGAGAGTAACAATTCAAATTGTATTATTAAAAAGAGATTATATGAATGATTCTAAGCTTTTATACAAAGTTTATATAAATTATATTTAATATTTTATAAGTGTAAGTAGTTATTCCAGTGACTAATTTCTTAGTTTAGTTAAATTTCACATAGAATATTAGTTAATTATCATTTTCATTTTATTTAAATATTTCATTTAAATACTGTTAATATTTTCAATATTGTTATTTTTCAATGGACAGTTGTTAATGCTTGTACAAAGATAATTTTATAAAAGCACAAAGTGCATTCTTTATATAGTTTCTATTGATTCTAGTCAAACATTGTAATTTTATTTTTGATCTATGTCATCTAAGGACTGACAGTATAATAAAGTATCTTAATAAGTAACTTTTGTTTTGTTTTTTACTCATTGGTAATTAGAATAGAGAAAATAATTAAACTAATTCCAATACACAATGCATTGATTGAAGTTTAATATGTATAACATATATATATATATATATATATACATCATACATAAATTGCCACATTATGCTACCCAAAAAATTACAATTTTGTAATACACTCAAATGCAATTTCTTCATTCATTGATCTCTGTTTGGTTATTACATTACCGCCCGGGCACACGTAAACGCATGTTTCGTGCTGCGCTTCTGTAAATCCGTTCACGCGTTAACGTGTGTTTTGTTGTATAAACTTGATGCCAAAAATATAAGCTATATTTTTTTCTAATTCCATCAAAAGAAAAAACTATTTTACTTAAAAACTCAGCTTTTCTGCGAAATTTTACTATTATCGCGAATATTGTCAAAGAATTGTAACAGTTCATTGTGAAACCATAGTCGCAATTTTTTATGAAGTTTAGTTTATCTGTTTGTATGTTTTGAATCAATTTTACTTTTTTTATTATCCCTAAAATATGGATAAGACATTAGATGATACGTATACAGAAGAAAATTGTGAAGATCGTTTATCTGATGTTCCGAGTGATTTTGATAATGAAAGTGACGTAGAAATGGAAACAGATTCATCTGTCGAGACTAACCGGCCACAGGTGATGCACATTTCTTCATCTGAAGAAAGTTTCGCTGATGAAGACGATTTGTTGATAAATTGGAGCGATTATGATCCATCAAGAAGAAATAACGATTTTGAGGGAAGTCCAGGTGTTAAAGTTTTTCCTCAAAATTGTGAAAATGTTGGTGAAGTAGTATCGCTGTATATTGGAGATGATTTGTTTATGAAAATTGCAGATGAAACAAATAAATATCAGCAGAAGAATTCTCATAAATATAAAAATATAGATCATACAGCGAAATGGACTGAGGTTACGGTGCCAGAACTAAAGAAATTTTTTGCTCTAATTATACTCATGGGCCTTGTGAGAAAATGGAGCATAAATGCTTATTGGTCTACAAATCGTTTGATTGAAACCAAATATTTTAGGGAAGCGATGAGCAGGAATAGATTTAAACAAATTTTAACATTTTTACATTTTTCAGACAACGATAATGTTTCGGAAAGTTCGAATAGAATAATAAAAATACAAGAAGTCGTCGATTACTTCTTGAAAAAATTCGAAGAAGTGTACAAACC
>CP092092.1:28038255-28163255 GCA_029203775.1 Neoneuromus ignobilis | reverse complement strand
TTCTCTGGACCAACATGCCATTTTGGCTACTATTCGTGATGTCATGTTAGTAATAAAACCGTCTTGGCGATTTAAAAGATTTAAAAACGGAGCCCAAACGGATTCTTTCTTTTTTGCTGCATATTCATGAAAAATTTCAACATGAGTTCGATTTTCCTAAAAAAATGAATTGAAACATATTTTAATAATTTTTACATTAATAAGTTTGAACTATAAAATTACCTGTAATAAATCATCAATCATTATGAGAATATACTGTAATGTTTGATCTTTAGAAACATGCCCTAAAAGATTTAAAAAAGTTTGTGCACACTGAATACGATTGGAACTAAGTATTTTTTCACGAGATGCATCAGGAACATGATCAATCGATACAATAAAATTATAATCCTCTTGAGATATCATTTGTGACCTGAAATTATTTACTATTTAAATCTTAAAGGTCAATAAGTAATCATATACAAAGAAATTAAAAGGAAATATATGAAAACAATTCAATGAGTTTTTAATAAATTTCAAAACTGAGCTATTAAAAAATTAAATAAAAATGCATACATTAATGTATCTTTGTCTTGAATTATTAAATAAATAAAATGATAAAAATTATAAAAAATTTTTTTTTCAATTTAATAACTTGAGAGAGAAGATAATTGTTTCTCAATAATTAAATACTAATATTTAATGTTTTATTTAAACTGAATATAATTTTTCAGATTATATTATTTTTTTATATAAAAGAAATATTTTCAATAAAACATTATACAACATTTTAAAGGTATAATTACATGGAAAACGAAATTTGACTTTTTAAATAAAAAAAATATTATTTTATTATTATAACTTACTGAAGATATGATTGCCAGTTAACACGCTGTGTACGTATATCAGTAGCTTGCTGTTGTAAAACACTTGTAGCTGCTAGCATATCTATAATATTTATTTAAATATAATTAATACATTTACATTCCGAATTAACTATAACAAAATATTTTTAAATACAAAAAATGCACTATTAACTTAAACAATGAATATGGAATATATTCAAATGAAAAAACATAAGTATATGTTTATATAATTATTTAATTAAATGAAACTATTACTATTAAAAAAAATGTAAAAATATCAATTAAACAGGTATAAATAGTGCATCGATTGGGCTGGGTATTACAAAATTGTAAGATTCATACCGATTTTTTCATCTTTTAGAGATGGTATGATACCAGATATATTTGTTTCTGCCATTTTACGTAAATTTGTAAATCACTGGCAGTAAAATTTTCAAAGTAATATTTTTCTTAATTTAATTCTCTGTCAATAATCAGCTGTCTTGTGATCTATTCTCACTGAGTGAAGTTTGCACATACGTAACTGCAGAATCACATGACAAATAAAACTGTCAGGCGCAGTGGTTCAAAATAAATAGATCGGTAAATGAAATGAGGTCATCGGGTTTGATTTTTTTTTCAAATTTTCTTTTCAGACTTTCCATACAAGAATACGTTTGTTAATTACTTATTTCACTTTTTTTATAACTTTTAATGCTAATTTGTACGTTATTAAAAATTACTTAAATTTAATAAAAATGTTCCAAATATATAAATGACAACTAAGTTAATATGTCATTTTTAATTTGAGTTGCTTAATGAAATTCAAATTATTTAAAATTGTCAAGAAATGTTATATATTTCATTTAAATTAATTTTTTAATAAAGGGAAAACAATTTTTTAAACTTTTTAGTTTATTTTTTATTTCATAGATTTTTTTCATTAAAATATAAAATATTTTTAAAATTAAGTTTATAAGTTTAAATTGCTTATATATTGTTTGTTTTGGAACTGTGGCGAATTAATTTTAACACAAATGCATTTTTATCCCCAACATTATATGTTGTAAAGTGTTCAATAATAATTTATTGTTCACTTTGTTGTTTAATAACAATAATGCGCATCTTGATGGCAAACCACATTGTCAAAGCATTTTTGTTATAAAATGTAGATTACAAATTTAGACATTTATATTTTGGTTACATATTATTGAAAATATTAAGTCCAAAATTATTTTTTTCTTACACAATGCATTTGTTGTTCATAATAACGGATATGAATTATAAAATATTCAATAATATTGTAAAAGTGACAAAAATAATCTACAAACCAAAAATATTATAGTAATTATTTAAATAGAATACCTTAATTTAAGGTATATTATTTAATAAATATATTTATAATGAAAGAAATATTATTTTGTGGAACAAATTTTAGTCATTAAATTAAACATTGTAATTATTTCAATTAGTTATATTATTAGTTAGTATTCAATAATATAAAAAAAATGTTACCGATATCTAAATGATAAAAATTAGAGAATAACTGAAATAAATAACAAAACAATAAATGTACTGTTGAGTGTATTTTTATCAATCTTAATATACAGTAAAAAAAAATAATTTAAATTTATTTAAAAACAACAGTGTCAAGCATAGCTGCTAAGCACTGAACAATATTTGTAGTCATTAATACATCAACTTTTTCTTCCAAATGACGTTTTGGATCTTGTTTTCCAACATTTTTGATTGCAAGTTGTTCTGGAGTCATTTTTTCTTCTTCTTCAAGAGCCCTATTGTAATTTTTAGCCAGATCTAACATATTTGAAACTGTTGCTTCATTAATACTACAATGTTCTGTGTAATCTGCAAGCTGTAATCCGTCCATCCATGACTTTTTATGAAGATTTAACAACATTTTTTGTTCAAGTTCATTTTTTCGATAATTAATACTGATCGAATAATAATGACGATTTAAACCATGTATTAATGCTTGAACAGATGGTTTTTGTAAATGGCCTAAGTTAGATGTTGTTTGTCTTGGTTCTTGTCCTAGCACCATCATATTGGGGTTAATCAAACGAAATGCATCAATAACTACTTTACCCTTAACAGACTGTATAGGATCAACTACAACAGCAACAGCTCTTTCAGATAAAGCTTCAAAAGACTGTTGTGTATTTATATCGACACCAGAAAGCCAACACCCAAATCCTGGATGTGAATGATACCATCCGACTACCATTTCTGGTCGACCGGTTTGTTTAAGCATATCTAACATTTTTGCTTGAAAAACTGGATCTACTGCTTCAACACTTACTCCAGTACCAGTTTGTGGCATAGCAAATACATCTATCACCCTTACAGTATAATCATCAACAAATTCTCCAAGCATTAAACCCATTACTTCCATCGGTACACCTGCACGGCCATGTTTTAACATTTTCAATAATGCTAAAGATGAAATATAAACTTGTTCGGCTGTATCTACAACAGGTGCATCAGAAGGTGGAGGTGCTTGAGAAAGGCCTGGCATTCCGCCTCCCAGTCTAAGTAACCTGTCCATTTTTACTGAAATATATTAAAATAAATTACAAAAATCTATATATTTATCAAAAATTTTTAAATAAATATAATATATACCTTTATAAATTAACTGAAAAATAAATGTTAATAGTTATTTAGAAATGCCACAAATTTTCTAAAACTTCTTGACAAAAGACAACGTTCAAAACTGCTACCTCACTATTGTGAATTGCATCTGTAACAACATGGCGGATTCGATGTCAATTTCTACCGTATTACCATCAAAGTTTGGAGGAGGTCCTCATGGTTTAGGTGATTTGAAATTATTTAAATAAGGAACTGATTTACAAAATCATAATAATGAAAGTAAAAAATGTAAATTAGTTATTTTATGTTTACACCATAACCTCTATATACAAATTTGTTTTGATTAAAACAAATTAGAATATAAGTAGTAAAATACAATGATTTCACTATAAAGTTTTGTTGTATATGTATTTTTTTCTACATATATACAATGCATATATTTCATCACTATTGAACAATATTAACTTTTGTGTAACCCATTGATGATTTATATAAAGTTTTCAAGTAACACAAGTTATATTTTAGTAATCCAATTATTAATTACAATAGATATGAGATTACAATGGTAGTTAAAATGTAAATAATGAATTTTTCTGTCATTTAGGTGATCCAAATGATAAATCATTACGAAAAGTAGAAAAAGAAGTATTAATTCCAAAAATAATGAGGGAAAGAGCAAAAATAGAGAAATGCGCAGATGAGGTTCAAAAATTTACTGAATGTTGTAAAGAATCAAATATTTTGATGATTCTTACTTGTCGACATGAAAATGCTAAACTTCATGAATGTCTTTCTAAATGGTACGAAAATGAAGATTTTCGATTATCGTGTAAAGAACAATACTTAACTGAAAGAAGTGAATATCGTAGAACAGGAATTTTAAAGAAACATAAAAATTTATAATACTGTTGAGCTCTGCCTAATGATTTTATTTTGTAATGAAAATATACAAAATATTTTTTTCACCTAAATGTGTAGAAATATTTGAGACTGCTTTTTGTTTTGTTTAGTGTTATGAATAGATTTAACCTTTTTGTAAAATATAGAAAAATAAATACAATTATTATTTACAAATGCACATTTTAACAATTACATAACTAAACAAAATGATACATGAATAAAAATTGATTTAATAAAAATATAAAAAATAATTGCACTCAATTCTTAACACAAATATTTAAAGAACACTAGTTTATATTTTAATAATGGAAATAGTTTGTTTTTTCTGTATTCACACATTAAATTAAGATCCAACTTCCATATATTCTTCTCTACTTTCAAACATGTGTGCAAAATTAGGATCTTGACAAAGTAAAGCTCCTCCATAAAAAGCATATGTTATGGGATTCGATGCAGCAGTTACTCTAACATCATAAAAAATTTTTCTTGTAGTGTATATTTCTTTTTCTATTCGTTCCCGAAAGTTAGGAAATTTGGCACAACCTCCTGTCAATATAATATTCTGTAATAAGTGAGAATGCAAATCCTCTGGACATGCTTCTAATGAATCCATTATTGCTTCGACAATTCCTTTCTGTTCTATTCCTATATCAGACGGATGGAATAATATTTCTGGAATACTGATTCGTTCATTATTTAGTCGCAAAACTTGTTGTTCCATTTCAGATGTATCTAAATTCGATATATCTTGCATATAACCTCTTTTGACTTTACTATAATCAGGTAGCACATAATCTTTAACAATAGTATTTGCTTTATCTTTCAATCGTGTTTTTTCTAAATCGGCATTAAAATCTAAAGAAACATAACAACAATCTTCTTTGCACTGATTCATAACATGAGTTTCATCCATAACATTTAATTGTCTATAAGATATAATTTCTCTCAATTGGTTAGTTAATAACTTTCCACCAACATCGATTCGGCGAATAGCTTTCTTAATTTGTTCTGATTTTACAAACGGTACAATATGAGTAAAACTATATCCTGCATCTACAACTAATACACACTGCTGATTATTTCCTGAATGTTTTCTTCGGTATCGAAATTCAGACAAATCTGGAGCTGTTAATCGTAATAAACTCTGACACTCGTACTCTTCGAAAAAAATTTCTGCTGTTGCTTCCCTTATTGACTTAAAGTTATTTATAGGTTCTGTTAATAAAATAGGCGTTTCACTAAAATTAACAGCTAAACATTCTTCACCAAAAACGTAATCCCACACAGTTTTTTGTACATCCCAGTTAACGAGGTAACCTTTTTGAAATGGAAGTTGATAATAAAGTCCTGATAAATCTGGGCATTCACTAATTTGGTTTCCTATGAAAGCTCTCCGTCGTTCTGATTTTACTTTCATAACACAATTGGGTATTATTGCAGGTTCTTGATCTAAATACCCTACTTTAATAGTATGAGCTCCGTTGTCTACTATTAAAGTCGGTGATAAAAATGGAATTTTTGTAGATATTGATGAAAAACTACGATTTCGTTTACGTTTTAATGGAACCGCTCCATTTACGCCATTAACAACACATTTACGTTTAGGAAGAACCATTTCTGAATTTGTAAAAAAAATACTTTTTATGAAAGAGATACAGATTTTTGTTTAAATGTAATCTACCATATTAATTACTTTATTACCAACATTTAAATTTAATTTTGTAAACATTTTACAGGTTTTATCATAGATTAAAATAAAATTATACATAGAGTATTTGGTATATTATTTTATTTAATTAAGTACCTTTAAATAAACTTTCCAGTTCTTTTTTATTTACTCAGTTGCTAAAACTTTTGGTCTTGTTTCCATAATCACGTTTTTCACATCTTGTTTCCATAATTCACCTTAGAACTAATGTATTTTTATGGAAAAACTTATTGATGTGCTGTAGTTAGTATATTAATCGATGATTAGGATTTAAGAAATAACTAATTTATTTGTGAATTGTGGTTAATAGAATTGAATTGAAATGTAATAAAGTTGTTTACTTCCGTAAATATTATTATCATTCCATTTATGTTAAAAATGCTATTTTTATTATTTTAAAGCAATTTAAGATTATTATTTAGTTCTAATTATAATTTACGTCTTTGGTGTTTGATTGATAGATAAATATAATTGATTGTAATCAATTTTAATGTATACAGGTGAATTGTAGTGTATACATTTTGTTTATATTATGTCGCGACATGAAAATAAACGTTCAACACCTGATCGTTCTCTTGATCGAATATCTCCAAATAGAGGGTTAAAACAAAGCCCTACTCGAAAATGCCCATCATCAGAGAAAAATACTAGTCATAAAAAGGACTTGAGTCAAAGGTATTTTTTAAAAATATTTACATCTCACCCTTAGCATATATACAATTATTATTTACTGTAATATAAGAATATATGTATATTCTTCTCATTGTAGGTTTATGTAGTTTTCTTGTAATTTGTTATGAATGATTTTGTTTTATTTGTATGAATGATTTATTCACATAGGCATTTCTTTGAAATTGTTTAAAACAATATAATTTTAAAAACTAGTTTATTAGAGATGACTGGTAAATTAATCAGTTGTAGCAATATCACTCCAAGAAAAGCATGAAATATAACAAAAATAGTTACATTATCTATTATAGTTAAAATGTTAACAGTTTACTTCTACTTAATGATATTTATAAACAGTTTTATCTTAAAAAATAATTCTGTTTTTTTTTTGTATTTTGGCATTGTTTTATATTTAGATAGTGAGATTTGTTTTCTTCTTATATTATTTCTTTAATGTAGGAAAAGAGACCCGAGCTTAGATAAAGAAATTTCACTTTTGGAACATGGATCAATTATTATTGATCCTGCAGAGTTAAAAGCAATTAAAGTGGATATTCATCGAAATATTTCTCCTGGTCAGCAACCACCACCTCCTTTACAACTTGATATCGGAGATCCAGAAAAACTTACATTGTATCGTAAAAAGGGTAATTAAAGGATCAAATAGATTATTATTTAAAATTATCTGTATATCGGAGATATACATCTCGTTTGAATTTATATTTGCGCTTTATTAACGGATGGTAATGTATTTAGAGCAATTCTAATAGATCAAGACATGTATATTCATCATTTTCTTATAATTAAAATCTTTCATATTTTAAAAATAATTTATTTCAATTTGTATTTTTCTACAAAATTTAATTGTAGTTTTCTAATATTTTTTTTACCAAATATTTATTTTTGGTTAAATAAAAGATTGAAAATTCTCAAATTGTAATACATTTTAAAATTACAGTATATTCTGCAACACCATCTATTTATAATTTAGAATTTGATCCTTTTTTATATACCAACTTGAATGTTTATGATCCATATATGTATACACCTAGTGAACAATACTATGATTATTATACACATCATTTGGAAGAAAACATCAATTCCAGCTATATCAACGAAAGTTATTATGCTTGTAAGTTTCATTACAATTTTCTTTATAAAAAAAATTATATATAAATCTTTTAGATACGTTATTTTCAAGTTTAAAATAAAATAACTAACTTATATTACTTAAAATTAAATTTTACCTTATTTATCAATTTTTTGTTATAAAAATGTTAAAAAATAATAATCTTACAACTCTTGGAAATATCTTACAACACTTGAAAATATCTTACAACTCATGGAATTATCTTACAACTCGTGGAATTATCTTACAACTCATGGAATTATCTTACAACTTGTGGAATTATTTCACAACTTGTGGAATTATCTTACAATTTTTTAAAAAAAATGCAATATATAATACATATAAAACTAATTTTATATATGTGTAATTATATATATTAGGTGGATAACAACAAAATGGAACTTTTTTTTATAGTGAAATACATTTTCTGTTTAATGCAAGTTTAGAAAAAAATAATGCAAATTGTTTTTATAATATATTAGAATAATACTTGTATTATTATTTTTCCTATACTAATTGAATACAAGTAAAAAAAGTTTGTTCATAACAGTTTGCAGAGATAAGTTACAATTCTCACAACATCAAATCTACAAATACTTTAAAAAATTGAAGTTGGTTTTTATATAAGTAATAAATATATTATTTATACATTTTTAAATTTCTATAATTTATTAAACTGTTATAAAATATTACTTATAATCTTTAATTTGAAGTATAACATTACTTATCACTTAGTATAACTATGTGCTATAGAGCTGTTTACAAAAATGTTTATTATTTGTAATATAAAGTTATATTAAGAAAAATTTCATATTTATATTGTTTGGTAACAATAATATTGAAGTAAAAGTATTATTCTATATTAAATTAAAATAGTTTATGTTGTATTTTTGAAACTTACTCATTGAACAGAAAATTATATTTTTCATGTAATCAGTGTAATTACATTATCGAGTGCAACTATAGTTACATATGGAAGAATATCTTTTGTTTTGGGTTTTAATTATAAATTAGTTTTTAAATTTTTTTAAAAAGTATATTTTCAGCAAACTATTATTTTTGAGTATATTAAATGTTAATATATAAATGATTTATTGGTAATAATTAATACATCTATATATTTAAGAATACAGTAGAAAAAAGAAAATTTCATTTTTAATGAGAAGAATTTTTAAGAATACATCATTTGAAGAATGAAGTTTATTTGAAGATCATTACATCATTGAAAAATGGAAGATCCTTACATTATTGAAAAATGTTGATCATCATTTTTAATAAAATGGTAAATTTTATACAATTAATAGTTTGCTTTTCTTATTTATAAGTATATATATATTAATTTAATTCATTTGAAGAAGAATATAGCATCATTAATAGTCATCGTAAATTATTTTTTATCAGTAAAATATTTAATAAAGAATTAGTAAAATTGCAATATGTTTTAAATGTATTTATTTTTTCAAAAAAAATCAACAATATTTTTTTGGAAGAATTATGTGTAATTGTATTGTACAAGAAAGTGATTTTTCTCTTTAAATTTTAAATTGTATTAAAGTATAATAATTATAATGAAAAATTTTTTTCTTTTCTTTGTAATAATGTTTTAAAAATATTTTTATTAAAATAAAATCAATTGAAGTTTTTGATTCAATTTGAATAAATGAAGATATAAAAATATGCTTTATCAAGATTAAGAAGACATCATAATATTTCAAGATTCCAAATTTTCTACAAGAAATTAAATAATAATGAAGCTATACATGTGTTCTTATTTTGAAAAAAAATATTTATTTTTTTCTTAAATATATATAGTAGTAAAATGTAAGAATTTAAAAACAATTCTTATCTATAGATTTGCTCAAATATTGAATGATGAGTATCAGTCAACTTTCTATTTCTTTGCTTTTACTTGTAATTCTTAATTATCTTTTTAATAAATAATATATGATTGGTACTTTCATATTGAATGTGCTTATTTTCTTTTTAGTATCTTGTGATAAAACTAATTATTTGTTGCAGTTTCATTTTTTTTAATTGGCAGAAAAAAATAATATATGTAATTTAGAATCATTTAATAAAATCTAATGATTTTATATAAAATTAATGAGATATGAATGAAAAGTGACAATTTATTGCTTTATATTTAAATACTGTTCATTCATTATATATATATGTATATATATATATATATATATATATATATATATATATATAATTGTTTAAAATGGGTTAAATATTTATTGAAGTATCATTCATATATTATTTTTATTACATAAGTATTACTAAGAATTTACAAGTCGTGATAATTTCCTTTTGTTTTAAATCATGTACTTCTTACATAAATATATTTTTAAAAGGCAAGTTGATTATAATGTCAATAGTAGGAAAATATTTGTGTTATGTATGTACGAGAGTATTTGTTAAGTATGGTAAAAAAGTAAGAAAAACTAAATTGAAAAATTAAATTATACAATAAATAAATTTACCATACTTATCTAATGACCCTCGTGAATATATATATAATATCTGTAATCAGAAATAAATAATTTTATAAAATTATAATTTTTAAGAGTATATTAATGATATTGTTTAAAATCAAGTTATGATTGCAGTTAATTTAAAAGAAGTCAGAAAATTACACTGAAACTTTAATTTCAGTTTTTACTTCTTAAGTGATAATATTAATTTATTTTGTAATCAGCATTTAAGAAGAAATTAATTCAGAGTATATGATAAATTCTACAATGTTAAATGAGACAAATTGGCAATACATTATATATATATATATATATATATATATATATATATATATATATATATATATATATATATATATATATATTTATATACACATATATAGTAAAATAATACAAATGTTTAAAAAATCATACAATTAATAATATAAAAATTTAAATGTTGAGTGTATGATAGAAATTACAGTAATAATTTTGTTACTTAGAAACTTGTGATTATATTCCATATAAATATCTGTATACACTAAATTAATAGGAAATATGTTAATTCATTTATGATATAATTTTTTATTTTACTATGTATGCTATTAATGGTGATGGTTTAATTTTTTGTATATAGTAATATTTATTAAATATTTAATCTTTTTAACAGAAAAATAAATATAATTAAACAATTTCTTAGGTGAAGGTTCTCGACCTCTCTTTGCAAATATTCCTGCAAATTCTGGTTATACTACTGAAAATGAAGAACTTCGACGTGTTTGGACAGATTCATCAAAACATTTATCATTAGCAAATGTTTCAAGTTCTCATGAAAAAATTCCAGTACAGAGAGATAAAATATCTAAATATCAGAGTGGTAATTTAAGTCCTGATAGACACATATCAAATAGAAGTTCTAAACATGCTACTTCAAGTAGGAATTTATCGAATAGTTCATCTAAACAGTTGGTTTGCAGTAAACATTCAAATAAAGTTAATAATTTTAATTTGTCGTGCTTATGTTCTGAATGTCAAAGTCTGCAATCCTCAAAAAATGAAATGTTAAATAAACGTGAAAGACGATATTTAAGTCCTTCTAGACAAAGTAGCCCAAGTACTTCATCAAGTCAATTAAAAAAAAGTAGTCCTGTAAGAACAGTTGGGTTTTTAAAACATTCAAGTCCACTTAGGAAAGATGTTTCTCCAAAAAGGTCAAGTCCATTAAGAGGGAATGTTTCTACTCATCGTTCTAGAAGTCCACGAAGATGTACAATATCTCCACATCATGCAAGTTCTTCAAAAAGAAGCTCTTCGCCTAGGCAACAAAGCCCAAGACATGTTTCAATGAGACATAGTAGTCCATTAAAAAGACCAAATTCTTCTATGAAACATAGTCCTCATATTACTCCGCCAAAAGAAAATAGTTCAACACAAAAAAATAGTCCATTTAGAAGGCATAGTCCGTCTAAACATTTAAGTCCAGCTAGGCGAAACACTTCATCGAGACGAAACAGCCCATCTAGACGAAACAGTCCATCTAGACGAAACAGCCCATCTAGACGAAACAGTTCATCTAAACGAAACAGCCCATCTAGACGAAACAGCCCGTCTAGACGAAGCAGCCCATCTAGAAAAAGTAGTCCGTCTAGACGAAGCAGTTCTAGACGATACAGCCCGTCTAAACGAAATAGTCCATCTAGACGAAATAGTCCATCTAGACGAAATAGTCCATCTAGACAAAATAGTCCTTCTAGACAAACCAGCCCTATTAGACGAAGTAGCCCTTCTAGACGAAACAGTCCATTGCAACGAAGTAGCCCTAGACGTTCTCCAAGACATTACAGTCCAACAAGACGTTCTCCAAGGCGTTATAGTCCATCGAGAAGGCATTCACCGTCGAGTGGACATTATGAAAGAGACAGAGAATATGAAAGAGAACGAAAGAGGGAAAGAGAAGAAAGAGATCGTTATAGGTACAAGAATAAGGCATCTTTATTTTATATTTCAGTTGAACCTGTTCTAGAGATGTTATTGAGAAAATATTTTTAACATATAAAAATCAATCAAAATTTCCTTATCATACAGTTGAGGTATTTTTCGAAAATAATTATTGATTTAGAATATTTTGATTGTATTCCTTTAATAATTAATTGTTATTAAAATGTTATTAAATTGCCATACATGAGAAAACAATTATTATTAATATAAAGTTGATTGAATGAAAATGAAATTTAAATTGCTTTTGAATAATAGTAGTCAATTTAAAAACTGTTCAGTATTTAAAAATGTGTATATTATAAAATTTAAATGTTTTTTTAAAAAGCAAGTAATGTACAATTATTGTATAAATAAGATATTTATTGGTTATAAATAATTTTTTTGATTGTTAACTGTAATCAGTTACTTGTTATTTATGTATTCTTTTTCTATACAGGTCACATAGAGAACATGAAAGAAGAGTTTATCATCATTCAAGTAATGATAGGTGAAAATTCTTTTTAAACAATTTATACATATATACATTTTTATGTGTGTAATAAATATTTAATTGTTTTAATTTTACTTTCATATATAGGTCACGTGCTAGTTCACCATCTTATCAACGTTCCCATAGTCCTCATAGATCATCTTCAGAACATGTAATTTTAAGAAGAACAGTTCCTGTTGGACCTTTACCAATTGCTCATGGATATGAAGCATATTATGATGTTGGTTATTTTTATTACTATTTTATTTTTATTTAATTATAATTTATTTTTAATTTTAGATGGGTATTCCACCAGAGGCAATGAGAATATGGGTTCCTAGATTGCCACCTGCAATATATCGTGGTTTTAGACCACCACCTCCAAGATTTGGACCTCATATAGGTCCATTTGTTCAACCTATAAGGTTTCCACCACCTGGGTATATTCCACATCCTAGAATACCAAATGCAACATCTGGATTAAGACCTAGGCCAGGTTGAATAATGGTTATTTCAAGAAGTGATTAATACAAAAAACAGTAATTTATTATTTGTATTCTATAAATTAGAATATAAATTTCTTTGTATGAAGAAATGTAAAAGAAAATAAAAATTATGTATTTAAATAGTTTAGTGTTAGTTATTAAATAAAGGCATTTGTCTACTTTTGAAAACTTTATTTTACTTTTTGATAGTCTTGTTTTAATTTGTTACAAATAATTTAAATGAATTATAAAGAAAAAAATAATGTGATATGTATATATATATATATATATATAATAATTCCATTGCAAAATTAATCTCATTAACCCACTCCCATTGTGAATATTTACCTCCGAACTTTTTCGATTGTAAATAAACATTTATAATCACAAGTATCACACGAGAAGTGGGGATATAACCTCCCCTCAGGGGTCAGCGAGCATGGGTGGAGCTTCCTAATATATGTATATAAAAATGTGTGAATGAAGACATTGGTTAATGATAATTTCAAGACCTGAAATGATCTAGCAATTTAAGAAACAAGAGTACAACATCTTAAAAGTAGTTACTCCAGTACTAAAGAAGTAGTTACTCGACCCAAAAGAACTGAATGTATACAAATATCAAATGTATTGGCGACTGAAATATTAGTTAAAAAAGCACTGCATTGTTTTCAAATTATTGAAACAGTTATACATGCATTTTAACTGTTTTATTTGCTTTGATGATTATTTTATGAATAAAAATTACAAATTAAGTATCAAAAATATATTAAAATCAGAAATATACATTACAAAAATACAGAACAATATAAATAACATATTTTTTTTTAAAAAAAACAAAGATTTTTATTCACTTTTAATTTAAAACTTCTTGTGTACAAATTAAAATAAAAATTCTTTAATCATCTAGCTTTAAAATAAATTTATCAGTTAATTTTTAAAAATAGCTGAACTTTTTAAATAAATCTTTTTAATATCTTCAATGTCTTTGGTGGAAGATTATATGAATCTAAATTACAAAGAATATGTCTAAGAAATCGATTTTTTAGGCTTTGATGTGTACGATCTAAAACAAATGTAAATTTTTCAAATATTTTCAATTTAAAACAACTTTACAATTTTATTATTTACAATATTTAGACTTCATAAACAAGGACTATCAAAACTGATCAAAAAATGTTTGTCTACAAATTTTATAAAAATTGATGAAATAAATCATTTTAATTGTATTTAAATATATATTCAACCAATACGTACCGGTTTTTTTTTTATATGTCATTTCCTTCCACACACAATATCCATAAATTTTGACATTTTCAAGTAATGTTAACTGTTTCTTTACTATAAAATTTATAATCATCAAGTCTTCTTTGAGTGTGTATGGTAAGCTTTGAAAAAAATAAAAGTAAAATTGCTACATAAAATTTAAAAAATAATAATTTTAAAATATTTAAACGTAACTAACCTTTTACCGACTGATTTATTTTTAATTTTGTATAAGGCAATTTCTAAAAAAAAAATCATATATTTATCCTTTTTAAACTTGCAAATTTAAATGAACTACTAGGAAAAGAACTAATTGTATCAGTTTATATTACCATCCATACTATCACTGAAGAAATCTTTCACATTTTGGTTATCATTTAATGATTTTGAAGTATTTTTACTTGTATTTTTTGTTTTACTACCTAAAAATTAATTAGATTTAAAAGAAACCGGTCGTTGTTTACCATTAGTTGTTTCACAGAATTTTATTACCTTGCAAATTATTTCTTAAGCTATCAGACACTGAATTTGACTTAATGTTTGAAGCTTTTTTTGTAAAAGTATTCTTACTTTTGGATATACTTGGTTTAACATATGTTCTTTCATCTAAAGTAATTAAATTATTTTAATAATATTTAGTCATATAATTACATTCACTTTTTAAATTTTAATTACCATTACTATTCTTATTTATAAATACATTAAATACAGTACTATTGTCACTGCTACTGCTACTAGAAGAACTTATTTCAGTGATTGGAGCTTTTGCTTTTTTTTTGCTTCCTTTTGCTTTTTTTTTGTAATGATGATCTAAAACAAAAAAAAAATAACTTCAAAAATTATTAAATTTTAATGATATCTACAAAAAATGGTTAAGAAATTTATTAGTTTTTTCACACATTTTTAAATATCATTACTTTTTTTAATTATGCTAGATGTTTTACTGACGTTCTTTTTAAAATCTTCAAAGGAACTTTCACTACTATTAGAAGAGACCAAGTTAATGTAATCAATTATAGTCGCATGTTCTTTTATATTTGCTAAAAAAAATTTTCAAAAAATTAGCATCTAATTTTATTTAATTGACATTAAGAATTACCACTTTTCAAGAAACTTTAAGTTAGTTATATCTAGGAGATAAATATAAATTATTTCTTACTCATACTTTTTTTTTTAAATCTTTTTTTCCAATTTTCACTTAGTTTATGGTGTTTTATCACTCGTGTACTAAAATTATTATCAACTGAAAATCAAAAATTATTTAAAAAATAATTATATTACTTCATAAAATATAAAAAATATTTCATATAATAAAAATATTTTTTCATAAAAATAAAAAGTTACATAAATGAATTTTTCTAGTCTATTTGTTATTACCAATTAATGTTTGTGAATATTCCCTTTCAATACTTTCATCATCCTCATTTTCTTGTTTTACAATCTGAACATTTGAAGAATAGACACATTTACAACAACACTCATAGGATGAAGTGTTATAACTCTTATTTTCATCTACAGAAGAAACATTTTTTTTAGAGAAAATATTAACAAAGCTTTCTTCTGTCATATTTTGTGTCTCATCTGATATCAATTCATGTTCTATTGCATCTAAGTCATCATCTAAAAAATAGGTATGTAAAATTATAAATGAACACTTGAAACTATTTGTGAATACCAAATAACTTTCTAAAAAAATATTTTTCAAATCAGTCTGTTCATTAAAAAGCAAATAAATAAAATTTATAAAATATTTTTATTCAATATTTATCTTCTTACCGATTAGACCATGTTTAATTGTTTCTTCATCAGAGCTGAAACAAACAGCGACGCTGTTTGAATCAGATGATTCCACTTTTTTTATAGTTTCACTTATAGAATTATCTTTTATAAGTGAAAAATTATTCAATTTGGTCTCAAATTCATTTTCATTAATTTTTACTGTAGAATGAGAAAATATAGTATCATCTAAAGATAGATCAAAATTATCATTATTCTCGGATCTGTTTTCCATAATTTTTGTACTATTAGAATTAACTGATAAATTTGTTTTTTTATATTCTTTTTGAACTGACTGAGAGCTGTTCTCAGTTTCATTTTTGATTATCAAAGATTGGTTACAAGGTGACAAAACATGATCGATTTCAACCTCATAACTACTATTTTTTTGTAAGGAATAATTTTTTTTTCTAATGTCAATAGTATCAGAAGAGGAATGTTCACTTAAAGTTTCTCCATTATTTTTATCTTTAGAAGTACTTGATTTGTCATTCTCTATATTTTTCTTTGATATTTCTTCTTGATTTTCATCCTCATTAATATCAATATCACAATTTGAGTTTACTGAAATGCTTAATGAACTTGATTGTGAACTGGCTGATGATATATTCTTGTGTTTTTTATTTTGAGATTTTATTGTATGGTAACTACAATGAAAACAGTTTACATGAAATCAATAGATACTTCTTAATAATTATTTTGAGAAAACAAAATACAAGATATAAATAATATTTTTCTTATTATTTATTGTTTTTTAATTTTTCACTAAATATATACCTCTTTAAAATATTTTGTACCTCTTCATCAGTAATATTTGGAAACATACTTTTATTAGTTAAATGTGGTAATATGTTGCGCTTAAATCGATTCTTAACACTCATCCATGTTCGGTTTAAACCCTGAAAATAATTACGTACAAAAGAAATTTAATTAAAATATTTAATTCTTAGATAGCAAAAACTTATTAATATGTTAATAATAAAATAACTTACAGTTTCGGTGATTAATCTTTTCCAAACTGAGTCACCTTTCAAAAAAACAACATGATCTTTTATGAAATTAACTATTATTATATCTTCTTTCTTTGAATAGAATCTCCTAAATATAAATAAATATATATATATATATATATATATATATATATATATATATATATATATATATATATATGTACGTATGTATGTATGTGTTGTTACTTATCAAGGGCTTTGTTTTTCAAATTAGACAGTTTTGTTTACATTTTTTTTTAAAAATGAATAGTTTATAAGGTATGACACAAAAATAATTAATTTTTGTCTAAATTGGACTTTTTCAAATAATAAACCAATTTAAATTAAATTTTATGATAATTGTTTTAAATTAATAGTTCAAAAAAAATCCATAGGAATGTTATTATTTAGTCACATATAAACAATACTAATTATAACAATTTATCAAGTGACAGTTATATAAATTATAAGAAATCTAATGATTTGTCATATACTTTTTGGTGTATTTACTATTAAATAATTTATTATTCACTATATTTATTGTTCATTACTATTAACGTATTTTTATTTCATAATTGACGAACATAAATGTGTATTTATAGATTTGTTCGAATTATAATATAAATAAAAAGATATTCACCCATATTTTGACATGTTCATAAAAATATATAAAATATTACAAAGTAATTATATACAATATATTTTTTAATAGCTTCATAAACTGCTACTTGTAGTTGACAATTAAATAGGTTATAAATATATATATATATATTTAAAAAAAATTTGACTGAACTTGCACTGATGTAACTAAATATTGTAATTTAATGTTTTTATTACAGATGAATAAAAAAATAAATATAATTTAATTATTTAATAAATTTATTTTAAAATATAGTAGAATAAAATAAGGGAAATTAAAAAATAGTCATCTATAATACAAATGAATTTTAACCCTAACACCATAATATTTTAAAGTGTTAATAAGTGAATAATAATCACTTATTATTTATAAATATACCGGCTGATGCATTTTGATGACGACGCCATCGTCAGAGCCTTTTTGTTAAAATCTAGGATTATAGTCATCTAATTATAAAAATAATTACAATTTTTTTTGCAAATATTTTTGTAAAATAGTATATTTAAAATACTTCGTATATTTTAAAGATTTTATTCTCTTTTATTTTTGATTATAATATAAAACAAATTAGCTAGAGTGTTAAATAGATAGGGAATAAAACATAAATATTAATGAATATATAGGATTGTTAATCAATGGTCATTAATTGAATTTTTATAAATGCATAAGTTTGACATTTGTAACTTAAAATAATAGGTTGTAAAAATATTTTAATTGTTTATAATCCATGGAATTTTGAATTTGATTTTTTTATAATCTTTTTTATAAGAAATCTATATTATCGATATGTAGAATTGGTAAAATGGAGACGATTTTCTAAAGGTAATTGCAGGTTATTTTTTGTACTGAAATTATTTGTTTGAAAAAATAATTATATTTTTTCGGAAAAAGAGTAAGTAAATTTGTAATAAAACATATTCTAGAATAACTGGTTATGTGCAATGGCAGATGCAAGTTCTGAAAGAACAGTTAGGCCTAAATATAATAAACCATACACTAGACCTAAAAACAGCTCTGATCATATAGTTAGAAAACGTACAACTACAAAAACATCAAATAATGCAAACGATGTATATGTGACAAGAAAATCAAATTTTAAGGTAAAATAAGGTGTAGCATGAAAGATCTGTTATTTTAAAAAAATGTTTTCAGGCACAACTTATAAAATGTGAAAAACATCTTGAAGAAGATAATGGTGAGGTAGTTATTCATGGTCTAGGAGCAGCAATACAGCGTGCAATAAATCTTGCACTACAATTAAAAGAAAAATATCAAGATACATGCCAGTTGGATGTTAACACCAGTACAGTAACTATAATCGGTAAGACATTTTTTTATCAGTTGTTTAGGTTTGTTAAAAGTTTTTCAGCAATTTTATTAAATGTTGATTATGAATGTTTTTATTTTTATGGAATTTAGTATGAAAATAGTAAAATATTATTAAAGGAAGATTATTGTATGTATATGTGTAAATACATTATAGGCCATAAATATATAATTGAAAGCTTTATTTGTAAATTATATAAGTACTGATACTTGGTATAATGAGTTACATTGTTTATATGTCTCAATAATAAATATAAAATAATTTCTTAAAAACAGTTCAGAATTATATACTAAATATATTTAAATGATAATAGAAGGTTATAAATTATTTTCTTTGAAATTTAAAGAAGGAAATTTTTAGAGTTTATGAGGTTTAAGTAAATAATTGTACTTTCTTGTAGATGATTTAGAACCTGTAACAGAGGATGCAGAATATGAAACACAACGCAGGTTTAATTCAGCTATTCACATAAGAGTGTTTCGTACATTTTCTAGTTCATGAATATCAGTAAACTCATAAAGTGAATTGAAAATGTTTCTAACTATTGAGGATATAGTTCTGTGGCTAAAAATAAGTGTTTTTGAGATATGGATACATTTGATAGCATTAACTATTTTTTCAGTAATTGTAGCTTTGAAAATCGATAATGTTATAGATACTGACTGGTACACTGTTTTTGCACCATTATTCATAAGTGATTCTTTGGTTGGTTATTTCAATGTAATCGCTGTTATTCGAATGTATTTTGAAAATTCCTTTAAAGTTGCATTGTTTAGGTTTGCGTGGTCTTTTGCTTATATTTTACTGCCTATATTTTTTAAATTTATGTTGTGTAGAAAACTAAATGAGAATATATCGGAATACTCTGAAATTTTTGCATCTTTATTTGTATTATTACAATTATTAGCAATCAAGGCATGTCAAATTAATAACCATCGTTAAGTGTATTTTTAAGGAAAAAATATTTTAAATACATTAAATGTGGAAATATTTGTTGTATTGAAATGTTTGTAAATTTATGTATTTATATTTGTAAATATTAATATGATTATATATTTTGTATTGAAAATTAATATAACTGCAATTAAATTAAGTTATTATTTTTGTATTTATTTAGATATGTTTAACTATATTTATATAATTTTGTTTCCTTAAATATGCTTTTGATTTATTATGAATTGATCTTTATTTAGAATTTCGTCTTTTTATACAATAGAATATGATTAATTATAATAATCATAATTTATATGTAAAAGAATTAAAATTATGTGTATAGTTTGTGGTTATGAATTTGCATATAATTTTTTTTAATTTAATTTTAATTTATCTTGATATGAAGAAAGAAAATTATGATTATTTTATTCCATTAATTTTGTTTCTAAAGAATATATATATATATATATATATATATATATATATATATATATATATATATATATATATATATATATATATATATATATATATATATATATATATATATATATATATATATATATATATATATATATATATATATATATATATATATATATATATATATATATATATATATATATATATATATATATAGATTTCCAGTCAGTAACTTCTCTTGTGCATCAATGATCCTGTCTTCTTACTATAGGACTAGTTCATTTTCATTTCAAACTTTTCACTTTTGCCATAATATTTCTATTTTTTGTTTTTTTTCCTGATTATCTATCTATCTAAATATACATATACATATATATATATATACCGACTGGGTAGTACAGTGTTTAGTATCACCGCGTGTTATGCGGGAAATTGCGTTCGAATCCCAGTCGGAGAGTCCCTCATTTTCGAGTCGAGAGTTGAGCATGAAGGCCGACAACCTCATCTTGTAAAAAAATAACTGTCGAGAAGGGAGTAAACCCCGAATAAAAAAATCTTCACCAATCCGCCTGGTCAGCGTGGTGAATATGACCAAATACCAATGAATGGTAGCATTCATTGTGGCTTTCGTTCAGTAGTGGACTGATATGGGCTTTATGATGATGATGATATATATATATATATAAATATTATTATTTTCGTTAATTTGTATTGATAAAATATATGTAAAATGAAAAAAAATGCAATAATAATAATACTTATACAATAATAATACTTTTATACAATAATTTATTTGCAAACGTGAAAAAAAATTATTTATTATTTATGAAATGAAGTTTAAATATAATTATTTCAAATGTACTTTCTTAATTATTTTAATGTAGTTTTAATTAAATTGTTGTATTTATATCATATTTATTGAATTTTTGTAGATTTCTGAAGAACGATTTTATTTTTATTAAAAAAAAAATGATAACTATAGTAATTAGATGAGGTTATCATTTTGTGTACCGAAAGATGGCAGTACTATGATATATTCCAAGTAATAGATTGAGAAAGATTACGGTTTTTGATAACTATTTCCCAACAATAATTTTTTAATCGATATAGAGAGTATCTAAGATAATGAATATCTTGAAAACACACAAAAAATTAAATTAGGTCAGACAAATTTAAGATATTTTTAATAGTTTGAATATTATAACAGTAGCATTACTCATTTTAACACGACTCATTTATATTTTATGTGTTGAATAATCATTTATTGTTTGCTTTATTCCTTGATGTATATTTTGATGACCATATCATCGAAATGTGCATCATTAGAGAGATGTCTTGTGAAATATTTTATAATGAAATTCTTTAGCAATAATAGCATAATCATTGAAATGCTTATCAGTGATGAAGTGAATAATAAATTATTATTGAATACTTTTGTGTAATCTTGTAGTAATGGGGGTCCATTTGTTTAATGACTTTGTTACAATTTCAAAACGAATAGAATTATTTGTATTTTGTCAACAATAAATTTTAATTTCATAACTTGTATATATGGACACACAGACGTGCAAAAGTATTCGCCATATGGGTAACATAAGCAATTTATTGATATAATTTAATATTGTCGTTAAATTAAAAAAAAATATATTTAATTGATAATAAATATAATATACATTATATTTATTTTTAATTAAATACATATATTTTTTATTTAATGACTTATTGAATTATATCAATAAGTTACTTATGTTACCCATATGGCGAATAATTTTGTGCGTCAGTGTATGTTTAGCACTTGATTATTTTTCCCATAAAAAGTAGTTATTCCTTGGCTAATGTCGAATATCCCATAGGCTTAAAAATTATATTTTTATTTATTTTTTAAAAAGCTCACACCAAAGATTTTTGTCATTTTTTCAATACTATCCATTCTGAAATGTCTACTTAGTATGAAATGAACAATTTTTCTTTGAATTCCTTGTATGCTTCGTTGTTTTTTATTTTTTTTTACTGAATTTTAATCTCACACTTCCATAGTATTAAGTAACGGTCTTACTAAGATAAAGTTTTTCTTTAAGTATGATAGCATAGTCTTTAATTGTTCTTTTTACAAAGTTTAGATTTTTATAACTTTTGTTTACAATACTGGAAATGAGTTTATCTTATGATGAAGATAATTATACTGTGATCGAGATATTTACATAAATCAGATATTAAAAATTCAACTCCTTCGATAGACTAGGATGAATAGATAAAATTGCGTCTATGAGTAAAACGTTTTTGACTATTATATTTTGTGTTATTATTTCGTCTAATTATTAGTAAATAATAAATACTTATAAATCATTTATATATATATATATATATATATATATATATATATATATATATATATATATATGTATGTATACACACACACATACATACATATTAAGTATGTATATAGAAACTAACTCATAAAATTATGCAAAATATTAATCACATTCGAGTACAATACTATGAAATATATTAATTTAAATTGAAAGCCAATATTATAAACGATATCAAATATCAGGTTGATAATTGTCATATGAAACGCAGTTCCCAGCTAATAATTTCACTGCAGGACCAACGATCACGTTTTCCCGTGACGTATTTGGATGAGGGTTGTTGTGACGTCACAACATTATCAATACAATGTTCTATTACGTAGCGCTCGTACATTAAATTTATCTCGATTTGTGTTTATAGGTACATTGTTTTATCATGTATATTCAACTATATGTATAATTATAATTATTGGGATATTTTATTTATTACGTCTGTAATAAAAATAGATTTTATTAACGATTGTAATACGAAATAATAGTCAATCTATTGAATGTGTACTTGTTTATAATTAAAAAGTAATTGTATTGTTTAAAGAATGTATTTTTCGGATGTTTGCATTTGGAAAAATACGAATGATAACGAATTATTACGCTATCACTGCTTATTGAATTTCGTAAGAGGGTCGTAAAAAAATAATAGTTGTTTTTCTTTTAAAAAAATGCTGTGATAACTTAGTGTATACGTAATTTATGCCATTAAAACTGTTTAGTTTAGTTGCTTCTTTTAAAAAGATTATATATATAAACATTGATACTTTATGTATATTTTCTATATTCAAGTATTTAAAGATTCAATTTAACCAAGAAAATCTTTCATCTTCTTTTTGTTTTCTATATTAAATTTCTTTTAATATTTTCATTTCTGTATCACTCATATCTGTATGACGCATAAATTTCTACAGGAATATAGTCATCAGGCTGTGAGTTATAGTTTTACTTATCCTTTTAGGAATGGTTTTATTACGTATTTAAAAAATAAAATATTAATAAGATAATTTACTAGACTTACTAAAACTAAAATTATTTATATTTTTTGAAACAGTCTTAATACAGCTGCGGTGTTTTAGAGTATGTAGGTCAATATATTGTCTTATTGCAGATTATTAATGTACTGCGGTTGGTTTGAATCATAAATGAATGTAATTGCAAATTTGTTTTCCCATAAATGTTTTTTTATTATTATTTTATTTTACACTTTATGTGTAATAACTGCGTGTGGTGATTAGAAAATTCGGATTTGACGAGGTTTATTTACGAATCCAGTGTAACATTCAACATGTTAATAAATGTTTTGCAAGTATGGATTGGGAGTTGTTTAACAAATACGTTATTATATTTTGTACAATTTATGTTCTTTGCATCTATTTTTAAATTGCTTATATTGGTAGATTTATTGCACGATGTTCAATAATTTTTATACAAAAATCTGAAACAAATAGATAAATAATACCCATAATGATTTTTTAGAACTTTTATTAATAAAAAAAATATTTTTGGATTGTATCGTCAGTCAGAGGTAAAGCTTATTTTCAAAATTAAAGTGTTATAAAGCTAAGGTGTGTTTAATGTACACGTCTATTGTAGATTACATTTTTTCTGCTCGTTGAAATCATACCATTGATAACGTAAAGTGGTGGTGATGTCGCGGAGGTTATCAGTTACCACGATTGCTTACTGTTGCAGGCACGAGCTGTCCTCGCGGTGTCTGGTCCAGCGACGTGCGCGATTTCATAACAATACGCCTCCGCGTGTGTGATACAATTGTGATTTGATAATATGAATAACGTCTGGGACACATTATTTCAATGATACAATTGAGCACGCACCAGATTAATTTTGTTTTGATAAAATAAATGACACCGACAACTGACACATCACTTAGTTTTCTTGAGGACTGTTTATTTTTAAACATATGTGCACCTGATATAAACTTACATTGATGTACATCCGATATAAACATACATATGCACACACATACACACACACACACACACACACACACATATATATATATATATATATATATATATATATATATATATTTTATAGATCTGTTAGACTTGGATGATCTTAGTCGATTGCAAGAAAGGCACTTAATATGTGCACTCACTTATTTCACATAATCGAGATAAAAAGAATCACTAAACATTCAATAGCTCAATAAAGTTCCCTAGTATTATAATATTTAGTTAGTGAGAATGATTGTAATCCTTTTTTCATGACATCGAAATATTGAGACCAAAGAATTGCTTTTTAACGATCGTGTTAATTGTTCCAATTCCTGTTAGTTGTGAATATTTAAACCGATTTTCGTTGATGATTTCATTAAAATGAACCAATGAGTCTGCACAATTTATTATCGAACCTGAATTTTAACTTTTCATGATTTTTTAAAACCAATTAATAACTTTAATCTCTCTGTGTTACTCTAGGGAGTTAAAGCATGAACCCTTGTAGCTAACCTAAATCTTTTGGGAATAATGCTGTGTCCAATCACTGTTCTATATTTTTATAAAATAGACGCTAACTTAGACTTTGATGATGATGGTATCGCTATTTTAATACTTTTCGGTCGACTATTGTTATAAACAAAAAATGAACAATAAGTGATTATTGAACACTTCATAACAACTATTGTGGTGTTGGGGATACAAATTCATTTGTGTTATAGTTATACACTCTATCAAAAATCAGCTTAATTTTGATTTTAGATTTACATCAGGTATTGATTAATAGCAACATACTTATAATAAAAATAATATTGAGAGTTTAAAATGAAATAATGAAGTACATGTTACATATTGTCAGTGTTCTTGAGTTGGTAAATATTATAATACTCTAAAAGGATTTCATTAAAGATCACACATTAAAGAGTGATTTATTATTACTTTCATTATTATTTATTGTATTAAAGTATTAATTCTCAGATAGTATTTTACTACCTATCAAGCTGTGAAAAATATTATAATAAATAATTGTTTAATCATAAAAATTAATTAGATAAGTAATCAATTATAATACTAATTTGAAAAGTATGTATTTAGTTTAAATAGTTAAAAACGATTACAATGTGTGTTAGTGATTACTGAATGACCTAATGCATTTGTAAAATATTAACTTCTCAATAAAGAATAACTATAAAAAACAAAATATTTTTTATCTGCCGTTAACATATGTTAATCTTGTATTGTTACCTTTAGTTTAGTTCCGAGGTTCATTTTTATCAACATATAGTGGTTTTATCAAAGGACAATAGAAATTTATTGCACGTTCGTAAAAAAAGAATAATCAGAGAACAAATACCGAATGACAACAGTAATCTTATCTGTATATCCATATTTACTTTTACATCATAAATTACATTTTTTTGCAGATTCATTGTATCTAAAATAGTGACTCCTCTGACGTGTCGCTAACAAGGTAGGTCATGTTTGTGAACATTAGTTTCAACCTGTCGACCTTGACCAGTGTCAAGCGCGTTCAATGTTAATATTATTAGCGCATTCTACATAAATCGTCCCGCGGATTTAGAAAAATCCGGTTTC
The DNA here is from genome assembly GCA_029203775.1 of Neoneuromus ignobilis. NCBI lineage: Eukaryota > Metazoa > Arthropoda > Insecta > Megaloptera > Corydalidae > Neoneuromus > Neoneuromus ignobilis. The sequence continues at coordinate 28,136,736 of CP092092.1, read as the reverse complement.
ATTGAGTATTTTTTCGCTTTAGATATCAATACAAATGGTGTTCTACATACACGCATATGTATCCGCAAGGTTTAAAAACGTACTACGCTTAAATAAATATTTTTTCAATCGATTTCGACATCGATTGAATATTCGTATTGAATATCGATTAAAAATTTAAAATTATTAATATAAGGCTTATATTAAAATTTTCAATATATTTAAATGAGCTTAAAACATCCTATTATTTTTTCTAAGAAAAACTATTATATTATATTATACATGGAATATTGACCACTGATTTTAGCCTGACTACGACAGATGTTTGCTCTAGAGTTTATTTACAATATATATTGAATCACAGATCAACCTAATTTCAAAATTAAGATAATTTCTCCACAATTCATATTTGTTACTGCAGTCAATTATTAAATTACAATAGTGAAAGTTTATAAAATCGTAAAAATTGTTTCAAGATACATTCATAGTTATTATAAAAATATAATAATTTATTAGACAAAGTATAAGTGAACAAAACTTCATGAAATAAATATAAGTGGACGAAATAGTAAAAATAGCAATTAATGTGGAAAAAAGGTATGATATTTGGAATGATCGTACATATTTTTTATCATCAGTTCAATAAACAGATATATCAATTAAACAAGCAGAAGCATCTAGTCTTAAAAAAATAACTCATTATACACTTTTTCCAGTACGGTTTCATATTTATTTTAGATAAACGTTCTTTAAACAATGTAAACACGATTTGTGACCCTAATATTTATCACAAATTATACCTTGATACTGTTAAGATGTTTTATACTATGTAAGAAACAATTCTTTCCTAATTGTTGCCCTATTTTCAATCTATCTTTCTAATATGTTTTCTATAAAAATTTGAAATATCGACTCTACACGAAGAAAATTAAAAATCAAATATGAAAAATAAAAGCACAATAAACATTTATTGAATATTTTAGAGTTTAATAGATATGTTGAGAAATAACGTTATAAAATAATATTTTTATAGATTTTCTTCTATTATAAATAAATCAGATGACTATTTAGTTATTTTTAACAATATTATATACGATCTGACCAAATAAAACTCTAATTTATATTCAGAATATTTTCTATACATTCCAATAGACAGATTTAGATTTTTAAAAATAAGAATTAAATTAAATTTAAATGTAAAAAATATGCTAAAATTTGATAGTGAAATTTAAAAACAATTTAGAATATGTATTCACATCAATAAATTTTCAAATATATCTATATATATTTATAATTTAGTAATTGAAAATAATTTGGTCTCAATACATAAAACTTGTTCGAAAATTTACAATTACTTCAATAAAAATATCTATAATAGATTTAAATTATATATGAAGGTCAGATATAACGAGTTTAATATTTCAAAAAGATGTTAATAATAAACATAAACCGCCGAAAGCTCTATATACATCAAACTAGAAGGCATTTTCCTATTCGTGACCTTATGAATCATATAAAAAAAGTTTCGTCATTAAAAGCCAATAGTGCTGATATACATATTTAGTCTATTCGTCATTATTTCTCTGTTAGATTGTACAATAAAAATATGATAGTATCTTAACAAATGATTCAGCATTGTCGTACATATTTAAGGTACCTATATTAAAAAATCGTTATTTTTTATACTTTGTATAAAAAATATTTTAAACTTTTGCGTTTTTGTGCCATAAAACGACCTTGGTGTACATTGTATCTTGAATTTTCTGTTCAGTTTTAATCGATTTTGTATTATGAGACTGTTTAAGAAATATGTACAGTATTTGATAGTCATATTTATATACCTCTACGCGCATGAAATTAAAAAAATATATAAGACATGCTTTGATGTTTTATGTCATTTTTAATTTATTCTCCAGACAACTTTTTATATTTTACTTGCAAAAAAAAATTAAATTTTAATAATAGTATTACAATAAAGATAAAACTACTATTTCGTACCTGATACTTGTACACAGATGAATTATCACTTCAATACTACAAGATGTAAAAATATTTAACAAATATTTATTGTTCACTTTACTTCTATACAAGCTGTTGTGCATTTTGATGACAATGTCATCATCGTCAGAGCACTGCATTATAAAATACAAATACATTTAAATATAGCGTTGTAAAATCTTTTTTTTTTTTTTAAAATGCAATATACAAAAACATTTATGATGACAACATAATCTTTAAAATGTTTATTAGCAAAAAAATTTTAATAATTATTTATTGAACATTAGGGAAAACTTGTAATTTTGAGAAATAATTTATTTGTATAAAAAATAAATTATGTAAAGGAATAACTGTTTTATTGGAGACCTTAGAGTCACTATTCTTAGCTGATATCATATGGCAACCGATTTATACAGTGTGTGTCATTTTCAGATAGTTAATTAATACTTATTGAGTATCAATTAACTATCTGAAGAAAACACATGCCAAAATCGGTTATAGTATGATATCAATCAAAAAGGTGACCCTAAAGTCTCAATAAAATAGTTATTATAGAAAGAGATCATCAGAATGACTATAAGAAATATCAACTTTATGAAAAATAATCAGTAGAATTTACTTATTTATAACATTTTATGACATTAAAAATTATTAAGTAGAATGTTTTTGAACAGTTTTTTTTTACAAAAAATAATAGTATTCAAATACTTTGTTAAATCATTGTATAATCAGAAAGATTATATAGTTTTTTTTATTTTTACATAAGAAATGTTTGATGAAAAATTAAGAACGTATAATTGATTTTATATGTACCTAAACAATAATTCAAAATAAAATAATTATTATATCAAAACAGAAAATACTTATTATGGGACTTTTAACAATTTTAGATATTTATCATAATCTATGAAACATCTATGGAAGAAATTAAAGACGTTTTCAAAATTATTACATTTCTTTCATAACACTGTTAAAACAAATATTATTAAGCAAATATAAATAAAATATTCTAATACTAAAAGAAATTAATAGAATTGCAAACTATAATTAAGAGAAAAAAATCTAAAAAAAAAATAATTTTAATTAATAAAATTTTATTGCAACTATACAAACATAAATGGTATTTAATTTTGTTATATTTTTTATTTAATGAAAATTTTATTCGTGATATTGAAATAAATATATTTAATATAGAATTAGTTTATGTCTCATAGATAAACTAAACAGACATGAACAAAATGTAAACAAAACATATCTTACATAAAAGAATATTTTTTTTAAAAAAATGCATAATTTCTAAGAATTGATTACAGCTAGATATTGAACTTCATACTTTTAATGATTAAACAAAAATAATTAATTATACATTAAACCGAATGTTGTTTCTCTCATTATCATTTAAACATATTCAATTATTCTTGTCCGATAATTAATAACATCCAATAATTTTAGTTGTCTGGAGATAACATACATTCTTTCCACTGATAATATTGAACCTGACTCCATTTCAGTGCGAGTACAAAGTTTTTCGATTAAACTGGTCATTTTATTTATCACATACAGTTTGTAATACGAAACTTCAACTCGATCCAATTAAAAGATAGTTTTGATTCAATTTTATTTATTTTATAACGATTTAATATAAAATCTATCGAATTGTAAGAGTCATCGATAAATGAGTAACGAGAAAAAAGATTACATTTTTTAGAAATATTAAACTATATTTAAAATATTTTACTATATTGCAAAAACAAAAAAAATAATGGACCTTAGATCATAAGAAGTTCAAAATTAGTTTCACAAAAAATATAATAAAACTATTTGCTATATTATTTTAAAATACATCTTTATTCAATGAATAATTTTTATCTAAATTAAAATAATATAAAATTTGTATATTCAAGAAACGTATAAATTAGAATTTTACTTGACTTATTAAATTTTAATTCAGATATTATAGAATTTAGTGAATAAATTGATTAATTCATGTAAAGAAGCTAATAAAATAGCAAGAAAATTAATATGGAATGATAAAAACAGTATTAGAAAAATTGATCAATTATTATATATTTCTATGAATTATTAATTTTGTGATATGAACTTTGTTCATATAAAATTTTTAGTTTAATAATTTGTATTAAATAATCCATATATATATATATATATATATATATATATATATATATATATTTAAATATAAATAAGATTGTAAAAGATTATTCTATTATATTGTGGATAAAATAATTCCTATAAAATAATAAAAAAATAAAGAATTCACATTTTATCTCAAGATCATTAAATATTTTATATAACGTTTTATTGTAGAATTGATAAATCAAATGTATTTTCAATTAATTGCCAGTAATATTTACTTGTAAAATTTATATTTTCTTTTTTTAAGTTTATTATTAAAAAAAAATCATTATTTACTATATTTAAACTTTTTTTATTAATTTATTCTTTTATAAACCGACGTTTACCAGTAATACATTCTTACTTATTTTGTTTTCAGAATAAATGTCCTTTTAAGAAAATGATATTTTATACGAAAATACCTAAACATTAAAAATATGTTCTTAAAGTACATATAAAAGATACATCAACGTAAAATATGTAGTAATGAATATTAATTACAAATTTTAACTTATTGAAAATAAACAGTTAATACAATATAAATTATTATAAATTTTAATATATATTCTACATACATTTTGCTTAAAATATATTTTTATTGTACAAAAAATGAATTTCTGCGTTTAATATCTCGAAAAATCTTACTTGAACCGGTTTATGTTCATTCAATATACAATACTTTAAGTACATTGAAAATGCAAATTCATGAACACTATTCCGGTTTCACTAATAGGTATTCAATTTTAATTCAAATAGAAACAAGTAAGCAGATTATTCTAGTTTACATATAATAAAAATGCACAAAAAATACATATAGTTAATACATAATAATATAAAAACAGTTTTTATTACTCAACTGATATTATAAGGAAATAGAAATAAATCAATAACACTATTTAATTACTTGAAAATGTCTTGATCAAAATTATTTGAATCAAAATGCCAAACAATACAGAAAAATGGAAAGTGGATTAGCACCGGAGATAAAAAGGTTATAATATAGCCATGTCCTTGTTTTCGAGGTGCAAAAAGATTTTTTTGTGTCATATAACTAACGAAGATGTCGTGAATTGACCTAGACTAGCATCAACATCAAAAACGAAACCAAACATTCATACCAAGAAAATTTTATTGTCTATTTGATTCAATATGAAGGGTGGTTTGTATTATGAACTTTCAAAACTAGCTAAAATAGTCACAGCAGATTAGTACAAAAGGACATATACTTACAAGAGGACATGAAGTTGACTGCTCCACGACATTTCTCGATCTTATGTCATAAATATTACAAAAATTACCATTTTTAATCTAGCCGCAACCAGCATATTTACCAATCTTGGTACTTTCCAACCTTCATCTGTTCATGTTTATATAATACGCATTTCAAAATCATGGTTTATATAAAAAAATATTTTGATGATTTCATGGATTCAGTACTTTCACAATTTTTTTAAAATGGAATCAGGAAATTGGTTAAAAAGTAATAAAAGTGTATAATTGTATAAAGTCTATGGGGTGTCCATTTATCTGGCAATGTATTATAGGCTAAACGGATCATAAAAAAATATAAGAATATTTAACGATGGACAATAGAAGAATCAAACAGAATAAAGATATCACAAGGAAGAAAACTAATAATGTTATTATAAATAATTTAATATAAGCAGACAACTAGCAAAGAAATAACTTAATTTATGATGTAAAAGAAAATTAATGATCCAGTATTTTTCCTACCTTAATGTAAATTTATATATATATATATATAATTGAGAATGGAGGATGAGGAAATATTGAATTTTCGGTAATGAAGATTTTTCTTTAGAAATGGCACAACATTGTACCAGTTTGACATTTTATCTAGTAGTGCCAGGCAGAACCAGGATTATGGAAGATAGTAATGTATTTCGAAACATATAATCAATTATTTAGTTCATGCGTTACAAAATACAGAATACTGATATTCAATACTCATGGCGCATGCATAAAAAAGCTAATTTATTATTAAAACGGTTTATTAAAAGACAAAGACACATATATTTATTAGTTATATATTTAACATTATGCGAAATATACATTATTTGTATTCATATAAATTACATTATTTCTTGTAATTCTATCAAAATATACAGGGAGGTAAAATGGTACGTGAAATTGTTATCTTGTTTTATATATCTCTGACGTAAATTTTAAGTGCGTTGAAATTATTTTAAAATTAATTTCAGATTTATTTTAGGAAAGAATTGTTTACTGAATGTATTTTCGATTTGTAATTATAATTGTATATATAAATATATACAAGAAAAAACGTCATTTCTAATAAAATATAATTGTTATCAGCGCTTGGAATAAAACGTCATAGGAGGTACTTACGTTTATTCTACTTATTATATAAATATCTGATAATTATGTGGGTGTTTAAATTATACACTTGGGTAAAATATCATTTACATTCCAATAATTAAATGTCTTAAAATAGAATCACGTTATTTCATTGACAATTTAGATGTTTTGCAAATAAAAATAAAAAATGGTATAAATATTTATTTATTTAATGAAGATATTTTATTATTACCTTTAATACAGGTATATTTTTATAGTACAGTTATTTTTACATATTCAACCGATTACTTAAACAAACATTTTCCTTAAAGAGTTATTGAAAAAGAAATTCATATATACATACTTTTAAGTATATAGAGGATAATAAAAAGGATAGACGTAAATAAAACAAATAATATAATTTTTTGTCCTATTATTTTTCATATATATAAAGGATCATCCAAATGTGACGCCTAGATTTGTGTTTTATTAAAAAGAAACTATACACATGTTTCCTTATACAAGACTCTATACACATGTTTCTTTTAATAAAACACAAATCTAGGCATCACATTTGGATCACCCTATATATATATATATATCTATCTATATATATAATTGTATATCTTCGACACTTAACTTTCCAAAAATCTATATAAATTCTTTTAAAAGATATATAAATAGCATGCAATACCTTGATCAAATTATTTACTGTTCAACTTATAATTTTAATGTTAATTTGCTAACCTTGTTATTTTACTACGCATTAAAAATTATTCTCATTCTTTGTATAATATAATAGGACAATTGTTTAATTAAAAATAATATTTAAACGGATATTATTTAAACAAACGTTGATTAATTTAATAAACATTAATTATAAATAATCTAAAGTCTGAAATATTAAAGATCTTTTAAATGCTAAACAATTAGTAATAAATCAAGCAAAATGCAATTTTTCATTTGTAAAGAAAAAGATAATTTTTCCATCGATTTCAGACTTTTTGAACAGCATATATATATATATATATATATATATATATATATATATATATATATATATATATAAAGTCTATGTTGTAATAATATTCTAAATACCACAATTACTGGTTAATTTAAAACCACATGTAACTGAATAAATGCTAAATAAATAAAACTGTACATCGACACCAACCAACTACCAATTAAAAAATTGTTTTCTCTGCAAAACTTCAATCAAATGCAAATGAACGCAATATGAAACGTTTATTCAAAGTAATTCTTTCATATACTTGTGGTCATCTTTAAAACGTAGTTAAAATGGTTTGATGTGCCAATATAATTTTCTGAACGTGAATCATCTAACATTATATGTTTCTGTAAATATCTAGGAAGTAGATGTACTTCAGTGGTTATAAATATTTTTTATAAAATGTAAAAATTAAATTTCAGAATATTTTGTACTTAGTAAAAAACGTAAATGTTGCATGGAAATATTTTTTATATATTTTTTTTCATTCTCTATATTTTCATAAATATAAGGTCATTATACATATAATTTGTATGTATAAAAAGTTAACAGTAAGTAATTACTGAACATCTTTATAAAATAATGTAACGTCGAGGTGAGTGATTAATTTGTGTAAAAAAATCAATTGCGGGAAAAATATTTCGTTACAAAACAGAATCGGATCTGAGATATAAAAAAAATAATTTGGAATATTCAAAAAAACAGTTATACATAAAAGTACAACTGATGCGCATTTAACTGAATTCATGTTTAATAATAAACAAATTACAATACATTTTTGATGTTCTGAATTTTCGTTCATGTTTATATACTTGATTGTTAGATAAGAATGTAAAAAATTAATTATTTATGAAGTATTTAAATGAAAACCAATATATAAATTATAGTAGATACATTAATCGAAATTGGTTTAAATTAAATATTTATTAAATAAATATTAAAATAGGTATCTAAAACAATATTCTAAGATTAACGTCATTGGTATGAATATTGTCTTTAAAAATAATTAATATTAATTAATAATTTGTTTAGATATTACGTATATTGTCATTAAAATTGTCACGTGGTTTGAGTTGTTTGTAGATCGTCTTGTAGGTATATTCAAATATTGCGCAATATTGACAAAGGTGACCTGCGCTTTTAATGAAATGTACATAAATACACACACACGCTTATATATATATATATATATATATATATATATATATATATGTGTGTGTGTGTGTGTATATTCGTATTTTTTATAAAGATACGAAAATAATACCCTTATGAAAATAAGTAGTAAAACTAATTTCATTGAATATAATGACGGTAATAAATGCATGTGTAAATAACGCCAACGAGATTTAATTCCATATTGTACCAGACTTACTATATAATTCCACATGAACTTTTGATCTTGACTCAATCAAATTTACTACGAAGACTGCGTAATATGAATGCGAATATACATATATGTATGTCAAAACTATTCGTTGTATTAAATAAAGTCAATGTTATAAATACTCATACATATATAAAATACACACACACACACACACACACATACACACACACACACACACATATAGATATATATATATATATATATATATATATATATATATATATATATATATATATATATATACACTCGCTCGAAAATGTCTGCATACACTTATCAATACGGATATATTTCTCAATAAAACAACTTTATTAATGTAAATTTAAAAACAAACATATTTTTTAATAATTCTATAAACTATTAATTATTTATACATGACAATTCAAAACATTTTAAATTTATAACAAATAAACTAAAAAATAAAACACACAAAAATTCATACAAATTGAGCAGAAAATGTCTGCGTACAAAAAATGAAAATTGAAAATAATATAAAGTAAAATAAACTTTTCAAGTGAATTAGTAACTGGTTGGATAGCCTCTTTTTTTAAGAACCTCTTATAATCGTTTTTGTATGGAATGATCCACTTTTTGTGGTTTCTTTAGCACTAATCTTATTCCACTCTTTTTCTATAACTTTCTTCAACATTTCCTTCACAATTATGCCATGTTGGCGAATTTACGTTCGAGAAAATGCCACATATGTTCTGTAGGGTTTAGGTCTAGAGATTGGAGAGGTGTATGCAACTGTTTTGGAACATTATATAATATCTATAGCTTAACAACTTCTGCCGTGTGCTTCGGATCATTGTCATACAAAAAATTATAATCGGGACCTAGATTTCATTTTTCAGCACTTTGCTTTATATTTCGTTTTAAAATATTTAAGTAAGCATATTTATCCATCGTGGATTCGAAAAACTCCATTTGTCCCACGCTCTTACTTGTTATACACCCCTATAGCATTACTCTACCACCACCGAGTTTCACAGTAGGAACAAGATTTTTTTTATTCAGTGATGTACATACAATTTTGAGTCCTTTTATTCCAAAACTGCAATATTTGATCTCGGCTGAAAAAATCATGTTTTCCCAGAACTGGATTAGCTTATTAATGTGCTCATTTGCATATGCAATCCATTTTTATCTATTGATACGTGAAATAAATGATTTCTTACGCGCAACACGTTCATGATACCCACCCTTTTTTATTCTTTTTCGCACAATATCAGCACAGATTTGTTTTCTAAATAGTACTTTAATATATTTTGCAATTTGGGATGCAGATATTCAGGGATTTTCTTTCACTGAAGCCACAATCTTATCCCTTTATCTAAATGTTAACTTCGACGGCTGGCCAGAAAGTGGTTTCGAAGTGGATTTAAAATTGATTACTACCCTTTGAATGAAAAAATGTTGTCTTCCAACACCCTTTCCTATTTCACGAAAACTTTTTCCTTCTTTTCCTAACTTTAAAATGATTTTTACACTCGCTAACAGAAATTTCCTTTTTTTGAATTCTATCATATTTATTTTTTTGCAAAAAACTTTACTTTTAGTTATCAAAAATGATATTTTAGTGTTTCAATTGCAACATATGAACTATGATATAAACCTGTGATAATTTTAAAACAACAATAAGTGCAAATATTGCAAAAATATCGATGATTTACCGTTTAATAAAATGTGTGTGCAGACTTTTTCTGTTCAATTTGCATGAATTTTTGTGTTTTATATTTTTTATTTTATTTGTTATAAATTTGAAATGTTTTGATTTGTCATATATAAATAATTAGTAGTTTATAGAATTAATAAAAAATATGTTTGTTTTCAAATTTACATTAATAAATTTCTTTTATTGAGAAATATATCCGTATTGATAAGTGTATGCAGACATTTTCGAGCGAGTGTATATGTATATATATATAATATGTGTGTGTTCACATATTTATGCAATTTTAATATAGAGAGTTTCCAAAAATGTATATAGAACATGAGTACGAAATGTATTCGTCTTTCTCATTTATGTTTTATTTAATTTCATATACATTTCGTATATGTAAATAGTTTTAAAGTATACTAGTTTTAAACATTAGTATCGAATGTAGTTGAAATTTTTTTGCAAGATTATGTAGTATATACCAAAAATTATTTGAAATACAAATAATGAAAAACATTAATATACGAGGGTCGTTTGATAAGTATAGTAAAAAAGTAAGAACTAAATTGAAAAATTTAATTAAATTAAACAATAAATAAATTTACCATACTTATCAAATGACCCTTGTATATATTAAACAGTAAACTAATCCTTTTATACTTTTAATTAGAACAAAAATTAATTCAATCTGTAAAAAATATACATTCATTTCGATATTCAATGACACTAGTCCATTTTCTACAATTTTATTTTCAATCAAACAATCTACGTACTTATTATAATTATCACACAAAGTTATATACAAACATATCAATTTTATTATTTATGTGTAATGCATATTGATTTTCTTGTATTTATTTGTTGTCGGCTGTTTTGTTGCTCAGCAGCAGCTTTTTTATATGTAATTCACAAGGACATCTCCAATCAATACCGAATATTTTATTGGACTTTTTTTGTTATGTACTCTCAAAAAATATTTTTATTATAGAAAAACTTGTTATTTTATTCATAGTTAATTACCAATTATTTTATATATATATATATATATATATATATATATATATATATATGTATGTGGTTTTAATTTTTCAAATGAAATTATTTTTTATGATATACTTGTGTCAAACTTAATCTCATAATTTTTTTCGCTGATAATAGCATGGTTGTTGAAATACACATTTGAAAGAAAGTGAATATTAAATAATTATTGAACATTTGTAAAATCTTGTAGTATTAGAATGAGTGGTTCATGTATGTGAAAAAATATAAAAGATGATTTTAGTTTAAAATGTATTTATTTCTCAAAAAAAGTTAACAAAAATAAATAGTAAAAAATTAAGGTCATTTATTGACTATTGGTAATTAATATTGTAATGAATATATTTCAAAGATTATTTTAATTTTATTTTTATATAAAAAATATATACTGCCATAGTTCAGTAAATATAGAAAAACCTTTTGTTCGAAGCAAAATATATTTTGCCGTTGCCAAAAAAAGCATTTATTTAAATTTATGATCAAAACATAATCTCACTTTTCAAAAGATCTTTTATTCTACTACACACTTTTTAAAAATATCAACAATACAGATAAAGAAGACTGGTCCTAACATAAATGTGTGTGTTAAATGTGTTTTATATGTGTACGTGTGTGTGTGTGCGTGTTTTATATCTTCTGTTTTAATAACACGTTCTTTTTATATCACGTGCAAACTTGAATTCCGTACATTCATCCATTCGTTCTCTTTATCACAAGAATTGCGCTGTTCTATGTATTTTTATATATATATATATATATATATATATATATATATATATATATATGTATGTATGCACAAATACACGCATGAAGTTACACACATACCAGCAAAAACAACCTAACTGTCAAGGTCGTACGTATATTGAACTATTCTTGCAGACAAGCGATTCTTTTATTTATTAAAGTTCAGTGCTCCCGAACAACGATGTCTGGTAAAAACCATACAAAATTACTATTCTTCATTTTTATTGAATTGTTGACCCAAAATTCTCTTTTTTCAAAATGTTTTATTAACTATACGCTTATAATTTTTTATTGCCGTTTCATTAAATTAATAACAGCGTTGTTCTAAAACATTAAACAATACACCGTCTTATCGTTTATAAAAAATCATTATTTTTTTAATTCTTAAGCCGTAAATTAAAATGAAATGGCAATATAAAACATAAAAATCGTATCTGTTAATTCTTTTTTCATATGCATGTAAATTTATTACTGCACATCGAATGATTGTTTATTTTTAAAACTGTTATTAAATTCGTTAAGTGCATGTAATGTAGAATAATTGAAGTTGTTATTTCAATATTCTGTCAGATAGAAAATGCGAATTTTACATTAAATAAAAAACTTGATTTCTTTGAAATCATTTTATAATGGAAATTTAAATTTGAAATATTGAAAAAATGATATTTTTTTTTTGATACTATGACAAATTTACATTTACTTAAAGGAATCATTTATCCTTAACTCTTATAAGATTTTATACAAATGTACAGTAATTAGTTATTATTTACTTTATTCACTGATGTATCAATGACTATGATGACATTTTAAAGAACTGCATTATTAAATCATTTTTATAAACATTTTTAGTATTAGGTTAGTAATTTGTGTTATAATGTTTTTTTTTTTATTTTATTTAATATCATATGTTATTATACAATAAATATATTTTATAAAAATATTATATTTTGATAAATAAAATATTTTTTTAAAAAACATAAAAACAAAATAATTTTATTTCAAATAGATTCTTTAATTTTGAATCATATATATATATGATGTAAGTATGTATGTGTGTATATACAACCTCATAAGTCGTTCTATATATTGTACTTATGTTGGTAGTCTATTATTCTTTGAAAAAAAATCACTTACAAGTAACTAAAACATATCTCTGATCTTATTAATGATCATTTCTTATTCAGTAATCGTTTATACCAGACAATTCAAATATCAAAACATGTGATTCATGAATAGTTTTGAAGAGCGACACTATAGTTTTTTTTTTATATGATTGTATCAATTGTAAACAATACTATCGCAATTAAAACAATCTAACCAAAAAGAAATTCAAAACAAATCGAAATCATGATTAAAAAGTGGCAATGTTTTCTTTTATTTGTTGAATAATTAATTTAAGTACATAAACAAGCCATTATGTTGTAAAATAACATGGTATTTTTTACAAAGTAATCACAACTCTAGCTTTAAAAGATTTTATTTAATTGTTGAATTATTATTATCATTCATTCTGTTTTTTATAAGTATTTTGATAACAATATTTTTAAGTTCAAATAAATTCTAGATTTTACATGCTTGCCAGTCTAAATATGATAGAATCTTTGTCAAAATACACCATAAGAAAAATAAAATGAACGAAAATAATTATTGAACACTAATAAAATATTGTGGTCTGAGTAATGATGTGTAAAAAGTACATTAATCACAGTACCAATAAATTTTATTATAAATAAATTGCGATTTTTAATTTTATTAAAAGTATTAATTCAAAAACTACTATTTTTAAATTTCAGGAATAATTTTTAAATAAAATACAATATCAGTTTTTATTATAAAAACTATATTTTAAAATATTATATATATAAATATATAATGATTTAAAATATTATTTTTGACAGTAAAACAGTATATAATTTTTAAGTCAAAATGAATGGAATTAACAGTAACTTTCTAGTTGTAACCGTAGGATTTTCGATTTTTTAAACAAGAAGTTTCGCTCCAAATCAGAAAAGTCAGTTTTATATTTGACCTGAATTTATAGTTGAGAGTGGGTTTTGAATTGTAAAAATATTGTGTTTCATTATGTAACAATATTTTAACTTCATATTTTCGGCAAAAAAGTATTTTAATTTTATCTTACATTTAATTCGTTGGTTTTACAAAACATGTTTGTATTTTTACAGCTCTCTTATATTACATTAAATAAGTGTATTTAATAATAATTAAAAAAATATTTTTATAGTTTAATGATTTAAACAATTGTATGAATTATCAAACTTTATTGTGTTTTTTAAACTTATTTTATTCATTTCTATATTTTGATAAAAATCTTTAAAAACATCAGATGATTCTATAAGTAATACCATTTTTATGATATAAATTAAAACAAGTTTAAATATAAAGTTCATATGATTGAGTACAATATAAAACACTGCATTCTATACAAAAAATAATTATAGAAATAATTCGAAAAAATTAGAATATATATAACATAAAAGAACGTGGATTCAAATTTAATTGATGAAAAAAAGATTTTTTCACAAATTGTTTGCTCTTGTAACTAAGTCACTTTTTCTCAAATGAATTAACACACTGCAATAATCAGATTTTTTAATGCCAAACATTGATGATGATTGCATAGTTATCAAAATGCATAAAAAAATAAACAATAAGTGATTATTTAATGTTACTGTTTTAGAATAAATTATTTATTTGACTAAAAAAATATTACTAAATCATTAAATTGAAAAATTTTATTACATTTGCTTTATTCTAAAAATGTTTTTATATCTCCATCAAATTATTACCTTTTTCAAAATTTACAAAATTCACTAGACAGTATTTTTACTAACACAGAGAACTTTAACTATTAGTAGTTTTAAAATCAATTGAATTAAAAATTGATTGACAAATAGAATGATGTAATTAGTAGTGTATAATATATAATTAATAGTAAACCTAATGCTTTTTCTTAATAAAAAAATAACCTTCAGAAACTGTTATTTATAAAATGATCTAATACTTGTTTTCGATAAAAACATTTAATAAAAAAAATATTTTTTTTATCACAATCAAAAGCAAAAAGTATATAATAAAAAAAATAAAATTTACCATAACTTATTTGAATATATTTTTGTAATATTTATTAACATATTTAATATTTTCCACTGAGTAATAAGTTTTGGTATTAATATTTAACACTTTTAATTAATATCTTAAGAGATTATCACAACTTCGACTTCAAATTTAGATATAGAAATCAAAAGAATGATTCTTGTTAGTTTATTTTATTTCATATTCAATAAAGTATTGATTAATGGCATTTCAACATCAAAAATATTATTAAATCAAAATTTATTTTCAATTTTCTAATTTGATAAATAACATTTGTTTGTTGTTTTAATGTCGATCATCCGGCTTCAACAAATTCTTGAGCCAAATGTTGAATTATACCGTACAGTATTATCAACAATGCATTTCGAAATTTGCATTAAATAATCAAGATCGAAGACAGACATCCACATTTGAACTGTGAGATTAAAGATATACTTTTTAGTACATTGCCATCACCTGTTCCGGCATTTGTGCCATTATCAGATAACAATATTAATAAATTCTCAATACTATTACCTGATTATAGTACATGTATCGAAACGAGTTGTAACAAGATATTATAAAAGCAATAGAGTTCTGAAGTAAAAATTAAAAATGTTAAATATTACTACGAATGCAAAGAATGGAAGAAAACAATTATAATATTGATATTGAAACCGATATTTTTTAAGTATTTGGAAATATTTTATTGGTTTTTAACCAAGTTTTAAACTGATAAAAAAATCGAAAAAAATGTTCTATATGTTTTAAAATTGTCGTTGCATTCCAGTCTACTTAATGTCATTGCCTTTATCCCACGCGTACGACCATATGAGAAGTTAACAGTACACGTTTTAATTAATTGTTTGCCAATTATAAAAATAAATTGCTGCATTATATTCCGTATCTGAATTGAAATGCGAAACATTCAATTTTAGTGCAAAATAATAAAAGTCTCGTCCGAAGTCAATAACCAAATAAGAAGAGAACCGCGGATGTTTACACCATAGTGGTTTGCCTTGACGTTCAGGCATTCGTTGAATAACTGCACGGTCTTTATTATACATTTTTTTATTATTCTTTGTAAATGATACGTTGACTGTAGCGACCTGTGATCGTCGTACCCGAAATATATAATTTTATTTTTGAAAATAATGCGACAATGTAATTTAAAATGGCGATTTGCCAAACTGTATTTTCGAAAGAATAGTATCTGCCTACGTTCTTATGCATTGGCGTCTGTGACGACACGGCGGCGCATAGAATGACACGGTTTTAGAAAAACGGTTCAAAACGTTACTTTGGCACCTGTCATTCGACAAAATAAATAAATATTTTGCAAACTGTCCAAATGTTGTTATGAAATACGAATGAATCACTTGTCACATGAAATTGAATGTTATTACTTTAGTTTCAGTTACCAGAAATATATAAATGAGAACTATAAATAAACATACTACTCGAATTACTAAATATAAACATTTTTAATATAATTTAAAAAGGCAATTAGCAAATAAGAATAAAATAACGTTTCACATTTTTATGTCATTCTATAAATTTATTTAAAAATGAGTTTTCTTACATGATATCCGTGTTATTATATCACGTAACGTTATTAATATTATTTATATTTAAAAAATATAAATTTAAAATTATGCCTCAATTATCAATCTTAGGAGTATCAACTCGAAAATTCCATCTGATTTTTAAATATGTAAATAAAAATATTAGTATACACATAAATAGAAATCGTATATTTTTAATCCTAATGCTTGAAATCGTATCATATTTCTTCTCTGTCCTCAGATATATATTTAATAATTTTCTCTTAATATATTGCACATTTCATAAATAAATATTAATAAAATTACTGAAGAGTAATATTTCAAATAAATTAAACATAAAAAATAATCAGATTACAAATACTTAACAATAGATAAATATTTATATAAAAATACATACTTAAAAAATCTCAATAAGAATAAAACACCCCGAACTTGTTTGAAAGTTAAATTAATACGAGTAATTATAATCTTTAATGACCATATGGCATGATGCATTACAATTTCAACATCTGCAGTATTAATAAATGTTTGAATTATTGTAATAAAAATGCATCATTAAAAGTGATGGAGAAAAAAATAATGAGCATATAAATTAAGTAGAAAATTCAAATAACTGACAAAATTTTCATAGTAAAACAGATAAATAGAAAAAATCTGTTAATAAATTTCTTATACTCTTTCTTTTTTTAAAAAAATATAAATCTACTAATTTCATTAGAAAAAAGCTTCTAAACAAAAAATAATTATTTTTTTAAAACAACTTATAATTGGTGATATATTTAAAAGATTGGTTTAAAATTTTTACAAAAAAATAAACCACACTTCAAGAAAGTTACATAAGTTAAAATTTCTGTCACATTATTTTTTTTATTAATTAATAATAGTATATTTTGATGGTTATGCCACCATTATCAAAATGTACATTATAAAATCTTATTAAGTTTATAATAGAGCGTCTTAACGATGGAATAGTCATCGAAATGTGCATCAGCTAATAAAATTAAGAATAAGTGATTATTGAACACTTTTAAAAAATCTTGTAATATTGAAGAAAAGTGATTTATATCTCTTAAAATTAATTTCTCACAGTACTAGAACAAACAGTATTATAAAATAGAATAAAAAAGTAATTTTGCAATTTATTAAATATTAATTTTTATTTTTGTTTTATATATAAATCATTATAGATGATTCAATTTCCAAAAAAATAATTAAAGTCAGCATTGATTTTTATTCTCATTACCTATTTCTTCCTTTAGTATCTTTTAGATCTAATTAATAACTTTTTTTAATATAAGTATATATAAGAAAATAACGCAGTTATAAATATTTTCATATTAATTTAAATAATTATAAAAAACATAATTTTAGTTATAAAACAATCCATACGTTTGACAAGTTAGACGTTACGTTTTAATTTAATGCATTATATGAATCATCTAACATTCTTTTAAAGCAGCAAGCACGGTCTGTAAATAGATACCAAACGGCTGTTTTATATTTATCAATGTTATTTTTGAAAAGAGAAAGCAAATATGCATAATTTATTTTTTTACGAATAAAAGTCATTTCTAGCACTAAACTTTTTAATAAAATTTTATAATAGTGAATGTAATTCAGAGAAAATATATTATAAAACTTGAGATAGGTAATCAAATCCAATATTCAGCAAACAAATATTTATATTTAAGAATTCACTATATTTATGCATGATTGCTTGTCATATGGAAGATTATTTCGATTCTCCATTAGAAAATCGATAAAATTTAGGATTGGAAATAGGATTGATAACCTCATACGATAAAAATATTCGTTACATAATTTTAATAAAAAAAGTTCTACCGAGCTAAAGCATTGTCAAAGAGACCAAGGTCTTACACAAACTATAGCATCAAGACTGATGACAATTCAATTAAAAAATACATTTATTTTAAATGTAATTGTTTTGAAAATGTTTCTATTAATAGAAATATCATATGAATTGAAGTATGGAAACAGAGATAGATTATTTTAAATGAAATACTAACTGATTTATATATTTTTTAAATATAATAAAATCAGTACATTTTTTATAATCACTTCTACTATATATACTTAATTCTTTTTTTTATTCATAACTGTTTAAAACAAAGTTACAAAATTCCTTACACGACATAATTGTGTTTGCGTTAAACCTGTTGAATTATCCTTTTTAAAAATAAATTACGATCCAAATATTATACAAGAGAAAAATCCCTTTCTGTATTATATATAATTCCACACATGGGGCTTTATTAAAATGTATATATTCTATCTACAAAAGAATAAAAACACAATTTGTATTCAACGTCTACTTAATTGTGTACTCGGCTGTTTGCTAATAACATTATTATTTCATAAATATTAAAATGATACTTAAAAGAGTTGTGTGTTTTAATATTACATATAATTAATTCAAATTTGATATAAATATTAATACTTCATATGCATGCTAAAATAATTAAATTTATGTATTGTACACAAAGAATATATAAGAATCACTGCAAAGCATGTTACTTAAAATTGTTTTTATTTGATTATTTTTTTTTTATATCGTATAAAAGTTTTCTTCGTTATTACAACCCTTTCTATGGTATTAGTTATTCTGAACAGGTGTTTAATTATTTTGAAAAGTATTTAAATTTTATTTGTTTCTACTGTAAAATAAGGAAATTAATAATTGAAATATTTGTATGGATGAAAAAAAATTAATCAATGTAAATATGAATATTAGATAAGAGCAGATTAAAATATTATTTCGAAATTGAATAAGACAGAATATATTTTCTAAAAAAAATTACTAGTGCATGCCAAAACACCTACAAGAAGTAATAAACGCTAACTGATTGCATATAGAACATTCTTTTTCATTCTTAATTACGAAATAATGTTTTTAAAAACAAAGTTGTTTCAATGAGTACTTTTTGCATTTTTAAACAGTATTAGTTTATTTTTGAAACACGATTATTTAAAATATTAAATTATGTATTTAAATAATATTCACATATCTGATGTTAAAATAATTATAGTGATTTAAAAAAAATTAGAACTATACAGAACAATTTGTAAAAAGAAGACAAAAATATATATTAAAATATCAAAAAATGTGTAAATTTTTTTTTTTTGAAATGGTTAAAAATATTATTTATTAACTTTATATGAAGGAATATCACATTAAATAATAAAAAAATATTGGTTCTGATTTAATAGATGTTACTGCAAAAAATGTTATTTTATCATATTTATATAATTTAATGATCATTTTTATTTATATTTTTGTATTTTAATATTTTCAAAAAATACATAAATCAAATTTATAACTAACATATTATGATAATTATTATCTTTAATTGTTAAACAAATAAATTCCTGCTTAAATCAAAAACCACAAACTAAATCAATAAAAAGTATAAATAATAATAATAAAAACGTTTTAAATAACTTAGCCAGTGCTAAATGTTATTATTGTTATTTGCTGTCAATGATTCTTTAATGTCTGACGTATATTAAAGGATCAAAACAACTCTAGTTCAATAACTTACATTTCGATGTGCACATTCTCTCGTTCTCTCCTTTTCTCTTTAGTACGATGATTATATAAATTCTTTTCAATATAGTTTTGGCGGATAAAGTGATCTGTTGCAAAATATAGGTGCCCTGCTTTCATACCTATACATAAACACACATGTATATATATATATATATATTTGTGTGTGTATGTTAAAAAATATAAATTTATTTTTAAAATCGAACAAATGATTATGAAATAAAATTCTATTTATGATTTAATGTGAAAGTTAAATTCTCATTTTTAAAAGTCTTAATTCAGTGATAGAATTGATTTTTTCATATCTTTTAACATCTACATACTTTTTATTTGTGTTAATTAATAATAATTAAATACTTGTTAAGTACATATGTATATATTATATCATCTCCATCAATCCATTATTGCGTAAATGCTTCTTCCACTTTTTTTTAATGTCAATAAAAATTCCTAATATCGTCATTCCATCTGTTGATCGATATTTTTCTTAATTTCACAATAAATCTTGAAAACCTTGTATATTATATTTGCTTATTCCTATTATATCAGTGGCTCTTATTCGTTTATGACAAGTCTGTCCTGTTTATTTATTATTATTTTATAAGAAAAATGTTATATAAATCACATAATTCGACAATACTGAAAAAAGTTTGAATTAATATTTAAAAACGAACAGTTTGGTTTACTTTATTTAATTCTTCAATTTTTTGGAATTTATCTGGACTTATCAAGAAAATAATAAATTGTAGATGATTGGATATCTTACCCTTTACTTTTATTTCTTCAAATTCTTAGTTTCATAAATACTTTTTCCAGTACACTATAAATTGTATTCTTGATATTGCATCATCCTATCTCACTTTTTTATGATTTTAAACTTTTGTGTTTTATACACTTGCAACATTTTGTAAGAGAGAATGTAGCGTTTTTATAAACATTTCTTAAAATTTCAATATAAGTTTCTTCAATTCTTTAATTTTACATTCAATATTACAAATCTACTGATTGAGTCGAAAGTTTTATCATAACCTATAAATCTTAGAATTCATTTGGTTTTAAAGCCATTAATAGTTAAAGTTCTCTGTGCCAATAAAAATACTGTTTAGTGAATTTTGTAAATTTTGAAAAAGGTAATAATTTGATGGAGATATAGAAATATTTTTAGAATAAAGCAAATGCAATAAAATTTTTCAATTTAATGATTTAATAATATTTTTTTAGTCAAATAAATAATTTATTTTAAAACAGTAACATTAAATAATCACTTATTGTTTATTTTTTTATGCATTTTGATAATTATGTAATCATCATCAATGTTTGGCATTAAAAAATCTGATTATTGCAGTGTGTTAATTCATTTGAGAAAAAGTGACTTACAAGAGCAAACAATTTGTGAAAAAATATTTTTTTCATCAATTAAATTTGAATCCACGTTCTTTTATGTTATATATTCTAATTTTTTCGAATTATTTCTATAATTATTTTTTGTATAGAATACAGTGTTTTATATTGTACTCAATTATATGAACTTTATATTTAAACTTGTTTTAATTTATATCATAAAAATGGTATTACTTATAGAATCATCTGATGTTTTTAAAGATTTTTATCAAAATATAGAAATGAATAAAATAAGTTTAAAAAACATAATAAAGTTTGATAATTCATACAATTGTTTAAATCATTAAATTATAAAAATATTTTTTAGACCAAGTGGTAATTGATATTTCTTACATTAATTGATGACTTCTGTTACTACTGGAATATGATCCCTTATGCAAAACTTCCTTCCAAATCCCAGTTATTGTAATCCCAGTTATTGGCTGTGAAAAATTTAACTGACTTTGTAGATGTGTTGAAATAATTTTACTATATATATATATATATATATATATATATATAAAATAACTTTTGACAAAAAATCGAAATAGTATTAAATGTTATCAATCGGTGGTTCATTTTTATATAAAATTCGGTTCGAATTTAATCACTGATTATATGCAAATTATAATATCAATATTTACCTTGCATTGTAATTAAAAAAGCGATTTTAATTACTTTTAAACCTATTTATAGATAAAGACAAACAATGAAGATTTTCAACAAGG
Organism: Neoneuromus ignobilis; assembly: GCA_029203775.1. Lineage (NCBI taxonomy): Eukaryota > Metazoa > Arthropoda > Insecta > Megaloptera > Corydalidae > Neoneuromus > Neoneuromus ignobilis. The sequence goes on along the minus strand of CP092092.1, from coordinate 28,114,141 downwards.
GATTCATTTACAGCGTAGATAATTTACAATTATAATAGGCTTATTAGGATATTGACTTTTTAATAGACAAAAGGTCACTTATTATTACATAATAGAATCATATATGATTTGTTAGTACAGTTTTTATGTCCACTACGTTGTAAGTATCAATTAAAGGTCATTTTCATTTGACTAAGCCTGATTTATTTTACTATCTATGTATTTAATCTATTGATTACTTTAGGGGTGATGAGTATGCATGTATATATATACACCCGTTCCTCAATTTACGCGGCACTTTTTTTATACGAGTTTTTTTTTAAACGGCAAATTATACCTCTATTTACGCGGGACTTTTTTACGTGGTATTAATTTACGCGGTCAGATAGATTTCATTTTATATAATTTTTCATGGAATTTATTATAAATATATCAGAGTGACGCCAATTCTTACTTGAACGTATAAAAGCACGATATAATTATATAAACGGTTGATTGTTTTGAATTACAGTAGCGATAGTGACACCGAATAAAATTTATCTACTGTTGTTTTCTAAAACGTCATTATTTTTTTGTTAAGCTATGTGAAATAAATATGTGTTTCTACAACTTTAGTAGCTTTTATTTCCAATATTTTTTCTATTGTACTGATAGACTCAATTTACGCGATTTTCATTCGCGTAAAACAAATCCACGTGGAATGGATACTCCGCGTAAATTGAGGGACGGGTATATATATAATAATTTACATTACTTTAATTATACGCATAAATAGCCATTTTTGATAAAATAAGTAATATAAGAATAAAAAGGAAAGAAATTTATATTTTCTTAAATCAGTTTTAAATTATAAATAATATTCAGAAAATTATTTCTACTATTTGTTGACAGTAAACTAAAAAGATATCATGAAAATGAAATTGAAAAAATATTTAAAGATGGTACACTCTTGTAATTTTAAATAAAGATAAATTATTATTTGTATATAATTTGTATTATTTTATTTGATGTTTTACAAAGGACAATTAATATGTGTTACAACATATTAGCGAAATTAATTGTTACAACATATTAGCGAAAAAATAGGCAAAAAGTGACTATTAAACAGTTCAGTAAAATCATGTAATATCGAGGATTGTTTTTTTAGTTAAAAAAATGAAATAATTGATATTAACATGTTATACATGTAAAAAAATTAAAGTTATTTTTCTACTAAATACTCGGTTATTGAAATATAAGAAAATATTTAATACAAAATAACAAACTACTTTGTTGGCTAAAAACATTAATAAATTTTAGTAATTAGTACAAAAACATTGACAGTAATTAGATTTCTACATGAACGCCTGCGGTTTATTTGTATAAAAAAATATAAAGTAATAACCACAATAATATTTTTCTTTTTTTAAAAAAAGTTAATGACGAAGTTAATGCCGTCACTTGAGTGTAATTTGAACTTGAATCGAGATAAAATTGATATTTTCTAGTCTGTTTCAAGTTTCTTCAATGGCACAATTCTACTTAATGTTCTTGCATATCCTTTGATTTAATGATTACAATTAACGTTTAAATATTGAAAATATTTATAGTATTTTTTTTAATAATTGACTTGGAAGTGATTTAAAATAAAGTCCACAAATTATTTATTCTATTTTTTATTTAACTGAATTAGATGAAAAATTGAATATTTTAATTTTTGATATCGATTTAAAAATTTTTCTCTTTAATATTTTTATATAATATGATAATATAATATTTAAAGTAAACAATAAGGGTTTACTAAACATTTTTATAAAATTTTGTGGAATGAGATTGAATTATTTTTGTAGAAATAAATTACCTACTGAACAAAAAAAGTAGTAATGCTAGCTTATTATTATCTTATGACTTAAAAATAATGTAGATTTTTTTGAAAATGTTAATTTCATTATTTTATTATCTTTTTGAATGTTAAATATGTATAACTGAATGTTTGAATTATTTATTTTGGTTTATGTAGAGTCATTATATATTTTTTTAAAAAATACTGATATAATATTAAAAAATTACGACACTTCTTTCAGATAAACATCCGATTCAACATATGTATTTCAAAGAAGAGATATGTATGTATTTCATCATAAGATGTTTATACGTTAAAAATATATTAATTCTTTTAGTGTTCTTTGTGTTGACAAATATAGAACAAAGATGTTAAGTGTTAACCGAAAAAATATATATTTAAAAAAATACTGATATATATACATATATATGAGTGTGTGTATTAAATATTTGTAACTTACTCCCTTGAAAATAAATATTCAGTTTTCAGTTAAAATATAAAACAAGTCATTTAATTTTTACATTCAATTTTTTAAATTCAAATTAAAAATATTTTTTGTGATTTTGATAACTTTTGATAGAAATAAATTCAATAATACTTAGATGAATATACATACATACAATATACATACATTACTCTTTAAAATAACATGAACAATAAAATTACCATAAAATAAAAAAAAACATTTTCCAAGTAGATTGAAATTATATCTAATCTATCAAAATTTGTACATGCATGAACATACGAGTTTTACTAAACTGCGTCTCAAATTATTTACGTCACACTTATTGTTTTAATTCGGTGGTGGTACGTATTAATTGCATTTATTTCGCAATAACTAACGTAAATCAATTATCGATGACGTTTTGGGTACTTTTTACGTTTTTAAATTTTATCTGAATCAGTTGTGTGTTTGAAATTGATTTGATACACACGTGTACATTTTCGATTAAAAAAATTATCAGTTGATTGTATTGAAATCGTATTCAAGTAATTTAATAAAAATAAACGTTACATTTCATTATAACAGTTACTGAAATATGTCTATATTTTAACAAATAGTATTTTGAAATTCTCCGCAATTGTAATTCAAACGATTGATATAAATTAATTTAGTATTTGATATTCTTTTGGTTTTATTATACAACTGTTCAAAATAATATCATCAACAATAATAACTGTTTGTTAATTCTATTAAACACCTTTATAATGAACCTAAAAAAAGTATTCAAAATTATGACAATCTTTAGAAAACAATGTTAAGGAGGTATTCTAGTCTAGAATTTCGAAAAAATCGATTTTTTGAATATTTTCAAAGTTTAGACCTTTAAGAATATGTCCTTAAGAAGATTATTCGAAATTCGAATTATTTTCGGAGTTATAGCTATTTTTGTGACGCGCCAACCAATTCGGTCTGGCCGGAACGAATCAACTTTAAACGCGTTTTTCTCGAAACTACTTTTTTCGACACGGTTGACGTGATATCTCAAGTTCTAATGGACCGATTTACTTGAAATTTGGTACAGAGCTTCTCAATATAACAGTGATTGCCCCTGCCTAGGATTTTTTGAAAATTTTGTTTTTTACTATTTTTAAAAAATTCCGAAAGTTGAAAAATAGGGCAAAAAATGACTGTTTTTCACACTGCCGTCATTTTGCGAAATTTTTTTTTAAATTTCCCTAGGCGGTGATACTACTACAACCTTCTTTTTCAATAATTTCAAAAAAAAAATTGTTTCAGATGACCGGAAGGGTTGGAATCACGTCAACCAGGAGACACCTTTTTTTTCGAGCCCCCACTTTGCCAGCCTGTACCTTTTTCAATTTTGATTTTTTTGTTTTTAATAATACTTTTTTATACTCTTAAAATGTCAATAAATAACTGATAAAAATGGATAGTAAAAATATTTGTTGGTTTTTTTATAGCGCCCGAAAAAAGACCTAAAATTCGTGCGTTTAGACTAGAGTAGCCCCTTAAAACAAATATTACGAATAACCATAATATCTAAGACAGACCAAGAATATATTAAATTTGATTTTGTTAAAATATAATGTATTTGTCATGTAATTTCGTTTCCCATGATTTGTGAAACTGATTTTTACTATCAACTGTTTATGATTTAAAAAACCATAATTCAATTTACATTTTTGTCAAATTTATTCAATATTTTTTTTAAAATTTGATTATAATTTTTTATTTGTATTAATTTTATTGTTCTCTTTTTTATGTTACATTTATATTTTATGACTTTTGTTAATCACTGTATATATGACATACACACAGGTATATATATATATATATATATATATATATATATATATATATATATATATATATGTTTGTTTGTGTTTGTGTGTATTTAGTGAATTAACAATTTTGAAGACCCTAATCAAATAAAATATGAGTACTTTACACTGACAATGAGTAATTACTAGAAATAATACAATTACAGATATTCATCTTTATTGCCTTATTTATTCAGCATTTATTATCTCTAGTGCGTAACAAAATGTATAAATGCATTTAACCTAAACCGTTGTTTCAATCGCATAAATGAACACTGGTTTGGTACACAGTAAAGAATAAGTGTGTGTGTGATAGAAAAGATCAAACAACAGTAACACTCTTAAATGAATATACTGTGTATATGTATGTACATTAAACACAAGGTGATTAAACTGAACATATTTCACTAACTATAAATAGCATAAACATAAATAATCAAATTACAGTGTCCCGTTAAAACATACATGCATTTAGTAACTACTACAGTACACAGATTAAGTTAATAAATACGGACTAGTGCGAATTATACTGCGCATTTTGTCTGATTTGCAATTATCAAAAAGTAATAACCTTTCTAGCAATATTTTGTTAATAAAATGTATTATTATGGAAATTGAAGGGTTTAACTATTGTATAAATACATACGGAATTCGTACAAATTTATATATACATATATAACCCTAGAGAAAAAGTTTCTACTCCTTTAAAATGAAAATGTTTGCAAGTTATTAAGAAAAAAAGAATTTAAAACGTATGGAAATAAATTAATGCAAATAAATATAATCTTTGAAAAATCAAAAAAATAAAATTATTTAACATTTCAGTATTAATTTATCATTAACACATATTCGTCCGCTTGACGAAAATTCGTCATCTTCCAGAGAATCACCCACAGCCAAATGACGAAAATTCGTCATTTGTATATTACAGAGAATAATTGATTTTTGTTCTCTTTAAATTTGTTTTCTTTAAGTTTAAGCGCTCGGGTGTTCGAATAATTAAACAAATTTAGTTGTATTATTGTTAATTTTTTTACCCTTTCTTATCAAATAATAAAATATATCTAAAATGGAGGACAAAAATGAAATATATGCAGGCATTTTATCTGATTGTGAGGCAGATTTTTCACAAACTAATTTTGATAATAATGATAGTGACAGTATGTGACTTTTGCAACATTCCTCTTCATACTGGCACATGTTTTGACCAGTACCATTCACTGAAAAATTATTAATTATTTATAAAATTAAAGACTCAAAAATAATGTACTTCATCTAAAAAAAGAGAATAATAACTTTGTGTTTTTAGAAATTCATTTAAACTTTTTTATGAATTTAATTGTTTTTTAACCGAGGAAAACCAAAAAAAAAATTTATATATAAAGATAAATTTGTTTTATATCATTTTCCAAGATTTCACTGAAAAATATATGATTTCTAACAAGTTACATTAGTTTTATATAGACCATATCATTTCTACAGATGTGTCAAAAAATGCCGGCATTTGGTGAATGGCGGTGCAAAAAGTTACCCGATGAATATGTGTTAAAGATAATAAAAATGTAACAGAGCAAACGATGAAATAGAAGACATTATATACTCAGTTTAACATTTTCTTTAAAGTTGTCAAATTAAGAAATATATCTATATTTTAAGATGAATACTGAATGAAAATGCATAAAAATAATCAGTCTACTGTAGAGTGAAAAGAAAAACATGACAAGCAAAATAAAAATAATGCAAAATTGCAAATAAGTGAATTACACCACAACACGTAGACAACTGCGTATTTTTAATGCAGCAATACTATTATTACAATTTTGACACGAGTTTGCTGACTAATGTCGGAAAGATATGTATGTCCTATCTTCGTGTTAAGATAATTATTAATCAGTACTATAAGATACACATTATAAACATGTTTATTTTACCTTTTTATACTTCAATGATGTATGTACATACGAGTACGTATGTATAATATGTAGATATTTAACTACAAATGAACTAAAATGGATTTTTTTTTATTCATTTTAGTTAAGATTTGCTCTTCGTTTTCAATAAGAAGGCAAATTAATGAACACTTAAAATAATTTTGTAACAATTATGTTTTCTTTTTTTTAAGGACAATTATATTATATTAGAATAAGAAATTCACTTCAATTAATTTTTGCTGAGTGTATATATTGCAAATTTTTTTCTATTTTTACAAAAAATCATATATATATATATATATATATATACGAGATCAGATAATTAAGTAATGCGACAAAATTCAAAAATCGAGTATATTTAAAAATTAAGGTACATCGCTGCGATCCCGTTCAAAGTAGTCCCCTCCCGCATCTATACACTTATTCCAGCGAGTTTTCCAGTTTTCGTAACAATTCTGAAACACTTCTGTGGGACCTCTCCGAGTACCCTCGTCACAGATTCTTGGATATCTTCAACGGAGTCAAAATGTCGACCTTTGACGAATTTTTTCATATGGGGGAATAGGAAAAAGTCGCAGGGTGACATGTCCGGTGAATAGGGCGGTTGTGGTAACGTTGCGATGCCTTTAGACGCCAAAAACTGAGAGACACTGAACGCACTGTGACAGGGAGCATTGTCGTGATGCAGAACCCAAGTCTTCGCGATCTCTGGACGCACTCTGAGCACCCTTTTTCGTAATTTTTCGAGCACATTGCGGTAGAATACTTGATTTACGGTTTGTCCAGGTGGTACGAACTCTTTGTGAACCACCCCTTTGCTGTCGAAGAAGCAAATCAACATGGTTTTCACTTTGGACTTGCTCATTCTCGCCTTCTTTGGCCTTGGTGCTCCAGGGGACAGCCACTGTTGGCTTTGTCGTTTAGTTTCGGGGTCATATTGAAAGAACCAACTTTCATCACCAGTAATAACTTTTTTTTTTTTTTAGTAATAACTTTCATCACCAGTAATAACCAGTAATAAATTTCTCTGTTCCATTTTCGTGACATGCACTACTCGCGCGTTGTTACAAAACACTAAACAGCTGGCGAAGAAATGATCGTACGAGGGTGGTCAAGGTCTCAATCGAGAGAGTATTATGGTGGCGGATCTGCTATTATGGTGGCGGAGTTACAGGTTCGCAGTGTTACCACAGGCCGAGAAAAAAAATCGGTCGCATTACTTAATTGTCTGACCTCGTATATATATATATATATATATATATATATACACACTCACGCACATAAGTCATCGCTATATGGGTAACTTAAGCAACTTATTGATATAATTCAACGAAGTTATTAAATTAAAAACTTTTTTTTTATTTAATTGATAGTAAATATAATATTCATTAGAAAAAAATACAAAAAACAATAATAAATTCTATTATATAGTAGAATTTGCTAAAATAAACATAGTTTACTTCAAAAGGAGTGGGCAAATATGATATCAGAAGCAATCAAAAAATTAATTTATTCAATGCCAAATCGTTTAAATGAAGTTGTAAAAAGAAAAGAGAAATAAACGAGATATTAAACTCTTTATTTTTAAAAAAATGTTGATATTTTTGCTCCGGACAAATGTAACATACTGTTTTTATTTTAACAATTTCAACTATATAATAGAATTAATTTTTTTTTGTATTTTTTTCTAATGAATATTATCAATTAAATAAAAAAATTATTTAATTCAACGACTTTATTGAATTATATCAATAAATTGCTTATGTTACCCAAATGGCGATGACTTATGTGCGTCAGTGTATGTGTGTGTGTGTGTGTGTGTATGGAGAGAGAGAAAATGCGAATATGTATATTTAAGCTTATTTATTTAATGGTGAAATAATATACAGAATTTCAAATTCATTTTAATAAATATTTTCCTAGATGACTTGCACCTATAAATAGCACGAAACATCTAAATTTATTCATTACTTTATCACATAAATAAACATAATTTATCTCCAATAAATAATACTATTTATTTGACACCATTTGATTATTTAAACTCTTTGACTTAAGATAGAATATATCTTAATTTGTGTCTCCTCATATGTGACTTTAGAATGAAGACAACTTTTCTTCGAAATAAGGTGAATCCTTCACCTCTTTCTTAGAAATCTCACAAAATGCTTCATCATTTTTAAAACGCTCAGTCATTAAATATTGCAAACAACTTTTTTCATTTATCATTGTCCATAGTTCATTTTAAAAAACAAATTACAAACGAAATAAAGGCTGTTTAATGAATTAATTTTATCTATGATTTATTTATATACATAAATAAAAAGAGAGTGAGAGTTAATCTTAGGTTTGATATAATTATAATAATAAATAAATTTCAAATAACTATTATTACAATACACAATTTTAAACATATAACATTTTATAAACTTGATAGTACGTAAAAATTATTAAATAATATAACAAAGTTCAAAAAAGTGCAACTCTTACCAAGAACGATAATTTATTTTATAGGAAAATATTAAAGAGGAAAATATTTTATAAAAAATCAAATAAAATTAAAAATATATAATTGCTTGCATATAAAATTCCACGTAAAATATATACAATAATTCAACGAAATGAAATGTCATTAAATACTTGATTATATGATATATTAAAATTACTAATGTACGAGTTGTTTGATAAGTCCGTGTAAAAATAAAAACTGCTTCATTTTTTTGAATAAATCGTTTTTATTTTTCAACATAGTCTCCTTTTAGGCTTATACACTTCATCCAACGCTGCTCTAGTTTGTTGATCCCTTCCGAATAATAGGATTTGTCCAAGTCTGTAAAATAGTCATTCGTTCCTGCAATCACCTCCTCGTTCGAATAAAATCTTTTTCCCGCGAGCCATTTCTTCATTTTAGGGAACAAATAATAGTCTGATGGAGCCAAGTCTGGAGAATAAGGGGGATGTGAAACGATTTGGAACCCTATTTCCATTAGTTTTGCGGCCACAACTGCTGAGGTGTGAGCTGGTGCGTTGTCGTGATGAAAGAGGACTTTTTTGTGGGCTAATCGGGGACGTTTTTCTTGCAACTCGGTTTTCAAACGATCCAATAACAATGAATAATATGCACCTGTAATGGTTTTACCCTTTTCCAAATAGTCGATAAAGATTATTCCTTGCGAATCCCAAAAGACAGTCGTCATAACCTTCCCGGCCGAAGGAATTGTCTTCGTCTTTTTCGGAGCAGATTCCCCCTTGATAACCCATTGTTTAGACTGCTCTTTGGTCTCAGGAGTGTAGTGATGTATCCATGTTTCATCTACAGTGATGAAACGACGCTTAAAGTCCTGCGGATTTCGCTGAAACAGCTGCAAACCGTTCTTGCAACACTTCATACGACCTCGTTTTTGGTCAATCGTAAGCAATCGCGGCACCCACCTGGCGGATAGCTTTTTCATGTCCAAATGTTGGTGCAAAATATTATGTACCCGTTCACACGAGATGCCTACAGCACTAGTAATCTCACGCACTTTCACTCTTCTGTCATCCATCACCATATCATGGATTTTATCAATGATTTCTGGAGTGGTGACCTCAACAGGGCGTCCAGAACGTTCAGCGTCTCTTGTGCTCATATGGCCACTCCGAAAATTTTGAAACCACTTATAAACCGCACTAATCGAAGGTGCAGAGTCACCATAATGTTTATCAAGCTTCTGTTTAGTCTCCTGAGGCGTTTTGCCTTTAATGAAGTAGTGTTTAATCAACACGCGAAATTCTTTTTCGTCCATTATTTGACAATCACTCGATTTCCTTGATTCCAACGATTGTCAAACACAAAGGAATAGACCGATATGGCTGAAACTTGATGTGTGTTCTTCCAAGAGGTGCTACTAATTAAAAATAACCTCGATATGCACCAGTGGTGCCATCTTTCGGAATTTACACGGACTTATCAAACGACTCGTATAGTATATTACATTGTACATACAATTTACAAAATAAACTTGTTAAAATAATTAAATTTTTAAATAAAAAAATGTTTTATAATTTCTGTATTTAGTAATCCAATTTTAAAAAGAACGTACTAGAAGTCTTCAAGTTTTTACATTTTTTTTAGTTAGATTCGATTCTATGACATCGAACTTGAACTTGGAAGTATTTTGAATTACCTGGTTAATTTTTATACGAATTACTTTGTATATTTTTCATCTTAATTAGTAAATAAGGAACATTTGATACAATAATAATGACAACTTTTCTCCTTAGATTCGAATACTCAAGCCTAATTGAGAATAATAACAAATTGTTCGAACTTAAAAACAAAAATATATTTCTTTTAAAAATTTATTCCAGATTTTTTTACTGTTTTTAAATTCAATAAATTATTAGAAGAATTCTAACATAATTAAATAAATATCCATGGTTTTTAAATATGATATCCTTCAGTTAAAAATAAAACGAAAAAATGTACGAAAGAAAGGTGGTGCAACATTTGTTTTAATTAAGAAATGAAACAAGTTTTTTAAAAAAATATTGACATGTAAATTTGAAAAAGAAATATAATTTAAAGTTAAAACAGATAAATGTGATAAATGTTTTGAAATTATTGACTTTTTATATTTAATAAAATTACATTTTTTTAAACATATATAAAATTATTATAATATTAATTTATCTACAAATATTTAAAAAAATAATATACATAATGTTCATATTTCATAATCTTAAGACAATTTCATATTTCATTATTTTAAAAAATCTAATTTTCCAAATTTCGAATAACGTATGACTATTATATTATAAAAATGTACTTTTATAAAATAATTTCAAATAAGCTCGAAGCCAATTTTCGTATATTTCATTATTTTCCTTAGAGAAATACCAGTATCGAATAAAAAATATATAATAAAAAACACCCACATTATTCTTACAAAAATTGATAAAATAACATTTTTCTACGAAAAATGTACTTCAACTGAATCTCTTATATATTAATATTTTTCTAAAGATTCTTCTTTGTGGTTTTAAAACTTATTTCATTTTACTTAGAAGTCGTACTCGATTTTCGACCTACACAAAGCAAACGTTCATGCATAACTGGCCTACACATTATTTTTTTAAATTTCGATTGGAATTCCGATGAAAAGAAATTTATTATAGAGAACAATTTCAACATTTATATATATATATATATATATATATATATATATATATATATATGTATATATAAAACACATCAAAATATTCTATAGTAATAACATTTATACTGTATAATAACTGAACACAATTGAACATTCAATTTCAAACGTTTATCAATTCAATAATTGATCACATTCAATGTTTACAATAATCTAATAATATTTTATTGACAAATATTTTTCTAAAATGTAATAAAAACTTATTTGTCAAGTTTATTAAAACATTTTTCTCTCTTTGAAATTAGTTATATAATTATTATGAGTTCAAGGTAGACAAATTCAGAATTGTAAGTAGAATTTCGTTTACTTATAATTATCCAAAATAAAAAAAATATTCAATAAAAAATATCATCACATATAAATTTTGGTTTTTCTATATAATTTTTTGTTTTATTTATTCAATGAAAAACGTAATTTGGAAAAATGATACCGAATTTCCTCATATACCAAATTTCTATTAAATATATCATTTATCTTTAATATATGTTGTTTTCTATTTTAATTTCGTTATGGAATTTTCGATGAACGTATTAAACATATTGAGTGGGAGTGAATATCTTTACCTCATTCTTTTTCAGTTTAATGCCGTTCTTGTATTACTCATAGTCTGTACTTTATACATATCATTAGTCTTTCATTCACACAACTAAACATTTTATCTCTTATTAGTCAAAATAATTATATACACTTTATGTTGTCAAATATTTGTTTCTCTATCTAAATATGTGTTTTTCATCTAATTTTTTACCCAATACTTTATACAAAGTTAGAACAGTTTCTTTCATTATTTTTTCACTGGAAATCCAAACTAATCTTGATTCAATGTTTCGTCCTATTTTTAATTATATTCAATATTTTTAACAATAATTTTAAAATTATAACATTTCATTGCATCTATTTTTCAGATATAACTGTTATATTTTTGTAATATTTGACACTTGATTATTTTCTTCTACATTTAAAATGTTCCTATTAAAAAAACTTTTCTTTTATATATTTCTTCCTTCTACTGTTTCCAGTGTTTAATTATTCCTTCAGTATTTGCTAATAACAAACTGTTATTTTATGTTTTTTATTTCAGATTTTTAATGCAAAATGTTGAATTGATCATACATTTTATCACATTTTTTTTATTTACCTCTCATTTGTTCTATATATTTTATAATTATTTTTTATGCTTCTATAAATTTCCTTGATTTTTTACTATATTTATTGGACTATGATTGTTCATCATCTGTTTATTCCTTCATCAATTTTTTTTCTATATTTCATGTACTGGTTTTACTAGTTCCTTGATTATTTTTTCTAATTATTTCTTTTAATACAATAGATTTTGTACACGTGCAGTATGAGAATGATGATATCACTATTGAAAAACTCATAAATAACAATAATTATACAATAAATTATTACTGAACGTACAAAAATCTTATATTGATAATGTAGTCATAACAATTCTTCAAAAATAAATCCATCTGCTTTATAATAAAGGCGTACAAATTTATCCAAATTATTGAAAAAAGATTATATTATTTAATTTATAAATAAATAAACCATTTTTTAAAAAAATCTAAACATTTTTTCAATCATTTGAATGTTTTTATAAAAAATAATATAGTTTCTCAAATAAATGAACTTTGAATCTTCGTTTTGAAACAAGTATGAAGAATATGTCGAATTCATTCCGAAGAAATATTCATAATAAATGTTTGCCATGACCATGATTATTCAGAAATAAAAAAGAGACTTATTCATGGAATAACAATGTGCTCATCTGAGTAATATTTACTATTACATACTTTTACACTTCTCAGTAGGAAAGAAAACACTGCTTTAAATATTATTAATAATTCGTATACAAAGAACATCAATGATGTCAACAAGTATGATTCATTTTGAATACAGATACAAAAGTATTTTATTTCATTAGATCAATTTAAAAAAAGAAATTCCTAGCACTCTCCTAACATAATGAAATTAATTTACTGTATTAGAATTCAAGTGTAACACAATACTACTTGTTTACATATGAATTATATGAATTTTGATACCATTTGTATTGAAACATATTGTACATAACTCGTTATAAACAAGTAGTATTTATTTGTCCGTTAAAAAAAAACATTTATTCATATGTAAACTGATTATTAAATATATTTAAAGTCAATGATTGGCAGTGAAGGACTTGAAATTAATATTAAGTCTTACAATTATTTAAACAAGCTAAAAAAATATTTAACGTATGTAGGAAGTATCCACTAACAAGAAAATATTTTAATTTTAGAAAGAATATATTTGAATTCATTCTTTGTTTTGTATTGTACACGAAGTAATTTAATACATGAAAAATATAAAAATTACATGAATATGTAATAGAATATTACTTTAACCTTGACCATAAAAAATAGATGTAGATGTTTCTCAAGAAACAAATCATTGGTAAATCCAGATAAAATCGATATTATTAATGTTTATTTAATATTTATTTTTGTAATTGTTTTCATTAGATTATATAAATTATTAATTGAGTAGATGATACATGACGGATATATTAGTTTTATTTTTAGTACTTTTAAGGAATGCGGATAATTAAAATTTTTATTTTTGTAAGATTTTTTATGTTAGTATATTTTACAATCACTATTTCAGAAAATGTATATCATTTAAAAATTGTTTTTTAATTAATTACAAAAAATGTAATCGATTTTCAATAGTTATTTTTCATTGATCGTTTATAAATTTATAAAATCTTCATTAACTTGAATTACATATACTGTGTTATTTTTATAAAAAATCCAATATTTAACAAAAATTTTAGAATATAACAAAATATTCAGCTATGCGCAAATTGTTTATTTTTTTAATATATTCAAGTTTAAATTCAATATTCATTAAGTATAATTTTAGGATATAAATTTAGAAACTTCAAAATATTCGAAGTTTACTAAAAATTAATCAAGTTTTATAAATGATAAATTTTCTTTAAATAAATAGTATCGTACAATAATGAACTTGAAACCATAATAGATTACTTATTTGTGTGTCCCACTGACCATTCAGTTACGTTTGTTTCAAAAGCAACATTTTGTTCAGTAAAGGAAATGAAAATTATAATATTTAATTTACAGAACAAGAAAATGTTTGATATACAAATTGACAATTATATCCATAAACGCATAATATCAAAAAAGGTGACTATACTTTTTTGTACGCATTCATTATATCATTTAAGTCTAACCTTGTTCGATTATTATTTGTAATGCGGAAATTCTTATAATTTGCACAGCCGTTTAGGTGTGTCGTGTAGCTGTTATATTAATATATTTTTAAATAAATACTACATTATCTGTTTCACTATTGCATTTACTTTTTTCTATGCACTCGGGGGGTTTTACTTTGAGCCTTTGTGACGTCTTTGTATATTGCTTTATGAAAAAATATTTATACTGAATGTAAAACATTTAACTTACCTACCTACCTACCTACATATATATATATATATATATATATATATATTTATATTTATTTATAAACACAATACCAAATAACAAAAGTTAAAATAGTAAAGAAATGTAAAATTAGTTTGTTTAATAAAATTGAATTTTCATATTCATAAAGATTAAATTGTTAAAAAATATTATAGTACAGTAAAAATAACCAATAGTTAAAAATAATATTATTAATTTTTTTAATAAAAAGATTAGTGTATACACTGTCTTAAAAAAGACTTTATCGAATGATAAAAAATAACATAAACATAAAATTCAAAACTAACGGATTTCCACGAATAACACAGTTGTGTACATACTGTGTGAAAAAAAGTGTCTGAATGGTCTCAGAATTGAAAACAACATTGTATAAAAACATTACATATATTGTATGATGTGAAATCTAAATGAAAAATACTTCCTGCATCATAATGCATTTGGGTGGGCTAATTCAAGGACGTTGCAAACTCATCCAAATCATTTTTAATGAAAGCACCGTTACAAAATAAACAAATTGCGAAACCTACGTCTCCATTATATGAAGCAGATTTATTATAGAGCCGCACTTCCTATATTATTTTTTATCTGTGTACGTATCACATATGTTGCCGATATTTGCACATTAATAGTCGTTCATTTAAATTTGAGTATTTACATCACATTGTGTCTGTTCTTAGAAAATTTACATTAAATTACTTAGATATTCGATACTCACATCTATACGGATGTGTATTTACAAATTAATACATACAAATATATGTGCTTGTGTGTGTGTGTGTGTCTTATATTTTATATATATATATATATATATATATATATATATATATATATATATATTGTGTGTGTATACATATGTTTGTGTTTTTATATTAAATTGAATGTAAATATGCTATTTAAAATTTCGATAAACAATTTTGAGAATAACATTTATAAACTGAAAATATTCTTTTTATACATATAACTGAAAATGTTCCCATGTCTAACTTTTTCAGTAATATTAACCCTTATCGGTCGTATGTCACCTCTGACGTGACATTACAATTTTTCTTTATCAGTCGTATGTCACGTGCGAGGTGACAAGACTGAACAAGTAACAACGTCCTCATTGCTAAATGTACACACTGTATGTTTTTACAGTTTAATTCTTACTCGATAGCAGACAACACGTTCTGTCATATTTCAACAATTATTTTACTTATATTATAATATTTTATTCTTCCAAAAATGAATAAAGAAAACTATAGCAATATGGAAAGTAACAGTGATAGTTGTAGTGAAATATGTGAAAATTTTGAATATTCGGCAAGTGATTTTAATTCTTGTGATGGAGGAGACAATGATACAAATGTTATATTTCAGTCAAGGAAAAAAATTGATCCCTATTCAATATTCAAGTGAAAAGGAATGCGAAGTGGAAAGAGAAACTGTTCCTGATTGTAATGAAGATTGGATTGAAATCGACAGTGATGATGAAGACAATTTAACTTCAAGTATTCCTTTTACAAATATAGGACGCCAAATTATATATTTTTATGCACAAAACTATCTTTTTATATCAAGTAACTTAGTTACTCTTCTCTTACAATAAGCACTCAAATATATCTCCGACCTAGCGGAAAGTTAAGTACAAAATGCTAACGTCCGATAAGGGTTAAAAATAGTAACTTACATATTAAGTGTATAAATTAATTTGATGTCTTTAATTAATTTAAATTAAAATTGTTCCAACTTATTGTAGTTATGACTTTTAAATTTGTTGAATGATTAACATAACTTCTAAAATTAGTGATATATACAAGACCAGATAACAAAGCATATATTAAACATTGTAATATTTTTATGTTTAATTAAAAAAATGATTGAAGTAGCCAAAATGATCTGTTAGACTTTTAGTGAAAATATCGAAACCGAAAGGTATTACAAAAAATAGTATTAACGATTTCAAAAAAGAAATTTTAAACTGATTGACACTTGATGACTTGGTCACACAAAATGTTTGAAAACAAGGAATTGTATTAGATGCTAAATAAGAATTACAAACAAGCCCAAAAATAATACACTGAACAATCCGGGGTGACCCAAAAAACAATTTATTTGCGTTTAAAAAAATTAAAAAGAAACAAAAAGAAGGAAGGGTTCTTCGCATTTTCATCATGTATAAAAAAGGCACTGTAACATAGGATTGTAATTATTTTCGAGGTACAAAAAAATATTTTTTTTTGTTTGGTGGAAACATTTTTTTTGTATCAGTTAATTACAAGGGATAAAAATGGATTTTCTACAATAATCCCAAAATCAATTGAAAATTTCATTGATGCAAAATATTCACAATTTTTCTGTAATGGAATCAGACAATTGGTCGAAATTTATATTATTTTTTATATAAATTTGTAATTTTGTAAAAAATACCGAATTAATTCATAAACCTTATATTCACATATATCTATATGAGTATGTGTGTTGATACTTTCTGAAAATATCAGCGCACGTGTATGAGTATAAAACTTGTTATTAAGTTTAACTTTAGTGACAATTTCAAAGTTTTTAAATTTATATTGTTATGCTTCGCTACCCCCTTGAAAGTTGCACTATAATTACTTTTCATTTTTTATAAAAACTTTTTATATCTTTATTCAATTTTGTCTCGAAACTTTTCACAAGTAATCACAGAAGATATCTCAAGTTTCAAGTGAAAAATAATTAATGCAGTCTCGCCGTGATAAACTTAAAAAATATTTTAAGAGCATACAATTATAGCATTGTCTGTGTTTTAATTATAATAACATTTCTAAATATGTATGATAAATTATATGAGATGACTTCACTTTTCAATGACCACTTTCTATTTAGAAGGCCACGAGATCAAAACTAAAATATTTAATAATCGTTTCTTATATAATTATGTTATTAATTTTTATGACGTATTTAAGTATATTTTAAATAATTATACCATTTATTAATATGAATATTACATATCCGATTAAATTTTACAAATTTATATTTTGATACTTAATTATTCATAAACTAAATATATGTAATTCATTCGCTATATACAATTTAAATTACTTCCTAATGTTAAAATAATCTCATAAAAATAAAAATATTCTTATTCGTGTTGTAAAATCATAAAATGGAAATATTAAAAAAATATATTAATATCTCAGTATTATTTTTTAATTAGTATCTAATAAAAATAATGAAATATTTTATTGAAACTAAAATACATTGATAAGATTATACTAGTATCATACAGTAATTAAAAATGGTAATTATTAACAAATAGTTTTATCGAAATTTACCTAGGAAAATTACGAAGAAATGTTGGAAGTATTTCTTAATAATCATTTTTATATTTCTAAAAAGTTAACGATTTATAAATATGTACGTTATATCTTCAAACTTTTTTTAGTTATTAAATGAATACTCAGATTAAATCGAAAACAGACACATGACATTTTGTTCATATATACACATAAATAAGTAATATTCAGACTAATCAATATTTCGTATATCTTAGTATATTTATATTAGAATGAGACAGAACTTGATAAACAACATATATTTAGAAACAAAATGGATGTGCAAATATTTATTTTGTATACAACTTCATTTTTTAACAACTTCTCGATTAACTTGTAGCAATTCTTATGAATTTTCGTTTCTAGGAAATACTCGAGACTTTTATTTCATTATTTTCCCATTTTTAGAAATAATTTGTTGTTATGGCCAAATCACTTTTGATCGACCTAACCATACACTGACAACAACATTTTTTAAAAGTTTTCAGTTTTATTGCTCATTTTTTTACTAATGTTGTTTTTGTTATATTAAATTATCATTTTCAAAAAAAATTCTTGATTCCATTAATTTATAATAACTCATGATTTGTTAAAACTCAATCTTCACAGTTACGTAGTATTAAGATTCATTATTCATTGGTAGTATTAATATTAAGGTTAACTCTAACAGTATAAAAAATAACTCTAACATTTCAACAAATAAAGAGTTGTCATATAATAAAAAAATTAATAGTGCTTAAATAGTGCTTTTATGATGATGGAATAGTCAAGAATAGTCATAGAAATTATACATTAAAAAAACAATATTGGAGATTATTGAATAATTTTATTTCTTTGGGTAAAAAAAGTAATTATACAAATACTCCCATGTTTATCTAAAAGAAATAAAATTAAAATCTTATAAATAATTCTCGAAGAGAAACTCACAAATAAATTGAATAGAAACGAAAGAAAATTTATTAGTGTATAATGGAAAAGAAATGAGATGAATCGCTGGAAATAAAAAGGTTTGAGAGAAACCTCTATTCATTATTGGATAAAGAGACGCTGATGATGATCATCATATACATATAATACAAATATTATATTATTTCCGTATTCATAAATTTGATTGATTCAATTTTAATCATTTATTTGAATAAAAGTATAAAATAGTTTCACTATTTTTTATTTCATAAATGAATATATCATAACGTTATAAAGTTTGAAATAAACTGTTACGTATAATATTTAAGAAAAGTAAAATCTTTTGTGTGTTTTTATTTTTTACAACTATAAATAACTGTATAACAATATAATAGTTTAAAAAAATAAAAGTATGTAAATACACAGGACAATCAACCGTGAACTCAATTCATATTTACAACCTTACAAATAGAAAGCTTCAAACCATCACCTTTCAAATGATAAATGTACAAATCTTGTATTTAACATATATTAATTTGCATCACTTAAACGCAGAATCACCTTCCGAATAAACCTCACGATTTGACTGTTGTTAACCCCTATTTAACAACTATCAGTATATAACCTACTTCCGCAATACACACGATATTTCCATATAGCAACTAAATTAAGTAGTAAACAAACATTCGTATGCATCTTTTCATGTTTACAGAATTATTGTTGTTGATAAACTGTAATAAAAAGATTTATTATATAAATCATCCTAAACTGGCAGGCTATTATAATCTAACCAAAAAAATCATATGATTTTGTTGTTCTGCTGCTTTCGTCGCGTGTTGTGGCCAAGGTCTAACACAACGCAACATTTTAACAGTTATTTTTAGAACCGGACAAAATATTTGTAATCGAATACTTTCATAATTGTAATATCAATATCTCTTTTGTGTTTTATATAAATCAATCTGCAGAAAATATTTTTTAAGTATTTTTGTTATATTTCGATAACCAATAAGTATCTTTTCAACTCTTGTTGAAATGCAGCATTGTTAATAAAACTAATTTTATTACATTTTCTCACTAAAACTATTTAAACAGAATAACAAAAACGATATAAAAATTAACTACCTAATATCAAAGTAAATATTATTTTCCTTGTAAATGTGTAAAACGCAAATTGTGTTTCCTTCAGTTCTGTTTAATTAAAATATTTCTAAATTACACACTTAAATAAGATGTGCCAATTTTTTTATTATGAAAATGTGCCAAAATATCTGCGTTTTTAACAACTAGCTTTTTTTGTTAGACTGATTGCAATAGTGACGTGTGTTTGAATCTACTATAAATTCGTTTAAATATTTGAAAAAATAGTAATTTCGCACTTTTTATCCTTGAAACGTAACAAATATTCATTTAGATTTTCTTGGAAATCTTTTTTTTATTTTAGTTCTCTTAGACTGAAAATGTAAACACTTTTTTAAATGGCGAAATGTTTTTTAAATATATATATATATATATATATATATATATATATATATATATATATATATAAAATGAACCTCAATTTAAGATTTATTTTAATGTATTCGATAAGAATGATTAAAAATTGTTATTTTTCTAAATTTTATTCTCTTGATAAAATTAAAAATAAATAAATTTAATTAACTCACTTTAAATCATAATTTTTCAATATATTTAAGTATATATATATATATATATATATATATATATATATATATATATATATATATATTATATGAAATAAAAATCAAAAGATGAAAATAAAAATGTATTGTTACATAAATCTCCAGTACTTTCATTAATATTCAATTATTTTCTATTGTAATGAAATTGAATAAAAAAATAAATTATACATCAGACAAAAGCTAATTTATTTTTACAAAAATATATCACTCACTTCAATAGTACAAAGTTTTATAAGTACTTACTGTCCACTTTAATTACCAATACACATTTTAATGGCTATTTAATTATCATTAACAATTAAAGTAAACAATAAGTGATTATTGAATATTTTTTCAAAATTTTGTGGAATTGAAATAGGTGATTTTTTTGTATTAAAGTAAATTTTCCACAGTACTAAAACGAATAGAAACTAAATATCTAGTTTAAGTTATTATAATAAAAATATTACTATAATTAAAATCTTTATGAACCATTTTTAATGAAGTAAGTAACTCATTTATATAAAAAATATTCTTCTATTTTTTCCTTTAATAATTTTATATAGAATAATCTCATCTTTATTTAAAATTATAAAATAAAAAATATATTTTTACCCAATTTAAAGTGAAGTTCAAAGACGCATAAATACAAATAATCCAAACGATCAACACATTTATAAGCATTTCTATGTATAAACGCATAAATATCATTTTGACACAGAAAAACATTACAAGGAAAAACTCTAACGTAAGTAAATATTTATTTGTAATTCAAAATTCAGTACGGTACATCAGGACGTCATTACACAATATTAGTATTGATTTTGAAGATTTTAAATACTTTCGTTTATTTATTTATATTTTTTTTCGAAGAAAACTGTTAAATATTAATATTGTTCTGCGAAAAATAAATACCTTCAATGTACTTTCCCGAGATCAGGTTGACCTTCAAAAATCAATGCTATCAGATGTACATGCAATGAGTCGACTAAAAACATATATTACTTAAAGGATATTCAATTAGATGAACGAATATCTATTTTGATACTGTTGACTAAAGAAATAGAATTATATAAATGAAAATACGCACAATTTACAACTTTTATTATTGATATTACAAATATTAGTCAGTTTTGTTTACAAAACAATACAGTTGGAAATTTGGTAGATTTTCTTGAGTCATAACATTAATTCCACTTTTTGATTTTTTTTAAATTTTAATTTCAAAATACTTGATTAATATTTAATTTTTTATATTTAAAATAAATTTTCTCAATATTTAAATTTAACACCACTAAATGACAAAAATTTTTTTTGACCATGGAATAATAAATAATTTATTTCAAAAGCCATGTGATTAACTTTATACTTTTTAGTAAATTGTTGCATAATACAAATCAAACACTTATATGAATTTAGTCAAGTATTTTTTTAATACAACAGTATATATTAGACAATAACGATAAACTGTTTACCGTTATACTGTGATAAAAAAGTATTTTTTTAAAAAAAATACATTTAATATGTTAAGCGTCAAACCCACATTGTTTACATTTTCGTTTATGCCGTACACATTTTATTATACCCGATGATTGGTACGATATAATCAAAACTAGTAAAACGAAAGCACCGTTTCATGCGATTCAAATAAATTAAGCCAAATCGATTAACTCGTTTAGTTATGCGAAAAATGTTAAAATAGTAACGATTATTCTAAGGATATACTATTTTATACATTATTTATGTCGTTAAATAAAAGCTGCCTGTAATAATACATTCTACAATGTTTATATGAATTTCAATTTTAAAAGGAATTTTAAAAAATAATGTATATTATTTTATCAATTTCTCTATTTTTGGTTTTGTAGAGTTAATCGATTTGGCTAATGGATGGCTCACACACACACATATATATATATATATATATATATATATATATATATATATATATATACATGTGAGTATGTGTGTTATGTATTAGGAGTACAAATTAATTCGGTCCGTTTTTTTAGCTCAAAAAATGCATTTATTTCAAAAGATAATGAATTAACAAATTAATCAAAATATTGTCAATCACTGCTTACAACTTTTCCCCACCTCTAAGGCAATTTCCGAATCCCGTCTCGGAAAAACTTCTCGTCTTTTGAGGCGATCCAATTTTGAAGCCAATTTTCGATTTCTTCGAAAGAAGTGAAGCGGTGACCTGCCAAATCGTGTTGCATCCGTCGAAACAGCCAGTAGTCAGAAGGAGCAATATCCGGAGAATACGGCGGGTGCGTTAAGATATCCCATTTGATCGTTTATAAATATTTTTTGACAACTTTTGCGACATGAGACCGAGCGTTGTCATGCAAAAAAATAACTTTATCATGTCTGTCCTTATATTCCGGCCGTTTTTCTCGTAATGCACGGTTCAAACGAAGTAATTGCAGTCTGTACCGATCACCCGTAATGGAATCACCAGGTTTTAGCAGCTCGTAGTACACAACGTCCCCTTGGTCCCACCATATACACAGCATAACTTTTGAACCATGAATGTTCGGCTTTGGTGTCGATGTTGAGGTCGATAGCAACGATTGGCCGGGCAAAGCGTAGTATTTTTTTCTTGGGGTTGTAGTAGAAGATCCACTTTTCGTCACCAGTCACTACCCGGTGTAAAAAACCCTTTCTTTTTTGCCTTTGAAGCAGCTGCTCACAAGAAAATAATCGCCTTTCCAGATCTTCTTTGTTTCAATTCATAAGGAACCCAATTGCCTTGCTTTTGAATCTGGCCCATAGATTTTAAACGTACAGACACTGCTTGTTGGGTCACCCCCAACGTAAGTGCAAACTCGTCTTGCGTTTGACTCGGATCTTCATCGAGTAATGCCTGTAATTCATCGTTTACGAATTTTTTTGGCTGTCCCGAGCGAGGTCTATCTTCAACGCTGAAATCACCACTTTTGAAGCGCCGAAACCATTCTCTACATGACTTGTCAGTTGGAGCATTGTCACCGTAAACTTCCACAAGCATACGATGAGTTTCAGCTGCACTTTTTTTCCAATTAAAACAAAAAATTAAAACTTCCCGCAAATGCTGTTTAGTTATCAAAAAATCTGACATTTTCAACAGCGTAACAAAAAACATTTTGTATGAAACTCAAAACAATACAAACTGGATGTTATCGGAAGATGTCCAATCTGTCTAAAAACACGGCAATTAACTGTTACTATTTAAAAATTTAATGTTTTTAGAGCCATCTTTTGAAAACGGTCCGAATTAATTTGTACTCCCAATATATACTAAACACTTAATCAATACTTAAAAAATAACTTTAATATTAGTACTAATGTATAAAACTGTATTAAAAAAAAACATAAGGGATGTCAATTATAAATTGTATCTATGGTAAGTCCAATAACAAAATTTCTTTAGATAATAAATCTAAAGCAAAGTGTAATCTTTGTGTAAAATATAATCTGATTGATATTAGATACAAAATCTAATTTAATTTGAAATAATAAACCGTATCTAATTTATTTTAAGAACAATTACAAAATTTTCAGTAATGTGACAGACAAAATTAAGTTTCGTTAAAAAATCGGAAATAAATGAAATACTTCGACCATTTATAAAAATAATAAGACTATAATTAAATACTATATGAAATTAAATATCTTATGACATCATTAAACACAACTATCACAGAAATAATGATTTGAAAAATTAGAGGAATACAGTAGTCATTTTTATATATAAAGAAAAAAAAGAAAAAATCTTCCAATTAGTCTAACAAGCAGACATGTAAAATTCTGAAGCGTGTAATTTGTGACTGTATAACATTGTGAGTCAAATATTTTTTATAACAATCAGTATGGATTTAGATCTCAGTACTTATGCAAATCTAGTTCAGGATGTTCTCAATAAAGGTGACTAATAAATATTATTTTTTTCAAGTTAATAAAGTAGACTTATTTTTTGTGACAAGAAATTGAAGTAATTTGTTGAATGAATAAAATTATAATAATGTTATTTCTAAATACTTGAAAAAGTTATATTACTATTTATATAAGAAAAATGTCTTTGAATAATGATAACAAACGTTATTCCAAAAAAAATTTAACAATAACATGTTAAAATTAAAACCATGGTGATAATATGGTTAATGTAATTTCTGGATTTTAATTCAAAATAGAATTTATAAATTGCAGTTTCAAGCAAACTAGCAAACAGAAATGAATTGTGAAAGGCCTTTCATTCTGTCTAAATAACTTTTTATTCTAATAGACAACGATTAATAGACTTCATGTTATAAAAATGTAATGATATTTTAAGATCTACACAAACAAATATTAATAAAAAAATTATTATCACTTTATGTACTAGATGATAAATGTATATAAATTTAAAACATACTATTTTTACATAGAAAAATATAGAGTTATGCTTTAATAAAAGAAATTGTTCATTGAATAGTTGAACTTTTTAAGTTTCATAAATTTTAAGAAATAATCGAAATTAAAGAATACTTTTTTTTACTATTATTTTTAATTTACATTATATCTATGTGTATATAATAAAAAATTTATACACATTATTTTTATTACGCATTTATATTTTGTAAAATATTTAATAATGCGAAATATAAATATAAGCCTACAATCTAATTTGCCAAAATTATCTTTTTAAACTGTCAAATTATACGTTTTATTTTAATACGTAAATGTATTTATCTCTTGATTCATATTATGTTAAATTGTTACTATTGTCTTTTCATATATTTTTGGCGGAAAAGATTACTCTCAATATCTATAAATAGTTTAAACAAAGATAAATATCTTTACAAATAATTCTAAAAACTGCTTCTCATAAATTATTGTTTGTGAAAACGAAAAACAAGACTATTGCGCGGTACTATTTTTTTCTTTGAAACAGAACAAAAAAAATATAACAATACATTTAGAACTTAAAAATAAAATTGTACCTTGACCTGTCATCTCCCCAAAACGTTACCCAATTTCTAAAAAATACAAAAAAAGTATTACGATCTAACCATATTATATTAACCTATTTATTAGGACTTCTAATATCTGAAATTAATGTCTTTTAAAAATATAAAAAAATTAAATCGAAAAATAATGATAGTTCATTTTCAACAAGGGATCATTTTAATATCATAATATTTTATTATAGTATTCAATAATGACTTATTGTTCATTATTTTGTTTTTGTATATCTCGCCGTTATCCTCAAAACCTTGTTCTAGTTATAAATATTTATTATTGTTTGAACGAAATGAAAACCACATTTTCTTTCACATAGATGTCTTAAACTAATATTATTTTTTGAAGTAATTATAACATTTTAATTAATACTTGTTTACAATATGTCGAGAAAAATAAATTTTCAATATCTAAATATCTCAATCATTTTACATATTTAAAGCAGATAAAAAATATTTTTTAAAATAATTTATTTTTTAATAAATACATAATTATCATTATTAATAACCAATATAATAACATTTTTTTGTTAAAATTGGGCAAAATTAGATATCTATTAAATTTGTTCAAAATTATATATGTATATAAAAATTATTAGATATTTATTTTGCAATGTAATACACACAAATATGCATTTTTAAAATCAACAATTCTTTATTTTTCAATAGCACTTGTTATATTCTTTTTTTCTTAAAAAATACAACTTCAATTTTAACGACGATAAATTATTTAAGATTATTTACTTTTTTAAACTATAAAATATGTAGTTAACACAAGTGTTTATTTTATGAACGCCAAATAATTTTAAAGGAAAATTTGAATTGTAATTAAAAAATACTTTAAACACAAGTAAATAGACATTTTAAATCAGAAATTATTAATTGTGTAATTTTAAAAATATTGAACAAAACATATAGACATATCAAAATAAAATATGGTGCACGTATAATTTTCACCTTATTTTCAATTTGGTTAATAAATGATTTTAAACGTTTTTCTAACCTCAAAATTCAAAACACTGGATTTTAAATGTTAGTTGTTTAATTAAAGCATTGTAGATAATGTAAAAGAAAATATTAATTGTCGTTTAAATATAAAACATTTGTTAAGACATGATATATTTCTAATATTTTTTTTGGTATTTTTTTGAAATAACAACAAAAATCAATAAAGAATTTTCTAAGAATGTTAGAGAAAACAAATACTTCGAAGGATATTAAGGAACGAAGAAAGTTAATAATAAAACTTTGTGAATTCAATAACAAGATGACGCGTCGCATTTAGATTTAAAGAAAATCCATAAATATTTTTGAAAATATGAAATTAAATAGAAAATATAACAAATTTCTTTTATAAATGAATTTTTTCAATTGGTATGTATTAAAATCATGCCATTTGACATTGATAATAAATTAAATTTAATTATATATGTTTAATTGTACATACATACATACATAATTACAATAATGAATATGCCTATTTGAGACAGTTTAATTGATGGCAAGATGTATATATATATATATTGCACAAACACTTTCTATTTTGTATATATAAATATAAAATACTTGTTATTAAAAAAATCATGTTCTTTCCAGTAATTACAAGTTCACACAATTGAGTACTGAAATGCATTAAATTAAGTTTTGACGTAGAATCAATCTCATTTGAATTAAAATGCACGTGTGTTGAATGTTTATTTTTCATTGCAAAATAAATTTAAGTATATGATTGTTTGTATTTTCCCAAGGTTGTTCTTTAAAAAAAAAAGAAAAAAACACACATAAGGAAGATGTTTAGTAATGTTTACGTGTTCTATTTGAAAATTCAGTTTTTACAAGTTTTTATATTATAACGTAAACTGTTCTATATTTTTGATTTAACTCAACGTCATATGTTTCTGTAAATCGCTAAAAACATCAACAAAACATTTATATATAACGATATGTTAATCATGTATTAAGTCTGGGCTCTAATTGAAGAAAAATGTGTTCATATTTATTTACATTTTCTGTGTTGATATTAAATTATATAAAAATATGTCATCTTTGAAAATAGAATTTCCTTACAATAAAATCATTTCCAATAAAATATATACATTTTTTTTTAATAATACACATTAATGATTTATTTGGAATAATATTATATATATAATTTGTTAATTATTTTTATATGCCATTATCATATAAATCAATTTAAAAATAATACACGAGTTAATACATTATTATTTTTTATTTCCTTTAATTTATTGATTAGTGACATTTCTTATAATTACTTTACCAAACAATTTATTATAATATTTAATATAATGATAAAAACATTAGTCACTCACATTTGTATTCTCTTAAAATTATGCATTTTTCTAATTTTTATAAACAAATTTAATTACATATATTAATAATTTGAGAAAAAATTAATCAGTTTTTTTACAATATTTGATTAACCTTGAATACTTTTTGAAATATATAAGTTTTTGTAATGTACGAAAAAGTGATTAGAGAAAGTTATTAATATTTTTATAAAATAATAGTTTTTTTTTTATAGAAGTGATGCATGTGTATTATTACCAGAAATAAATGAACTGATTAATAGGAATTATTTGTTTTTAAATATATATCTAAAAATGTAATATAGATAATTGTGCAAAAAATGAATTAAGAAATTTAAATAGAAAAATA
The DNA here is from genome assembly GCA_029203775.1 of Neoneuromus ignobilis. NCBI lineage: Eukaryota > Metazoa > Arthropoda > Insecta > Megaloptera > Corydalidae > Neoneuromus > Neoneuromus ignobilis. The sequence continues at coordinate 28,085,895 of CP092092.1, read as the reverse complement.
TTAACTTACTGTGATGAATATAAAATTTAGAACAAGACAAAACCATTCCAACAATATATAAACTTTTTGTAAACTTGAAAACAGTACTCTTATACAAATTAATCTCTTAACCTAACACTGTACAACTTTATATAAGACTCTTATTATTCATTATTCAATTAATAACGATTCTATTATCATCATAGTGGGATATAGTTATCAAAATATACATTAATAAAAGAAGTAACTACTTGTGGAACACTTTAATAAAATCTTCTTTTATTGAGATGAGTGATTCATTCATATAAAAATAATAAAATTATTTTACATTAAACGAAACTAATGGATTTTTAAATTATTTCACTCGTGAGTAAGCAAATTTTCAATTGATTAATTAGCTATAATTTCTAATACAATTTCATGAAATTCGTTACATATTTTTTGAAAACAGTTTATACATATGATTTGAAAAAATCGATTTTTAGAAAGTAACATTTTAAACACCAAACAATAAAACATTTTTCTAGAAAAATAAATCTTAAAAAATCTATGAGAAAAACACACAGAGAGAAGCGCATTCACCTTTCAATGAAACGTTATACGATTTGAAAAAAAGAACAAGAAGTTCACTAAAAATAGAAATTCGATAAAAACTGCCATGTCAGTCACATATTGTTACCGTGAGAAATTGTCTTCAGTAGAAACAAACAGAAACTTTGATTTTCAATATTCGGATAAAATGACGTTTCGCATACGTCGCAATCTATTATTAAAGTCTAGTGTCTTTTGTGTTATGAATTATTTTTACTCAACATTTCATTGTAACACTAAAAATAGAATAAAAAGATTGAACTCACTATTTATAAAAGACGTGAACTTTGTAATGAAATAAAATGTATTTCGACGCATTATTTTTAGAGTTGACACTTATAATAAAGCGAACATTGAACGTAGTAAATATTACAAAGCACTGAACTACATCCAAAACAATGTTACAATGAAAATAAATATACATTTTCTTTCTTCAGTACATTCATGCATATATATATATATATATATATATATATATATATATATATATATATATATATACACGTTATTTTACACATCCTTTATAACTTACTTCTTTTTTGTTAATACAATATATTCTAAAGTTGGCTGATAACAACGTTGATATAAATTTTATTAATTCTTTACAATTATATTCTTAATCATTTTTTTGTTTATTCGCAAAAAGTGAATAATTTAAATGTTCATATAATTATTTATAACGCAATAATATAAATCATAGATTTTTTAATTTTTTATGTTCATTAATTCTTCTGAATTGTTTGTATATATTTTCAGAATATTTAGAAATATATTAGAAGAAAAAAGCACTAAATTTATAAAAATGGAAAATTTCAGAAGAAATACTTGTAGTAAATAAAGAAATAAACTTCAAAAAATATAAAAAAAATAATTATAATCAGAAAATAGACATTCAGGATATAAGAACAATATAAAGTTTTAATACTTACGAAGAAGTAAATTGATATATTGTACATATATCAATTAACTTGTCAACAAATTTCTATTTTCTCACATATTTAAGAAAATATTCACTAATTAAAGAAAACTGTCAAAAATATTTTAAAATAAATCATCATTTAGTAAAAATTATTTAAAAACAACATAATTTTATCAATAATTTATGAATAATATATAAAACTAACAGTTGTAATATTGATAATTAATAATTTTATAAACGATGAAGTCTTAACGTTTATTTTATTTGAACTATGTAGTTAATACCTCATTTAAATTCTTTTTTATGCTATTCATTGCAACTAATTGAAATTAATTAAAAATATGTGTTAAAAAACATAAAAAATTAATAAAACGACTATATTATATAGAAAAATAATATACATGTAATTAAAAACATAATAATAAAAATAGATTTTTATATAAAAAAATCGTATTATAATCATTTTCATGAAAACATTTATCAAATCTTGACCTTCATTTCTTTATAACGTTTTTAAAATGTTTTAATTCAACATAGTATTTCATTAATCTGGATAATAAAAAATATTGATAAAAAAACACGAAAAACCTTGAAATGTATTAAAAAAATGATTCGGTTGCATTAGGCCAGACACATTAATTTAATCTTTCGGTATAATCAGTTCACTTTCGTACGACATAAATCATTATTGTGGGGCATTCGTTAATTGCAGGAAATGCGAAAATATATAACGTATACCGAAATGAATGTGACATTTGTAATGAAAATAATGTTTGTGCATTTATCAAAAACATGGAATAAAGATATTTTGAAATAATTAGTCAAACAGCGACCTACATCGATAACTTCGGCGACATTCATAATGCGCGTGAAGTTCTAGACAGGTTCAAGGTTTGATTGTATTTTAGGTGAAGCAATTATATTTACATAAAATTATCGTTAATGCGTAAAACAACGAAAAATATGTAATTTCGTCAAAACGAATACCAAGTCGTATTTATTTAACTTTATGTTTTAATTTATTTAAAGTACTTATCGAGTTTTGTTTGAATAAATGTAAATTTTATTTTTTTTTATGTATCAAAATTGATGAAGTATTTTTTTTAATTTTCACGAAAATGAATTACTTGTTCCGCACATAACAAATCTTTGTAATATACTAAGGTATCATCGTAATACACAACGAATAAAGTCAAGAAACAATTACTATTGAAGATTTTTGTAAAATCTTGTCACATTTAAGTGTTTGATTTATTTACATAAAAGTTAATTTTAAACTTTCTAATTATACAAACAATTTTACAGAATGTTGTAAATCTATCATTTTTTAATTGAAATTATGAAAAATTATCTTTACTATGTCATGCCAATGATTGTGCATAGATTTATGGATATTTAGAATAATAACGTTAAAGATTTTTCTTAAAAACCATAAAATTTACGACAGGTATTCACAAGTCTTCTAATACAATACTGAATTCTTTAGTGTATCATAAATAAATTATTCTTTGGAAAAAAAAACATTAATATTAAACGAATTGATATTAAGATATTTTATTAACAATCAATTTCATAAAATATACAATTGTATTGAAAAATCTTATTTACATTAACGGTACTGAATATCTTATAGTTTTGTCGTAAGAAATTATTTACTGTTAATTCCTTCAATCTAATTCATATACAACACTAATTGGTGTCTGTACAACTTTGTCAATTTAAATTTATGATGTAATTTACTTTATAAAATGTTACTGTACTCGTACTTACAAATACGTCATATTTACAGGAAGTTAAAACTTGCGTTCATAATCGAATCAAAATTGCATTACAATTCTTTGCCGACTTGACTATTTTATGTGACATTTTTAAAAGCAAGTTTTTAATTAATATTATCAATCTTTCTTAATCAAATTTATGTAAATTGTACATATATATAATATTTAACATTTTTAAAATACTTGACCTTTCCATCGTCTTATATTATATACATACATACGAGGATCGTTTGATAAGTATGGTAAATTTATTTATTGTTTAATTAAATTAATTAATTAATTACATTTTTCAATTTAGTTTTTCTTACTTTTTTATTATACTTATCAAACGACCCTCGTATGTATATATATATATATATATATATATATATATATATATATATATATATATATATATATATATATAAGTTTTATTGAATACACCGAATGTACAATTTTTAAAAAGATATTTTTTTTTAATTTATTAGTCAACTACAGCTTTTTACAGTGTTTGAAAAGATATTTGTTATTTATCAATCAGCTACAACAGTGGCTTGAGAAGATCTATATGTTGTTGTTACAATTTCTATATTAGAACTGATGTTGTTACAACATCCATTTTAGAACAGATTTTACAAAGTGTTTTAATGAACAAAGAAATCTCTGGTTCTGATAAGATATTTTGCTTACATCCAAAATTAATAATGGATTTTGTTACATTTTTATAATTCTATTTACCTCTTTGTACTCACAAGGGAATTATTGTTCAATAGTCCACACGTGGTGACAATGTATGTTGTGTTTTGTGTGACTTGTTTTGAGAACGGATTATGTGTTACATATAACTTATATATATATATATATATATATATGTATGTATGTATGTTTACTCATTTTTTACCCCTATCACCCACTGCTAAATAAAAACTTCTTCAAAATTATTTTAGTTCAAACAACCCATTATAATTCCTTTTAAAAAATGTCCATCAAAAATTCTAATATTCTTAATTTAGTTGTTCATTGCTCTTTTTCTTGGCCTTTTTGTAAATATATTTAGTTTTTTAATCATCAATTTTCGTTGCCCATTAGTTGTCATTTCTTCTTATTATACCTATATACTATTTCCACTTTAATCTCTTTGCTCTTCTTTGTACTTCTAATAAATATACTTCTGTATATTTTCGTTTTTATTTTTATTTCTTCTTTCTCTAAGTTGTCAAAACACTTTCAATTATATTACGATTTAGGATCTATGTTGTACTTCAGAAAATAATGAATAGCATCGTACATTAATTAAATTAATTTAAATTTGATTAATTAAAAAAAGAAATATTTAATTTAAATAATAAGTTTTTATTTCTCTTCTTTTGTCCTCCTACCTCGAATATTTCTAATATAGATTTAAATAATTTTAGAAAAAATGTTTTTCTCATTGTACAATACATTAATTTAATGTTTTTTCTATCTTTCACAAATTCATATATAAATATATATATATATATATATATATATATATATATATATATAGAGAGAGAGAGAAAGAGAGAAAGAGAGAGAGAGGGAAGTAACAATAATAAATTAGACTCAATAAAAATGCCAACATTTTTTTATAAATTCTTTACATGATCAAATTGAATAAATATGTTATTCAATGTATAATTTATTTATTTTAAGGAAAAAAATGTTAACAAATATTGAATATATTTTTTAAAATAGAAATGAACTGGAATATTAATAATTATTAACACAAATGTATTTTCATTGCTAACACAGTAATATGTTGTAAAGTGTTCAATAATCATTTATTTTTCATTTTAAAATTGAACACAATAAGTGATTATTGAACACTTGATAACATATTGTGCTGCTGGGAGTAAAAATTAATTTGTGTTAATGTGAATTTGTCATAGTTTCAAAATAAACAGTAATTAATAATTATAATTATATATTTTAAAAAAATATATTTTTTTGAAAAACTTAATTGAAATGATTTGCGAAAGTTAAGTTTTAAAGAAATAATTATATTAAAATATTCAGTTACGTAAAATCTTTTTTTTAATGCTCTATGAGTGAAAATTATTATCTTATATAATATAATAAAACTATTAAAAATAATACTAATCCACAAAGAGAAGAAGAAAATTTCACATATATTTTCAAAAATGTAATATATATATATATATATATATATATATATATATATATAATGTAAATTACCCTAATCCACTCCTATTGATTTACTTAATTTCTAGTGTTACGGCTCGTTAAATTTTAATTATTTCTTAAGTACTTAAACATAATCTACCCTTCATCTTATAATTTACATCTTAACTATATAAATTACGATATTTCATGCAGTAATACACATTTTCAAATTATAAAAATTAACTTAATTTGTAAATAAAATAAATCTATTTTATATAATATAATTATTTTCAGTAATTCATTAATTAATTTAACTTTTAAAAACGTATTTAAAAAGGAAATAATTAATGTAATTGTAGACATTTTAACTTGTATTAATATTTAATAAAAAAAAGTTATAAAGAAACAATTAATTACTTATTAGATTTTATCGAATAATTAATTAAAATGAAATTAAATGTTTTTATCTTTTTGTAGAAGTGCGTTAGTTATTATAAATAATTTATATGACATAAGAAAACAGTTTATTTTAATTGAAATGTAATATTTAAGTGATATATGTATATACAACTTATATCATTCAAAATACAAATCAAAAAAATATTCTGTATCTGTTTCCAAGTTCAATGGTGATTCTATTAGTTTTTATATTTGCATCGAAACAATATTCGATTTTTCACCATATGTTCAAAACTATCTGATGATCAATTCTTGCCACATCGTTATTTATTTTTTCCTTCAGCTCCTTCAATACAATATGCAACGATTGTAAATTAACAAGATCCTTGACGAAGATACACAGGAAATAACCCATAAGCATTAGTTCTAGTAAACAAGGATGCCAGGATATAAAATCTGATACGATTTTGTCCAATGCGATCATTTTTATTAAAATCATAAAAAATAGTAATTCTTTTAAATAATAATTCATTTGACAAAAAAATTTGAAATAATTTTCAACTTTTATGAGTTGTAAATGAAAAATGAAATATCAATCAAAAGATTCACAGACACGACCAGTAAATATTTGGTATATGAATGAAACAAACCTACACTTTATTTATTTCGATAAAATCATAGCCTATGAAAAAAGAATTGTCAATAAAAGCGATAAACAGTCATCGAGACAGAAATACGTTAGTTTGATTTCAAAATAACTTTTTTTTATTTTCATTGAAATTACTTCTTGTCATATTTGAGCATAAAATATTTTCAATTTGATTTCAAAATAACACAGATTAAAAATGTAGAAACATTTTTTATTTACAGTTAAGTAACGAAAAAAAAGTTTAATAAATGTACTAAAAAGTAAAAATAAATATTTACGTTTTTCTTGTGGGGAAAACTGCTTTATATCTTTTTAAAGCACTTCAAACACAATTCACCTTGGATAGTACAACAGATTCAAAACACGTCTACAGTGCCATACGCATACAAGGAAACAGTACGAATTAAGAACAGTTTACTTTCTGCAAATCTAAATTGAATTTTTAAAATCACGTACTGTTTCAATTAAAAATCAACAAAACTAAAATGTATTTCTAGAAAAATTACTACGTCATTGTTAATTTATAGCTCAGTATTACAAACAAATTGATATGTACTTGCTTCATTGCCATCATATAATAAATTTATTATGTAATTTTTCCTCTACTTATAAATAACCAATAAATATAAATATTTAAAATATTTTCCTCACATATTAATTTTCAAATATAAAATTATTATTGTTGATTTATAAATAATACATTATTAAGTTTAAATAATAGTACATTTCATTCAACCATTAAACTACTTATTACCTATTCACAAAGATTCTACAATTACACTAATAAATCAACAGTCATTACATGTGGACATACACACACATATAACATATATATATATATATATATGTGTGTGTGTGTGTGTGTGTGTGTGTGTGTAATATATGATTATAAAGTAACAAAACAACCGTTATTTCCTCTCACTACATTTTTGTATTCAAATAGAAAACTTAAAGCAACACAGTGTTCAGTTAAAGTCGTTAAGCAACTACAAACACGTATTAAGAAACTGCTATTGGGGAATTCCCTGATTAAATATGTTGTTTTCCTTTTGACCGAATATTTTTCTCCAGTTCTTTTTGGAGATTTTTCTGAAGTATTTTTTGTTCAAGTAAAATTGTTTAATATTTTGTTTCTCTAAAAATTGGTTGAAATTTCTAAATTTTTAATTTCAAAATTTCTATTATAAACTATAATTATAGACTATTAATTTTTTTTGTTAATAATTATATATATGTACATATGTCTATATAATATAATGACATATTAAATTGATTGTAGTATGTAATAAAAAAGAAATCAAAATAAAATCAAACGTAACAGTTCACATTGAAACTCAACATGGAAGTTGTCTTTTGAAATAAAACTCGTGTCATTTTTTATAACAAGCCTTGATATCTGATTTTTGTTCTTCGAACTCTGATATCATGAAAATTATAATATAGATAACCTTCGCGAGAAGATCAACCTGCTATAAAACACAAGTATTGAAAACCATGACTCAGGCAGTTTATTATCGGAGTAATGACCTGAGTAAAAAAGCAACTAATTGGAATTCCAGTAGCATTTAGAAACAACTACATGTTGAATTTAACATGATTTACACCAAATCCATGCAAACGTTTCATTTCATTTTATATAATGAACATCTGTTATTTCCATTTTATTACGAAATTTACTAACTGCTCGACTACAATTCTAAAAAACAATTAAAATAACGCGGAACAAACAGATCGTGTATTAAAGTGTATTGTTATTAAATTGTTTATTAAAAAAAAATTTTTTTTGTTCTTATATGTCATGTTGTCATATTATACTTTCGACAATATCAGATATTTTAATTGAGGAGAAAGGGGGTCTGTTCAACTGGTATTATTAACTAGTTAACCTTTCAAAAAGTAATAAAAACTTTCAACTCTCTCACCCTGTTTTTATTTTTGAATAGTCATCGGGAGAACGTTTTACATTTTTAAATATTGTTCTGCATTCAATAAAAATAATTATATATGCACTTCACCTGTTGTAAATTATGTTTTATTAATATCATTTCAGTATTAAATGCTATGGATAATAATGATATTTTAATAACAGACAATTAACAGACAGTTAATATCGACCTAGTGCATATTCATAATACATACATACATATGTATATATATATATATACTTCAATTTATAAACACAGTGGTAGGCAAACATTTAATACAAGTTTTGTAATTATATTTTTTTCATTTTTTACACTCGTTTCAAAATATTTTTAAAATCTCTTCTTTTTGCCATAAATTGACACTATTTAAAATTATTAACTGATAAGAAAAATCCAATATTAAACTATATAATCTTCAAGAAATTCTTTTATATTTATCCTACCACTGAAAAATGTCCAGCAATAACAAAAATATAAAAAGTTTGCAACAAATTTTAATTACAATCAATAATGAATTTTATTGTATTATCAAAATTACTTTTAATAACTAAAATATAAAATTCTCAACATCAAAAATTAAATATTTTTTTACATTCTGTATAATAATATACTATTTATTAACGTGTACCACTCAAAATGCCTTTAATATACATTTTCAAATACGACACAAAATTAACAAAATAAATATGTCTCGTTTATATAATTCCGCTTAAAAGTGATTGAAAAAGTTTTAAAAAAATGTGAAAAATGTACTTTCATATAGAATGCAAGTTTATACATAACAAGGTTATTTTAAATAGGTCTTTTTTAATTTTTTATATTATGTACTTACAGACATATATTGTACTTTATATATATATATATATATATATATATATATATATATATATATATATATATATATTAATGTATATGAATCAGACTTAAATGAAAAACGAACAAGATTTTTTATTCACTTCTTAACCAATCATTGATTTACTTTTTAATACGATTCCTTTCTCTTCCAATAACGTTTTGCTGTCAAAAATTAAAATCTGACTTACATTATTCGATATTTTGACTTGAACAAAGAAATTAAAAGTCATACGGAGACAAATACTGAATATAGCATTCCAAAAATCGTTGATAAATGTAAAAAAAACAAGATTCAATAAAAAATAATTATCTATATTTCATTTGACGTTGTGGTTAATTCATTTTATAAAATGTAGTTACTTACTCTGACACGATTATATGTTAAAAAATATACAATAAGTATTTATTGTAATCATAATAATAGTAACAACTATTTTTTTTACAGTTTCTATGTTTTTTTTATAGTAATTTACAATCTACATATTTTTATATTCAGTATTTGAGTTCATATGGGTCCTATATTCTTTATTGTAATAAAAGTAATATAAATGAACAAGAAAAAAATACATAGGTAGTATAAGAATATTAGGAATTTTATTGAAAAATTTATGAAAAAATAATAAGTAAATAATAGTCCTATGAGCTGAATGAATTTTGAGAAAATCCTTATCAAAGCAGTAATTTAGCAATGGCTGAAATTGATGAATAATACATATATATATATATATATATATATATATATATATATATATATATTTGTTAATTACAAAAGTATTCAAATACATCTATTATCACAAATATTCTTATTGCTAACAAAATATCTTTAAAAAAGTAAATAAAAATACTTTTATAAATTCTAGAATAATAATTACTGTGAAAGTAAGATACATATACCATTAGTCTATAAAATTTATAAACGATTATTTCAATATTAAAAAATATATACTCAATAAATGATTTAATTATTTTTCTGAAAATATTACTAAATAAATAATATTTCCAATTTCTACTATCATGAATTATTTTTTCAAAATTTATATATGTAACAATTTAATGTAACTAAATTTTCTTGAAATGATATAAAAATCTATACAAATTCTTGAAATTCTTTCAAGTTATATTTTTATTTCGAATCAATAACATCCAGATAATATAGAGTCATCCAAAAATGATGTCCAAATTTGCGTTTTATTAACAAGAAACATGTGTATAGAGTGGTGTGTAGGGAAACAAATGTATAGTTTATTTTCTTTCTTTCTAATAAAACACAAATCTAAGTGTCACATTTGGATGACCCTACATAAAACGATCTATAATGGATCGAACTGAACGAAATTGAAATAAAAACATACCGTATTATTCATTTTTAAGTCGGTCCGTGTCAACACACCAGGTAACGGTTGACAAGAAACAACTCATTAACATGAAGAAAAAAGGTAGGTAACACTTAAATAAACTGCGCAGTTACGATATTTACTACGACGTTGTCTGGTTTTGTTGCGGGTGGCCTACTTTCTTCAGTGTACGGAAGGGAAATGACATTGTTATTGGTGAGAATGTTATCTATTTTACATGAAAAAAGAGATGTGTATACATTTCTTATAATTAACAACATAAGAAATGCGATAATTTTGTCTCGATGAATGTTTTAAGCAAAATATTGTTAATTCAATACTTTCGACAATGTCAGATATTTTGATGATCTGTAGAGTTAGAAAGTATACGTATGTACGTAAAGTATTTAATAGTCGGATAAAAATATTTGTATTGAAAAACACTTAAATAAAAAACAATTCATAAGCAAACATTATTGATTTACCATTTCAGATACATTTGTCAAACTTACGATATTTTATATTCTTCTCCTGATAACATACTATCAAAAGTAATATATTATCGTAAAGATTTCAGTTTTATTATTAAATCACTCCATACTACAATAAAACTTTAATATATTTTTTCCCTACTGTGTTAACAGTTTGAGATCAATTTTCTGTGGAGGCACAAAATGTGCATGTATATATATATATATATATATATATACACACACACACACACACACACACACACACACACACACACACACACAAACACCCAAAAACATTTTAACAAAGGTGAGATATACTTTTAGTTAACTACTACAAGGATATAAATAAAAAATATTTGTTTTGACAAGTATTATGGTTGTTTTAAAAAAATATTAACAATACATAAAATGTAAAAGACATTTAGAAACAAATTTAAAATATATAAAAAAATCAAAATCAAATACATAAAATTATACTAACAAATAGATCATGGTTTTAGTACTAAATCAAATTGTCATTTAATTTCTATTGATTGAATAATTTCTTAAATTTATAATTTACTATCATTCATGTATTGCAATCGACACTTATTTACACAGAATTTACTAGTTGTTTATTGTAACTGAATCTATTTTACTTCCTTTCATTCGATCTTCACACAATTAAAAGTTATTTATTTAAAATCACTCTAAATTTTTAGGTATTCAATAGGATTTAGATTCGTTGATTGTGGACGTGTATTAATTTATTTAAGAGCGTTATAAAAAATATACTACTTAATAATAATCGTCAAATTTTTCAGGATTCAATCGGAAATCAAAAATCAATCGTTTTAAATTAATATTTTATCTTCATGTACTTTCATGCAAAATTAAAATCTGTGTATAAGTTTTCATTATCAAAATTAAAACTTTCATCACACAATTTATCTTTTACTCGATTTAAGAATATTTATTTTCGTTTTATCCAAAAAATATACTCTTATAAAACTCAATTGAAGATTTCAAATAAAATACGTTTTTCAATATATAACGTTTATTTCTATTAATGTTATTTACATATGTTTTATTTCATGTAGTTCTACAATTGAAATTTCTATTTTTTAGATTCATCATTTTTTTTATTAAAGGTGCTATAGTGATTTCATATTTTTTAAACAATATGTGATATTCGAATTTGCTTTTATTTTCAATAAGATTGACAAAATACCAGAAAAAATCCATATATTCAATTAATAGAACTTAGCTTCATTTAAAATCCTACAATTTTTTATTTGAAAATATTAGAAAATACACAAACACTTCAATCATTACATAATAATATCAAATTAATATTTTTTATCTTAAGTTTAATCGATAAATAATATTTTTAAACAAAGAATAATGACCTTGATGATATTTCCTTAATACTAACTTATGTGCATATATAAATTCATATACATACAGATATATTATATATATATATATATATATATATATATATATATATATATATATATATATATATATATATATATATATATATATATATCTTAGAAAATATAAATCAAAATAAAATTTACCATTTGTATACTTGAACAGTTTTTCAATAACAAAATTAGTTGCTATAAAATCCAAAAAATATATATTAAATAACGTAAATAAAATTGTTTTTAAAAATCACATTTTTGACAAATATATAAACAGAATGTAATAAAAGATATTTATTAAATAATGAAAAATATTAATATCTAACAGTGATAATTAACAAAATATTCTTAGAAATAAAAGTGAATTTTTATAAAAACAATTCAAATGCAAAAAGTGTTTACTAATTAGTTATTATTCACTTTTTCAAACGATTTTAGGTTTTAAATTATATATAGCGTTTTATTTAATGATTGCATAGCCATCAAAAGTTACATTAATGAAAAAATAAACAATAAGTGATAATTTACAAAATTAAATTATTTTTAATGAAACATAAAATACTGTCCATAAAAATAATCTCTTACAAATGTAATTAAAATAATATCAATGAATACTTTTACTCGTTTATACACATTAAAAATATATACATATACGTATATTACGTATGAGGAATTCGTTAATTTCACGATTAAATTCAATACGTCATAAAAATCACGCTATCATAACATAAATTTGTCTAACCGCGTCGTACAAACATAATTACGAATATATTTGCGCGTTTGTTTCAAACACAATCTCTGCTCTCTAATCAGCTGATTTTTGTATACATAGAGCGTTGTAAGTAAATAAAACCGAACAGAAATGAAAATAAAACATTCAGAGATTAATACGAAAACCTTTCACTCCAACCAATTGCGAATCGTACCATCAAAATACAAATCGTTCGTGAAACCGGGTCAAGTTCCAACCGTCTCTGTTTGAAAATACTTATTTCTGGAACGAATAAAATGGCGCAATATTTTCTTTGGTCTTGACAAAAAATAAACTTGTTACAATCTGTCTGTGTTTGAATTACATTTTATTGTTTCACTGATGCAACGTATGACGAAATTTTAATATAAACACGCTTTGTGCCGGAGTCCCGATAAAAGAAAGTCGTTCTTATAGATGAATATTTTTTTTTATTATTATTAGACCGTGATCAGACAGTTGTGAGTATCGTCTCGACACGATAATTATATTTGAATTTTTATAATCGAGGCTATCGACAGGAGATATCGTGAGCCATGAGCATGCATTCAATCTGTACTTGTACTTTCCCATTGATCGTTGGACTAGTTCAAATGAAATGTTTGTACGCTTATCTGAAATGTTTTCATCACAGCACACACATACTCATATATATTTGATTAAAATAGAGCCATGTGGCTCTCCAGAATTGATTTCTTTATGATAGTCCGAAACCATAAAGTATTATAATACAGTGTTATCTAATCATATATTTAAAAAAGTTTCACTTTATAATGAATGCCATGTCTTCAATTCGTATTTTAAATTACTCATTTACTTTCGGTCAAATACACACTAATAGTTATGAATATTTTAATAAATAACACGTTGTCTGTAACAATCGATTTACATTAAACTATGAATACCCAGACGTTTTTTTTTTCATTAGTATTAAGTAATTTCAAAATAGTTTGTAAATATAATTTATTTAATGAATTTAGCTCAGAGTGTGACCTACTTGTTTAAAATCATATAAACATTTCTGAAAACGAAAAAAATAACTCGTGTACTTGAAACATCACATAATATAAATTATTTATAATTTGTGTATATTTGGATCGTAAAAATAGGTTAAAATTAAAAGTAAAATAATACAAAAACGAGTCAAAGTTATAAATATACAATATGGTTTGATTTAAATATGTATCAGTGATTTTTTCCTATACGTTTGAAATCGAATGTGAATTAATAGTATTTATTTTATGAATTTTTTTATCTTTGAATATTAAAGAATTTTTTAATTATCAATGGTGAAATTACAAATGGCTAACTCCATGTTTTGTTTTCATTTTTATACTATAATTAAAAGTACATAAAAAATTATTCACTTATTTACCTGCACTGATAATGTTTCGGGATTTCGCCATGCCATATTTTAAAAATAATTGACATTATGTTAATTTTTACTACTTTTTTACATACATTATTTAATAAATTTAATTTATTCTATATTCAATTATTATGAATTTGTTAAAATGCGAAAATTGCAAAATAAATATTTGGATGAAATAAAATATAAATAATTAAATATAACTAGTAAGTTAAAATATTATTTACGAAATTTTCATTACTAAATTTATATATAATTTAAATACAATAAATTTATAATAATTAGTATTTTATAATATTTGCATATATATATATATATATATATATATATATATATATATATATATATATGTATAATTACCTGTATAAATTGCTACCTGTTTAAATTAGTAAGAAATTTGAACAAAAACTTTATTCTAAAACAAAAAGTTAAAAATAAATAATTCATATAAAAATTATCTATCATTCAAAATAGTGCAGGTAAATAAATAAACTTAAAAAGGATAGGTTAATTGTATACATAATTTTTTGTAAGTATTTAGAAAATCAGTATTTTTTTGATCTTTTGTAACTGTCTGGGAATGCAATAATTTTTCACTGAATTATATTATTATTTTTTTGAAACATTTATATATATATATATATATATATATATATATATATATATATATATATATATATATATATATATATACTCGTATATATATTATATATCTATCTATCTATCTATCTATCTATATATATATATATATATATATATATATATATATATAGAGAGAGAGAGAGAGAGAGAGAGAGAGAAGAATAAAAGAGAAGCAACTAAAATAATAAAAACTACGAATATAATCTACACATACTACATAAACAAAATGTTCAACATAAGAATATCGAATAATCAATACAAAAATGTCCTAGTTATAATTAGGTTAAAAAGCTTTCAGAAAGTTTTTAGCACATAAAAACAAGTTTTATGTATATATATATATATATATATATATATATATATATATATATATATATATATATATAAATCAAAGGTTTGGGTAGTATAAAACTATTTCAATGTAAATAAATCTATCATAAATATAACATAAACCATGATGCTATACTCGGCAAAAAGAATGATTAAAGAAATTTAAATTACTAAACATTTGGAACAGAAGAATTTTATTGAAATTGATCGCAATTATTTCATCTAAAAATCAAGTAAGTAATTTTAAAATTTGAAATTAAAAATAAAATTCATAATAGTCAATAGATATTTTTTAATTCGATGAAAATCGACAAATAAATAATATTTTCTATAACAATTCTTATGCTGAAATATTTTCCATCATAATATCAAAGACATTTCTTTACACATACGTCATAAATGTCATATGTACATCTGTTATTGATTTGTTTAAATAAGTTGTCAAGTACATAAATCCTATATTATTTGTAAAATGAATAAAATGAACAACACGCAGTGATCATTTTTTTTTATAAAAGAAAACGTTTTAACAACAGATAACAAATCTTTGAATCACGTAATCTTAATTCTAGATATGTGATTTTTATTATTTACTATTATTAATTTGTTATTATAGCTATAGTAAATATTTTGGTCGGATTATCATCACAAACACACGCTCAGATTATTAAAATAGAAGAAGGAAATAATTTCAAAATAATAAAATAAGTGCATGTAAAAGCATAATCGGCGCAATTTCCGAAATTACATTCAATAAAAAACTTATGAACCAATGTAAAAAAACTTTCTAAAAAATTAGAATCAACAAACGTCACTAATTTGTAGGAAGTTCTTGGAAGTTGACAAATAAGTAAAAACAAATAGAATCTATACATTTGACGCTGAGATATGAAAAATAAATCATACTCAGAATAATATTAGTTGTCAAAATTGTTCGAATATTAATACATAGGTATAGTTAGTAATCTATATTACTAAACATTTCCTGCTTTTATTTTTAGTTATACAAAATATATTTATATCTTATAAATTTATTCTCTCTCTCTCTCTCTCTCTCTCTCTCTATATATATATATATATATATATATATATATATTAAGATATTAATTATGAATATATGTTTTTATTTATTTTTCTCTAAACCTATCATCTATTTTCAATACATAAAACGAAATAATATTTGTACGGAATTTTATCTGCTCGTACGCAATAAATGAACATAAAGTATACTTATTTAGCCTTTTGCATAATTTTTTTAATTAAAATTGCATTAAAAATATTTCGCTGATTAACCATAAATACCTTAATGTAATACATTTATTTGGATGCAATAATGCTCTGAAAATGTAGATTATAATCGTAGGAACTTTCTATTCACAAGGTAAATTAATGCGAATAAAAATTCTTGTGATAATAAAATAATTTAAATATTTTTTATTTGAATAAATCTGTTCTTATTTAATACTTTTAACCGGTCTGTTTATTTAGAGATAGTAAACAATAAAATTATTAAATAGTTACAAATAGTTCTTGTTATGAAATATCAATTATTAATTCAAAGTAGAATTAAATATTTGTGAGAAAATATTTTGAAGAATTATTAATAAAATGAACAATATATAATCATTAAATTGTTTATTGATATACATATCACTGTTAAATCTAATGGAAATAAACATGAATACCGCTATTAAATCAGAAAAATAATCTAACAGCATCTTTTCTTTTCACTTTATACGAAGTAGTAGAATCTGTTTTTATCTGAGTATGAGAATATTTCGAGCATAAATATTTTTTGTGTATATAAATAGTAAATTAAATTATCAAATTTATCATAATTCAAATAATCACAAATCAACCATAACTCGAAAACACAATCAATTGTAAACATTATTATTTTTGAAATTTTCCATTATCAAAGTGATATTTGTTATAACAAACCTTTGTATACGTTATATAATTAACTAATCTTCAGTTTTTGTTTATTTACAGATATTAACTTGATATTTATTATGAAGATACTAAAAGATGGCATGAATAACGAAATCTACTGACCCAACAATAACTACAAGAAAAGAAAAATAAAACAATCAATTCCTATCTTGGCAATTATTACGAATTTAATACTAATTAAATTCTTTCCAGAGTAGACAGGTATTTATTTTTATTTTGAAAAATAAAATAAAAATTATTATTTTTGTGTGAAAGTAAAAAATCGAGTAAATAATTCAACCCTACATACGTTATAAATGTTAAATTGACTACAGACCTGTATAGACATTTCATACCGACGTATATTTTGTATGTAGGTCGTCCTACATCTCTGCAGGTTGTGAGGTAACTCGTTATCGATTACGGCACGTGGAAAAATACCCCGTGTATGAATTTAACACAGCAGGATAGTGTTTATCATAAACTGATTAGGTTTTTTCGTTTTATAAAACCTCTCGTTACGGTGCGTTAATTAATTTGATTTATTAAATTCATTTCATTTATATAATAAAGGTAATCAATTATTTAATCAATGTCACGAATTAATAAATTATTTATTATTTTATAATTGGAAACCATCGTAATATTATTTTGAATAAAAATAAAATGATTATTAATTTAATTTCAATAATACTGAAATTATATTATAAACGAAACATTTATATTTCTTAGATTTTTAAATTGATGTCTATGCATCTCAAATAGGAAATAACCACGTAAGATATTTTTTGTCAATAAAATTAATAATATCAAATTAATGAAAATGTAAATCATTTGATTATTTTACTTTCTATATTAAGAAACAAATATATGCAATGATTTATTTAGAAATAATTTCGTTATTCATTGCTAAAATAGTGGAAATATACACACACATAAAAATCAATCTTAGCTCAATTTTTATTTCTACTTCTATGTTAAGTCTCTTAAAACTGCAAAATAAAAAGTCTATGGATATATTTACGAGTATGCACGTTAAAAATTCTGCTGCAGTCATATTGCAGTACTTTTTCCAAACCTTCGTGAACAGAAAATCAATTATTAACATGCAATAGTACTACTTTTGACAATATCAATTCAAAAACATCATTTAATATTTAATGTCAATATCTTCAATTGATATCAACACATTTTTAGGTATATTAAAATATTTATAATAAAAATAATAATACATCTACTTCAAACAGTAAATAAAATAGTAAAAGTTTGAATAAAAAGCTATATTTATTTTTTATTTTCTTCCTTTTTTAATATGATATTAAAAACCTTCACATAGAGAAGGTGATTATTTGAAATATTAAAATATATTAGAATTTTTCTTTGTTAAAAGAAAAAAAAAATTATAAAATTATTTATTTAAAAAGAATTTTTTTTAGAAATTACATTAAAAGATATTTTTTAAATAATTTTTGAATAAAGAAATCAACATTCAAGATTAAATTAGGAATTAACAACTTATGTATATATAATTTATTTCATATATAGAAAAATTGAATTATATTTAAAATAAAAAGACTTCAATGAAACTAACAATAAATATTTTTTTCAAAAAATATCAATATTTTTATATAATTTATTAATACTATAAAAAATATAAAATGATTGATCAGTTAGCATAATTTTTCTTTTAAAAAATTGCATATAAAATGAAATTCATTTTGTGAAGAAACTTTAATATTTAAATGAAATTCTTCCGATTCTCTTATTAGATAATAATTTTAATTACATACATACGACTTGAAATTCTTGTTTAATAGTCATTCTTGGAATCTCAAGGATTTTATTTATTTACTTTATTAATTGTTTCCTTTTTTAGACTTACTTCATAATAACACAATAAAATATATCATTGACTTATATTTTCACATTCTATACATATTCAGTTTCTATTCACGTTTATTGATTTTCCCATCTAAAAAGATCTCATTTGTCTGTTTTATTTTATACTTTCAATTGAATTTTTTTTATAATTAATTCAAGGTTAAATAAACAATTACAGATTTACTTTTATATCCTCTTTTAAAAAACAATTTATTACAAATAAAGTATTATAATATTTTATTAAATGTATATAAATGTTAAATAATAAGAGATAAACGAATTTTATAAGAAAAAGATGGTAATAAATGTCCTTTGTTTACCAAATTTTCATTTATCATTGTTAATTTATTATTATAAATAAATAATCATATATCGTTTATTATAAACTGAATAATATATCATACAATTACTATAACGTCTCCCTTCATTCATTAAATAATAATCAATAATAATTAAATTTAACTACATAATTATATGATAATTTCTATAATCTTTTCACTACATTCATAGATTAATTCAAATTATAACTGAATATAGCAAAAGTTGAATGACATTCCCAACCAATCAGATAACTGTCTTCGGTGATTTATTGCTTATACGAACGATGTTTTCTGCGAAACTGTTGTAATATTTGTTATATTTTCTTTGAATAGATAATTGGACAATATTATAATATTACATTATATTAGTATGGAAAATTTTTTTTAATGTCTGAATATATTTTCAAATTACAGAGCATTTTAATTTTCTTTAATTACCTTAAAATTAATCATATCATTGTTTATAATTAAATTTCAATATTTTATATATCCTAATATATTTTTTTAATTTTTCAACAAAGTATACAATTTATAGAAATGCTTCACAGTATTTTTAATATATTCGACTATTTTCACTATTTTGTTGAAACCATAATTTATATTTCTATTCAATTTTGAAATTATTTTTCTCATAATCATCTTAAAATTGTCAATCGGATTCACATCTAGAATATTTTAGAGGAAAACAAAAAGAATGTATTCAAAAATGTTCTTTATAGTGTCTTAACTCTGACGAAGAAAAGAAAATTAATTAATAAAAATTATAAATGTATTGATTACAAATATTTAGAGATAAATTTTATTGATTATATGTGATTTAATCATTTTTAAATACACAATAAATGATAATTTGAGTCCATTCAGGAATTAGAACGATGAAATTGTACATTTTTATATATTCACATTCTCTCAAGAATAATTATTAATTTAATTCCAAAATATAATATATTATATACTGCTATCATCGAATACTTTTATGTTGTTGAAAAAATACATTTATTAATGAAACGTTTTATTTTGTAACGATTCCATCAAAGTCGATTTTAAATCAAAGAATATTATTCGATTTCTATCTAGTAACGATTAATCCAGAAATCCTCTATTATCGAAAATTCAATTTTATTACAATATACAGGTATCAAAAATGTAAAGGTCAGTTACTATTGTACTAGAGATTCTTTTAACAACTAAATAAATTATAACACACGAATTCAATACAAAAATTACAACTAAATTTTTTATTAAAGACGAGTTTTGTGCCAAAAATTGATAATAGAAACCAATATAGAGTTGTTTCAAGAAAATAATACATATAACAAATACACAGAAACGAAAAAAATGACAAAATTTGTATAATTGTTAACGATAAAATATATAATTTATATTTCTTAGAAATTTTTCATTTTTTTCCTTGTTTAATAGAAAACTGTATTTTTATGTACTAAAATGAATTAATTTGAAATATTTTTTATTGGTAAAAGAAATTGATTTTTAAGAATATCAAACGATAAACATTTTATTAAATAAATTAAAATTAATGTATAGAACCAAAATTAATAAAAATTCTCTTAAATATTTTTGATTTAGAAAAAGGAAAGTTATTTTTCTGTTCACAAATATTCATTATAAACAAAATAAAATGAATTTATCTTGAAGTATTTCTAGAAGACACCACAGTGTACGCCACTTGCTGTTCTTCAGTTAAGTGTAACGCTATTTTTAAATATCAAATATGTACATAAGTAATTATAGAATTATAATTAAGATTTGTAGCAAATAAAGTGCAGATAAAAATAATACATCTTTGGTTTAATTAAGTATTGTTGTTTTTTAAATTTCTTTTTCTACATTAAAAAAAAGATTTTATAAAATAGGTACATAACAGATACGAGCGTGTTTCTCTTATAAACGAATCGTGCATTCAATTTATAGCTTTATGTTTGTATATTAATTTTATCAATGAATTATTTGTATTCTATCATTATAAACATTAAGATAAACATTATTCTAAATAAACATTCATAAAATTCAAATTCGACAATATGTTAACATAATTATGAGATATTTGAATAAATAACAATTTCCATTTAAAAACATATTAATGCTTTACATATTGCCAACATTTTAATTGAATAGAATTTAAATCAGAATCGTATTCTCGAAAATTGTACAAGATCAGGCAACGAAATCAGACATGCAATACATTGAGCGCATGAACAAACACATCGGATTCGTACGTATCTAGCAAACATTATCGATTGTGAAGCGATGGAAAATTCCACACGACCGCCTGTCTACGTCTGAAGTCACCCTTTCATATCGTACGCGACCCTTCGAAAAACACGCACCCAGTCACACGTACAGCCGTTGTTTTGCGTCAATTGTGCTCGAGCATCGGACGTTCTCCTACAGGATAATGATTTTTCTGTACGGGATGCTGGTGACTATAGGGTACAGAATTGCAGAGACGAGTGTGTTAGTCAATATGACATCAGCGAGCGTGGCGCCATCTCCGTGACCTGTTTTCTGACGCGACGCACGAAACACAGAGAGGGTGAATGTGTGTTCCGACAATATTCTGTTTGGGTCATGCCAGCACTAACTGCGACGCATTCACGCAGGTCATCGACTGCATGCAATTGGCTTCAAAATCGATAAGTACACAATACAGTGCACATGGAAACCACGAGTACTCGGGTAAATGAAAAAAAGGAAAATAATACTGCGTAGTACCGTAGTGATAACTAATTGAATATTTATTACGTTACAATGATAAATATCTAAATTGATTCTTTGATAACCGTAACACTGCGTCAACAATGTCTATAATCGATTAAAAATGTTGAAATATTTGCACGTTCGATGAAACGATAATTGTTTTAAAATAATATCTACGAAACATTAACAAATATCAAACGATAATTTTTAAACTTATCTGGAAATAAAAGCAGTCACGAAAGTGTACAGCTATCTTCCACATACATTATATTTGTTGTAATTACACAATTTTGCAACGAAGAAGAAAAATATAATTAGTGTTTATTATCAGTTGTTCGTTTTTAACTAAAAAAATAATATATATTTCAAAACAAGTGTAAATAGGATTAAAAATAAAACATTTATATCTAAACAGATAAGATTATTCAGAACAACTTGTTGACATGCACATGCTTAAATGATCGATTTTATACTTCTGGAAAATTAAAAACATATAATGTTCATTTGAGGAAGCCGAACAAGTTTACATTTCTGATCAAATTGTTCGTTATTGATTGAGAAATAATGGATAGTTAGTTACAAAAAGCTTTTAGACATAAAAATACAGAACCGAAAATACTAATAGATAACATTGAAATTGTAATAATTTAGTTTAAAAAATGTACTGTTCGAATTAAATTCAATTTAACTTGTACTAATGCAACTATTAATGCCAAGAAATGTTAAAGTGATAAAAGAATTTTTTCGACAGTAAAAATATCCATATATAATAATATGTAAATACATTCACTATTTAAAATTGGATCAATATTTATTTTAAAGTAGATGAAGAATGCAGAAATTCTTAAAAGCATTTTAAAACAGCATCATCATAACTTTAAAATAGTTAAATATAGTTATAAATTTATAAATTAATTATATATGATTTCAGCAATAAAGTTAAAAGCTATGAATATAATTTTAAGATAACTTATTTACTTTTAGATGTGAATCTAATTGATTACAAAGATTATGAGATTTTTTTTTCGAAATATAACAATTTAATATAATAAATAATAAAATATATACATCAGCTGTATTAAAATAATTTATATATACATACATGAGTGTGTAATTTAAACGAATTTTTTTAAAAAAAAACAGTTACTTACACATATTTTTAAATTTTAATTATTTAACAATCCTATATTTACATGTAATATATTACCATTCACTTTCACTTGAAGGACATGCATTAATTAATATTAAATAAGAAGTTATTTTTGTCAATAGTAATGTAAACAATATTTACATGTTTAAGTCACACTTATCACTAATAATAGATATTTAAATCAGTGTCTTTTTTGTATTTAAAATATTTTTTATAGTCGTATTTAAGTTTTGTTTGTCAAATCCAAAATATTTTCATTGATTAGATTCAATCATTATTTTTTACATTGAAATATTTCAATTGTAAATATTAATAATATAGTTTTTATACAATTCATAAATTATACATTTAGTTTCAATTTTTTAAAAAAGTAAATTTATATATGTATATTGATTAGCTTTTGTAAAGTGTGTATCATAATTTAATTAAAATTTTTGTAAATGTTTCATAATTTAATTAAACTATATAATGTTCATTTTGTAAATGATTACAAAATGAACCATAAATAACTGATGAATATTGTAAAAATAATGTGTTGAAATTATATTTTTTTCCTGAATTAACCGCAATATCCATGTAATTTATTTTAATTGCTATATTTCTTATTATATTTTATGACTAATTTTGATTTGAACCATTTTTGGATACGATTACTTATTCATCGATAACAATTACATGTAATTGAATTGATGAAAAATTTCAATTCTAGCAAAGATTTAAATACAAATCATCTACCGAATAAATTGAAAATTATTGAAATACAACATGAAATGAAAATATTTTTGAAGATTAGTAATTCTAAAAAAATTAACAAAAATCTTCATTAATATTTTTCAAAACCCAAGTTACAACGTATTATGATTTTGTAAATAATTTAAAGACATATTTCATCCCTTATTCATTAGTTATATATCTAATAATCATAGTTTGTTTTACTAGCATTAAGGGGCACGACTAGTGTGACCGCTTAAAAAAAAGGTGTTTTTCGGGATTTTTTTTAAAGAAAAGTATTGTATTGAATGTTTTAAAATTTTGAGAATATATTTGTGTATAAATAATGTATACATAGCATTTTTTTTGAATGAAAATATTCGATTTTCAGCAAGTTATTCGCCATCTCCCGAGTCTCAAGAAAAAAAAACGTTCTCCCATTGCTGTAGTAATTGCGGCCTTCACAGTGTCTGAAATAATAAAAAAAAGTTCATTAAACTAGAAAGTTTTGTCTATACAATGACCCAGGATTGTGAAAAAAAATTGAAATTTAACAAAATAGCAGAGTTTTAAAAAAAGTTTAAAATTTCGCTCAAAAATCTGATGGTTTTTAGAATTGCAGCAAATTTTAAAAATGTAGTTTTGAGAAAAACGCATTTAAAGATAAAAGTATTGATTTCATTGTTATAAATCGATAAATATCATACCTAGAGCTAATCTGCTATTCCAGGCCCATACAATTCACCTTTCTCTGCTTCGAAAAGCACCTGCTGGTCTGTTGAAGCTCTCCTTCGAATAGCGTCCCTAATTCTATTATGATTATTTACGATGCCGACAGAGCCCGAACAATAACTCAGGTATGGTCCCTCAGCTAACGGACGTTTCTAACCGATGAACAGCTACTGTTTAGAAGGCTGTAGCTCAAAAAGTATTTGAGATCCACACTTGAAATTTTAATATGTTATTTTTGAAGGTATAGACTATCGAAAAATGCAAAAAATCGATTTTTTTTTAAAAGTGTCACACTATTCGTGCCCCTTAACTAACAAAAGTCAATTTCAAATACAACGAAGATTTCAGTAAATGTAAAAAAGAATAAATAACAAAGAAGGAACAATGTGTAATTATTGAACATTTCGAAAAATATTCTAAAACTAAAATAATAATTTATTTAAAAAAATCATACGATTTATTTTTATTATTTATAACTGTTTGACTTTAAACAAATTTATTATTTTTTATATACATTAAAATATACTTTATATATATATATATATATATATATATATATATATATATATATATCTTTTTTCTATTACAACAATTTAAATCTTATAAAATTGTTAACTATATATAAACCTTTATAAATTATTGCAATTTTATTAAAATTAATATAAATAAATTTATCAGGTATTAAAAACGAATTATAATTTAGCTTTAAACTACGTTACAAACATTTTTTTAATAACTCAATAACTGCGTACTTTATACTTTTTTATTTAAAACGTACTTTTTGTGAATTCCACTTATATTATTTATTAGTATATGTCATTTTTCAATTTTGAACAAATATTTACACGTTTTAATTTACGACACATCATTAATGAGTGCAACGATAAACATATGCGCAAGATTATAAGTCGTAGTAATAAAAATATTTCTCTTAATCTAAATCTGTATACGAGCTTTCATCCGATGCATCATGTATTAGAAATATTATCACTAGACCAAAATATATATTACTAATAAAAATATGAAACACTTCATATGAATCAACCATAGATATTATTACTCAACGTGTTGGAATTTCTAACTGTCCTAATTTAGCTCAAAGATCGTTGGACGCTAGAAACTACGGGTAATGCAGACAAGTCTGCAAGTATAAATTTAGTAGTGTCTATTTTGATCGGAACGATGTAGTTCTATAATAAATGGATTCCGTCTGCATTCAATTCATTCCAAATAGGTTATATTTTTTTATATTTTAATCATGTACTCAGTACTCGTGGAAAACAAATGTTTTGGTTTGTACATAGCTCATGGACAGCGTTGAATAACATTGTCCTTGAAATAAAAATCATTCAAACTGCTATATCACGTACAATTGTTAAAGCTTTATGAAAAATTAAAAAAAAAATCAATATAAATGATCAAAGTTCTGTATTTAATATTTTCAAAATACATCTTATATTTTTGATTGTCATGCCCATAATTTTCATAATAATTAAAAAATAAGTATCTTATAGACCCATCTATCTCAAAAATTTATTTTTATAGTAACTTTATTTTTGTAAAATCTTTCATCATATCATTATTTACCTCATATTTATTTAACAGGAAAACTTAAACATAAATCAGAAAAAATAAATAATATATTCAACATATTGCACTCAATTCAAACACTTCAATATTTCATTAATATATTTATGCAATAGGGGAGATTTGGTATTTCCAGGAAAATTCAAGCTCTTAAATTTGAAGGTCAATAAAATTGTTTTTATTTATGTATATCGTTCAATGCGATTTACAAATTTCAATTCTTCTTAATTAACTAAGAAAAGAGAAAATTTATTATTGTAAATTATAATTAAAATTATTTTTGTGAAAAAATATATTTAAATCAAGAAAAATATATTTTTTTTAATTTATTTTTTATTTTTTTAAAAAAATACGAATACTTCATTCTCTTTACAATCAAAGCTTTGATATTTTTTTTTAAAAACAATAATATAGAGTTAAAGATATATTTAAAAGCTACTAATAATAATATTCTTTAATGATTTGTAATATCAATACCTTTTTTTTTATTTAATATTATGAAAGATTAAGGCGGAAAATATTATAATATATATAATATATATATATATATATATATATATATATATATATATATATATATATATATATATATATATATATTCTTTCATTATACTTAATTTTCAAGTAATCACTCTCAAATGTCTGAAATAAGATTTGTATTTTACATTATTTAATATATTATTAATTTCAACTTAACGTAATACAAAATCGATAAAAAAGTGTTATTGTTACACCCAATGTTATTTACATTTTTATCTACTGCTTATTATTTGACATTTAATAAATTATAATTTGAAATTAATCAATTTAAGTAGATATTGCGTCAAATTGATTTTTAGAAACATCGACATACTATGTAAAGCTCATATTTTTTTATGGCTGATACATACATACACTGTCGCGCATAAGTCATGGCACACATGGGTAACATAAGCAATTTATTGATATAATTCAATGAAGTCGTTAAATTAAAAAAATATATTTAATTGAAAATAAATATAATATTCATTAAATTTATTTATTATATTTATTTTCAATTAAACATTTTTTTTAATTTAACAACTTCATTGAATTACATCAATAAATTGCTTATGTTACCCATATGTGCCATGACTTATGCGCGTCAGTGTATATATTTTAAGCTATTATATTAGTGTTTTAATTAATGCTTTTATTTTATTTAAATTTAGCTAAGTATTTTCTATGAAATTACTAGTTTAATTTTTTATTGTAATATTTTATTTTAAATATTCTAGAACAGCATTTCCTAACTGCCGGTCCATCGAAATAATATTATTTTTAGGTTATAAATATTGCTTCTTCATATATTTTTATGTAAATAAACTAGCTATGTTCCTTTATTTTCATTTATGTATTTATGCAAGTTATTTTAAAGAATTCAAAATTTAATTGAAATTAAATTTTAACACGAATATGGCTTATTACTATTTTGCCCCGAACGCTTCAAATTATAAACCTGTTTACTTTTATTATTATAAAGAATGCATACATATTTATTTATTTCAGATTGTTCTTCTACAGTGAGAAAGTTTATTTACTATTATATGATTTTTTGCGAAATGTTTTCTTTAATTTTTTACCTTACCAAAAAAATGCTACTTGTTTATTGTATATATAAAATGTGTAGAATGTTTCAAAATATGTAGTTTTTTAAAAGATTCTCTAATAAAAGTATTAATTATTATGAAATAAAGATAAACACATTTGTATTTTTACGAGGTTAGTACATTATTAGTTTATAAAAATTTTAAAAACAGTTTGTTAGTCAATTAGATCGTGTTAATATGTTAATATGAAGGATGTATTTTTTTTATATATAACCTTTTTTTGAATTTTATATATTTGTTTATAACTTTAATAATTAAGGACAATAGTTATATATATATATATATATATATATATATATATATATATATATGTAATGAATGTGGTTATTTTTAAATGATTTTAAAATGACCGGTTCATTTTGTTATGGTTAATAACAAGATGTTATTTTCCATCAAAATATTGTTTTATTCATATTTTAATAAAAAAAGTATATTGAAGACACAAGTCACAGTTCGAAGAAAAATAGAATGGCTGTTTATGAATACATCTACAATATATATATGTTTATAGGGTCATCCAGGTGTGATGCCTGGATTTGTGTTTTAAAGGAAAACATGTATATAGGGTGGTGATGTATAGGGAAACATGAGTATGGTTTCTTTTGTTTTTTTAGTGGTACACAGGTCTGGGTGTCTCATTTGGATGACTCTATATAATTAAGTAGCTTTCTAAATCTTATAATAAAACAATTTTAAAAAAAATCGTTCATTATGATTTTTTTTGTAATTTATTTGTTTTAATTATAAATTATTTATGTGTATTTTCAAATAAATGAAACCAATTTCCATGTACGGCTGTGTATTTTTTTTTTAATTTACAGGTTTTAATTATAAGTTTATTGTGTATTTTTGCAAATAAAAAAACGAATTGATTTTGTTTATAGGTTTCAACTTGCAGCTTTATTTATATTTTTTAAATAAATAATCGAAAATTGATTTGTTTTTTTTTATTCTACAGGTTTAATTATAATTTTTATTTATATTTTTTGAATAAAATATTAAATAAATAAATTGATTTTCATATTATATTTTCATAATACAATAGTTTTAAGTTCTATTATATGTATATTTTTAAAAATAAAATTCATTACTATGATGTTTTTAAATTGACAGATTTTATGTATACATTAAATATTATTGATTATATAGGGTCAACTAGGTGTGACACCTGGATGTGTTTTATTGGGGGGAAATAAAAGAAACTATACACGTGTTTCCCTATACATCACCATATACACATGTTTCTTTTCAGTGAAGCACAAGTCTGTGCGTCGCATTTGAATGACCCTATATTTAAATATGTTCTTGTAAGTTTTTTGTATTTTATGAATATTTTGTATTTTCGGTTATATATTATACTGTTTGGCATTATTTTTCAAAAGAAATGAAGTTTTATCATATATATATATATATATATATATATATATATATATATATATATATATATAAAGAGAGAGAGAGAGAGAGAGTGAGAAATACACATATGTGTGCTGAGTGTGTATAGATACACATTTAAATATATATATATATATATATATTTATGTACACATATAAAGTCCCCCTCATTTTTCGTGGGTTGAGCATAAGGCTGACAACCTCATCTTGTAAAAAAAAGCAACTGTCGAAAATCTCTAACAAGAAAAGACTCTATTGAGCTGACATTGTTAGAGAGGCATGGGACTGAAATAGTCTGTAGAGCCGTTGATGATGATGATGATGAATATTTTATTTTAAAATTTATATTTAAATAAAAATGATATTAAACTAAACTGTTTAAAAAAGTTTTATTAGTGACGAAATACTTGACGTTTAAAAATTTATAATCATTTGTATCATCTATAAAAATAAACTGCAATTCTATCGAATAATCTTGATAAAATATTAGTAGGTAGTCGTATATGACTCAGCATAGCCTACATAAGTATGGAAAAAAGATCATCTAGAAATTTAAAATGTACGTTTATAGCTGAAACTTCATGCCATCCTATTTTATTAAATACATTTCAATATTAATAACTGTACTTTATTTTTTAAGGAGCTTTGTAACTATAATTGTATTCTATTATAAAATATTTTGAACAATATTTTATCTTTAGTATTTAACAATATTGTTAATTAATGAATTTCTAAAAAAAATACAAAAAAAAAATAAATTTAATTCTATTTTTATGAAATAGATGGAAATATATATTTTTTCAAAAATTATAGAATATTCAATAATATATAATACAATAACAAAGATCAGATTGATGAAGACAATGGTTTCTTTTTGAAAAGCGAACACAACCCCTGGATTCAAATTCGTAAATTCATTAATCATCAGCTCAACCTGTATGTTCACTACCAGACTCGACAGCTTTAACGCTACTACATACAATACATTTCAACAGAACAATCTCGTGAAAATTTCATTTTACTTGAACTTTGATATTTTCATAATTCTATCATACCCACGCATATTTTAAATATGAATATTTTCCCATTTTAATAATATTATAATACATTTCAATATCTGTTTGAAAAATATCGTTTTGGAAACATTAATATGTATATATATATATAAAGTCGTTTATGCGGAAAATTTATAAAAAAGATTGAAACATTCAAATCAATATAGAATTATATACAGAGCGTAGAAAAGAAATTAATATTTCAGATAATACGTAGTCAAGTTGACCTACTAACATTGACAATGATTTTAATTGAAAAAACCTTGTATGTTTTTTGTTATCGATAAAATACTAAAATATAAGTTTAAAATACATTTTTTATTTAATCAACGAAAAGAATCATGAAACATTTTTAAACAAACCGATCAAATCTGATGTTCTCGAACTGATTATAGTCAAATAACTTATACTATAACCTGAAAATTCGCATACTATTTTCATTTTTTTTTATAACTACAATAATATTTTTCTATAAACTTTTATTAATGATTTACATAATGAATATTTTCTTTTAAGATACAATGAGGGAACCGATTTTCAGTAAAAGATAAAAAATGGAATTTAAACGTTTTATTTAAAATTTAATTATTTTGTTGAATTTTTTTTATTTTCGTAAAAATGTTTCTCAAATTAAATTCTACTCTAAATTTCAACTACAATAATCTTTTATGAATCATATTTCAGTAGACTAAACATTTTTTTAATTTAATTTTTCTCCGCAAAAGGATATATTTAAAAGAAAAATACAAAAGCCACTTTTTCCTGTTTGATTATAATTAAAAATCTTAAAAATGGTTTCATTTTATAAATGGAATTGTTTTGAAAAATATTTAATTATGATTTTAATAAAATGAAATATTTAAATGACGTTTGCATTAAAAAACTACTTAAAATGACTTCAAAATGTAATCAATTATATAGCTGTTGTTCTGTAGAATTATTGGACTTCTTGATAAAATTAGGAATTAAAATTCTTAGTGTAATTATCATTACTACCGGGTTTCTTCTAATTTTTCATAAATATCGACATAATTATTTTCAATTTTTGTTAATCCACTATTGATCATATATATATATATATATATATATATATATATATATATATATATATATATATATATATTGCATACAATACAAGTGCATGTGTAAATATTGTGTACATATTGACAAAATTTATCTTCATACACATGATAAACATTTTAAATATTATGTTTTTTACTTGTAAAAAGCTGACTGCATGGACGTAATCTATGGAATTATAATTATTTAAGTAAATTTGTATAATCTAATATTGAATTGGAAAAACCGAAAATTCTTACACTAGCTTACGGCATGTCAAATAAACAATCAATTAGATAATTGTTTATATCTTTATATATATAATTATTTATTGACATTACTTATAACAATTTCGGTAACAATTAAACTTAACAGCAAATAAAAAATATAAAAGATTTCGTAACAAGTTTAGTACATAGTAATAAGAATTTTCTTGAAGCATTTTACTATATCCACACAAAAAAATAATAGTTAACATAGTATATTGTGGAATAAGGATCTACTAAATTATTATTTAGATTCATAGCATTAAAAAATGAATAACTAAAACAAATTAAATAAATATTGTTTTTTATTACATTAACAATCTTTTTTTATTTGTTTTTATTTATAAATCTAAGATTATTCTTATTTGAGTTTCAATTATATTCATTCTAAACATTTTACTTTATACATTTTAAACATCTTATTTCTTTCAAATAGTAATATTTTGTTATTATTGCATCATTTTTACATGTAGTTTTAATTTTGAATATATCGGGTTTACACAAAAAATTAATACATTTAAAAAAATGGTATGTAATGTATTGAGATTATTTAGGTAACTTGAACTCCTTTGAAAAAGACTAAAATCTATAGTCAATTTCAAAGGAGAAATAACTAAAATATCCTTTATATATATACATATATATATATATATATATATATATATATATATATATATATATATATATATATATATATATATTTATAAAAAATATTTAAATGATTTTTGTTTTGTGATTATTAAAAGTTTTCGAATATTATATTTGTTACTCTCTCTCTCTCTCTCTCTCTCTCTCTCTCTCTCTATATATATATATATATATATATATATATATAAATATGGCTTCATCTTTTTCCAAAAAAGATAATCATAAAATAAACAACAGGGAGATATTAAAAAGGTGATTATATTTTATTTAACTAAATACTGATTAACAAATTCGTATAAAGTGATTGATTCGATGGTAAATGATGATTCGATAATTTAAATTCCTTCATTTAATCTCATGGAAATATGACAAAGCATTAATTAGCATTTTTAATTAGTCTGAAGGTTAATTATTAAATTCAATGCAAAATGAATATTAACACTTTTTGACCTTTAAAAGATTTTATTTTTTTAACTTGTTTATAAATTTTAAATTTATATGTAAAAATATAAAGTTTAATCATAATTATTACATTTTATAAAAACAAAAAGTATATCTTATATATATATACGAATTAACAACATTAATTAAAAAAGACATATATTAATGTTTCTTTGTAACTGGTCTGTATATATTATATATATATATATATATATATATATATATATATATATATATATATATAAACACGAATATATGTATGTATGTATATATTTAATAATAATTATTATTTTTAATATACATTAAAAGGCATAAAAAAATGTAAACGAAATAAACATATTTAAAAATATGCTATTTAATATTTAACATGTAGCATACAGTTATGTAGATGTAATGTACAAGTGATCAAAAAAGAAAAAAATAATATGCTGTAGGCAAAACGAACGAAAAACATACTATATATATATATGTCATTACTCCCACGGGATTTTAATGTTGGGTTCTTTTTGGAAAAGGAATAATATTTTTTCAGTTTTATGTTATGTTAGTAATTTTAAATATCCCTTTCTTCATTTCTGATAAAATATAATTTTATATTTCGTATACGTCGTTTTATTTTTATACAAGAATATACATAAATATAATACAATATTATATATAGGAGAATTTGTATTTAAACAAAAAATTCAGATACTGACTGTTATTTTTAAAATATCTTGAAGAACAATTTAAATAGTATCAATAATAACTGAAATTTGTAATTTCCATATCTGTATACATGAATATAATTAAACTTGTAGTATGAGATCTCAAGATTATTGGTATATTTAATTCTTTTTTTATAAGCCTTATGGTTATTTTGAATGCTGTTTATCACTACAACTAGTTATGATATCTGTATATCATGAAATTAACTAATCTTTTTTAATGAATATTTTAAATCTTTCATAGCAGAAAAATCAATATGACAATAATAAATAAAATTATCATTTAAATATAAACTGTTTTCCATATATATATATTTTCTCAATTTCATTTATGATATTTTCTTGACATTCTTAAGATATATTTGCATTAAAATTTTCACTAATACTCTAATATACATAGATAATTACATTTATAATAAATAAAAATCTTGTCATCTAACTACTTGTCAAGAATTCCATTTATTTATAGGTAAATGCGAGTTATTTCGAGATCTTTTTTATACTAAAAATAACTCTTAACAATAAGAATAACAAATGTAACAAAATATTTACAGAAGTTATCGTTAAGTTTTGCTCAATACCATTCTTCTAGTAAATATGTACTTAAACATTCACGCACATACATTTATATTACATATGACATATACATATGGCATATATTTATATATAATGACCCCGAAAAATATTCGCTCACTTAAAGTGTTAATACTAATTTGTAATTACGTTGTTATAAAACTATGACAGAATATTTAAATCGACATTGTTTTTGTTCATAATTTAAAACATTGATTACCATAAAATTAAACTTTTCTAAAATAATTTTATTTCGTTTTAAAATTAGTTTTAGTTACTTTATGAAACTAAATTCCTCTTATATTATTACCTAATTATTTATTATTGTAAATATCATGTTACCAATTTAAAATAAGTTTTAAAAAATGAATAAATCTGTGATTTAAACAATTTTATAAATATTTTATTACTGAAAATTAAAAAAATCACAGTTTTATAGATTTAAAATTTAATATATTTTCTAAATATATAACTTATATTTTTCATGAGACAACTTTTTACATTATTTTATAAACCTAACAATTGTACAAAAATAATTGGTACTGATTACAAGTATGTATGTATACATATGTGTATATATATATATATATATATATATATATATATTTAGAAACTAACAGAAAACTAATAAGATAAATTCTTAATAATAATACAATACATAAATATTATGACATTATTTCCTTTACGAAGAAACCACATTACCATAAAAATGGTTATTGAAATTAATATATCACTCAAGATAAATAGTATTAAATAATTCCTATATATAAACATAGTATATATACATATATATATATATATATATATATATATATATATATATATATATATATATATATATATATAATATTTAACTATGTTTCAGTATTATCAAGAGTTATTCAAGTGTTCATTTACTTAGAAAATAATAATTTTCCTTTACGGTTATATAAATAGAACTTTATTTTAAAACATACTAGTCATTAATTCTAAGTAACACTTTTTCAAATTTAATCAAGGTTATACGTATATTATATGAAGGAGGTGAAAAATCACTCGTAATGTCAATAAAAAGCAAATAATCAGAAAAAGTATTTATAATTATATAGTATCAGTTAATCTCAAAAAAAATTTTCTAGTGATTTGTTAACATATTTATCTTATTAAAAAAATCATTTTATATATTTCAAATGAAAATTGATTGAAATGGACTCTGCTCTTATCTTCAGTCTCAAATCGTTATTTTTTCAATCTTTCTTGTTTTCAGAATAATAAATAACATTTTTGATTAAATTAGTCCCTACAACAAAAATGAATTACCTAACCTTGATACTTCAAGAATTTATAAAAATGTTCAATTGTCACTTATACTCTGATTACCACTGATAAGCAATTCGATAGAAATGCTATTATTGACACATGGCTTTTTCATAAAATCTAAATAAACTTTAGATTCTTTAATACAGATTCTTGAAGATGATACCAATATCATCGAATTGTGCATTAGCAAATAAAATGAATAGTATTTGATTTTTGAACATTTGCAGAAAATATTGTGATGTTAGGAATGAATGTCTCATTTGTATTAAAATGAATTTGTCATAGTATTACAATAATTAGATATTAGAGACTATTTTTCTTAATTGTTTGAATCCGTATTAAATCTGTAGTTCAGTATATTCAAGTGATGCTATTTTGTATTAAATGGAATCAACGTGACACGTTTATTTATGTATGACAGTTAAATAACCTTGAAATTCATTATATAGGGAGATTTATGTTTTATTAAAAAGAAACATAGGATGGTGTATAGGGAGACATGTGTAGCCTAGTATAAGTTAAATAAGTTAGTTAAGTCTAGTTAATTAATTAAGAAAAAAAACACACATAAACTACAGATTAACCCATTGGCACAATTTCTTTTTAATAAAACACAAATCTAAGCATCACATTTGGATGGCCATATATTATAAGTAATACAGTATTGTTTTTAGCTGTTGAAAATAAATTAAACTGCATCTTAGCTGTGCTGTATTATGTACTGTATTGTTCTTCAAAATTAACTTAGCAAAATACTTAATCACTGC
The DNA here is from genome assembly GCA_029203775.1 of Neoneuromus ignobilis. Taxonomy (NCBI): domain Eukaryota; kingdom Metazoa; phylum Arthropoda; class Insecta; order Megaloptera; family Corydalidae; genus Neoneuromus; species Neoneuromus ignobilis. The sequence goes on along the minus strand of CP092092.1, from coordinate 28,049,499 downwards.
ATCGTGCAACAAAAATATACGATTACGAAATAAAAGGACGTAAGATCAACTGCGAAGTATGTATAATAGTTAATTCTCTTAATCAGCATAATATCGTTTTGTATACAAGAAAACGATTGATCTTGTTTAATGCAGTTAAACAATAAACAATTTATGGACTGTATTGTCATATAAAAATAGGACATTATTAACAAAAAAAGTCTTTCTTAACTGTAGATAAACGTAACGTCTCTGGTAGTTATACTTAATTATAATAAGAAAAAAAACTTCCTATAAATATTTAACCTGATTAAAATGAAACTAATCACAAATAAATCAAATAAAAATCTTTCATCAAATAAATTTATCATTCCTGTTATGTGCATTTTAAATCAATAAATCAATGTCATTGAAAATATTTGATTTAAGAGATAATTAATCTTAATAAAAGATTTATCATTTTAATTGTCCTCATTATATGCCTTTGTCAACACACATATACACCTATAATCACATACATCGAAATTTCTTATTGTATTATTTAACCATATTTCACATCCACGTTTCTTCTATAACTTTTATCGTATATGACATAATAAAATTCATACAGAAACTATTAAAATATGTATTTTTATCGTGCAACACGATTCCCGTGTGACATGGAAATTTGTCATGTGTATGATTACAGTGATTATAATACTCTTACTGTCACGAGTTCGATGAAACGACCTTGACCGTCCAATTTTCTTACGATCAATTCTTTTCAATTGTTCCTTTATTTCCGTATTCTATCATACTATTTACGCATTAGTTGAGTCATTAAATATCATTTTATAAATATCATTTAAAGTCGGAGATAAAAGATAACGCACCTTTAATGTTGATAATTCGTTATTAAATATTTGACTTTTCATTCGAAATAAAATCTTATGCTTATTTGGAGTATTTTATGATATTACAAGTAATTTTCTCCTTTAAATCATCCTCGAGAAATAAAATTATTTTTCAATAATAAAAATTCTTTCAAAAAAAAATATTTTTTTCATTCTTCGAAGATTTTCAAACTATATTATGATTATCATATTTTATTATCATTAAAAAGTGTCCATTGTGATTTTTCTATCATTTTTTAGTTACTATTAAAATTAGTCTATCAAAAAAAAACATTGTTTAGATTTAATATTTAATTTAAAACTTGGGTAAAATTAAAAGATACAAAAAATTTAATTTTCAATATGTTTTCTTACTTTTGATTTCATTATCATTCGGTCTTTTACAAGATTTACAGTTGAGACATAATTTTTGTATTTTTCAAGCGATTCATTTTTGTAATAATATCTATTAACTAATATGACATCTGTGAAAAAAATCGAATTAACTTTTTAACTAACATAATATTTATTTATAAATTTTGTACAAAAATACTTCCTCAATAGTCAATTTTAATTCTAAGTTACTTAAATCAAATAAAATGATTTTTTATAGAATATCGAAAATCTCGTTCGAATTAAATCAATAAAATAAAGTGTTCTTGTTTATTCGAAAACAATACGAATCTTTAAGACAAATTTTAAATGAATATCCACAAAATATATCAAAAACTTTATAAATTTTTAGCATATCAATCATTTGTACGAACATGTGTTGAAGGAATTCACATTGGCTGAATGTCAAGTTTGTGGCGTTTTTTTCAATGTTTGTATAAAGAAAATGACAGGAATTGGCAACAATAAAGCGAATGTTATTGCGCGGAGACACAATGCTTGTCTGTCACACTAATAACCTGATTTAATGAACTGGATAGTACCAGTTTTGTACTAGAAAAAATGTAACTTGTATATATACTCTCTTTCTTATACATATACATATATACACACATATGATTATAAAAGTCCTGTTTGATTTTCTATAGAAGGGCTTATATACATCTAATTCTAACTTACAAATCCGTATCGTGCAAAAAATTACATTAATATTAATTTATTGTAATTATATATGTCAGGTCTTATGAATGCGCTTATCACAGATTATACCCTAAGTTTTCATTACAAAAATCCATGAACATGCCCAAATGTATGATAACCAAAAGTGTAGTCCGAGTTGATGGTTTTAAATAATGCGGAAAATCGCAAATCAAACATATTCAGACATAAACAAAGTTTGTGTCTTACCGATTCACATACAAAATAAATAAAATAAATGTTTACAATTACCACAACATGAATTGCTATGGTCATTTTCGAATTAATGTTACGAATAATATAATAAATTATTAACTTATCTAATACCATAATCTAATTATCTTAATGAGGTTAATGATAATCTTATCCGAAATTCAGTGACAGTAAATACATAAATATCGATTAAGAAGATTGTTGAAAAATGAAAAATTAATTATTTGAAAATGTTTTAGCATCTTAAAAATTAGGTCAAGTTTTAAAACTTAATATTTAGGTACAACATTTACTAATCAAATTATTCTATTAATTGATTAAAAATTTGGATGAAAAATATTGGAAATAATAATCTATATAATGATGTAAGATGGAAAAGGAGTACAAAATTATCTAGCATTACTTTTGAAACATAATTAAAGTCTAGTTTATTTTCTCCATAGTTATTGATGTATCTTTAATGAGAATGACAAAAAATTATATGTTTATTATCTTTCAATGAAACAAATATGATCAACCATTGAGGTAATTGAAGTAAATAAAAAAAATCAATTTGGGATAAATTAAATTTATTATCACTCATTATTATTACACCGTCAAATCACAGACAATGACGCAAATCTAACAAAAAAGTTAATGATTTAAAAAGACATACAAATTATCCTTGATTAAATTTGCTTGATAAACTACTTATAAAATATTTTCAACAACTACATCAAACATAATTAGTTTAAAATCACGTCAAAAGTTTTAAATAAAAATATTTCTTATTTAAAATTAAAATAAATGAAAATGTATACCGAATCTAATGAAATAAGTGTCAAATTTTATTTTTAATACAGTAAAATTTCCTAAAATCAAAACATGTATTAAATGGAAAAAAATGTTTTTCGAGCTGTAGAAAATTTGAATTAACAAGGTTATGTAGTGCAATAAATATAAGATATAATTAAATATATAATATATTAAATAAATACAAGTTTAAAAATTAGAAAGTATATTTAAATTTAAAATATATAATTTTATTGAAATATTATAATAATATACATATTATAGAAACATTGATACATTTATATAAATATATATATATTTTAAAAATATTTTAGATGTTTATAAATATATCTATATTTTTGTACAAGATATATAAAATTCATAGATATTTTATCTTTAAATAAATATAAATTAGAATAAAATATATTTTTTTAAGTAAATATAAATTATATTTTCAAATGAATTCAATTTATATTTTCAAATAAAAATATTTTTTTTATCTTCAGATACAACTTAGTTAAAGTAATAAAATGATGCTATTTTTAAATACGCAGGGTTCTTGTTATTATATTCGTACAAATAGAACTAGTTTTAACTAGATACCTACTATGTCATTATTTATATTCGACATAACTAATAATCTATGACAATAACAATTTGTATTAAGAAAAATGAACATTCAAAGTATAACACATATTGAACAAATTAAATGCAATGAAAAAATACAATTATTATATTTAGACTCGTTGCGCTGCAAAACTTCCTGAAAAGATTATACATTTATCAACTGAAAATATAATTACGTGTTAACAGTTCATAGTAAAATATAGCATTTTTTTCTCGTTTCAAGTTCATTTTGATTAAAATCGTTTTTGTACAAAAGAGCCGATTATACTAGAATATAACGAAATTTACCGTACTATACTGCGCTTATTATGATAAATTATAGTTGTCTATTTAATCGACGCCACAACTTCGAGTTAAGAAATTATTCTGTTATCCTACATCAGTCATCAGATCTGTAAAAATGTATCGACGACAATAGAACGAATGTGAAAGAAAACCAACTTCTTAAAATAGTCGCATCACAAGTCCGCTAGGCGTCTGTCTGCCAGACAAACCTTCAAAACATTGGAAAGAAAATCAGTTCGAAACGTCAACACAGTTTTATATAACATTTTTAATTAAACTGTTACAAAAATGAGATTAAGAACTAACTCTTCTATAAATATAAAAAGTATTTTTTTCTATTTATGTAACATTCTTGTCATATACCTTATTTATGAATGTAAATTGTTTGATGGATTTAAAAATAATAACGTTTATTCGTTTTACAATAATATATTTTTGCGAAAATTAATAAACAAATATTATATATACTATATATAAAAATTATTTGTTTAATTTTTTCACTTTCATAAAATAACAAATTTTATAAACTAACAAAAAACAATAATAAATAAATACATATAATAAAATATTTTTATTTACAATATGTTTAAAATTATCTTTGATCTCAATGAATTCAACTTATCTTTTTATTTGCAATTAATTAACAAAATAAATTACTTATTATCATGAAAATAAATAAACTTTTTATTATGCAATATTATTTTGAAATAAATATTGTTGATTGCACAATTTTTAAAACACTTAAAAATAAATTAAAGTTAATTACTCAATATTTATTATAGATTTTTAATTTCTAATTAATTGTATTATCGATCCAATAAAGGTCACATACACTATGGGGGTATTTCTTCGTCCATGAAATTGGAAAAATCACTTTTTTCATTGAAATTATTTACATGTATATATATATATATATATATATATATACATATATATATATTGATTTTATTTAAGGGTTTATACGCAGTTAGAAATTTCAAAAAATCGATTTTTTTTTGCATTTTCGGAATGCACATATATTTGAGTATATTCTCTGAAAATTTGAAGTAAATCCGATAAATATTTTCGGACATACACCTGAATTTGTAAAAAAATTTTAACTATGTGTAAACTACTTCCGAAACTTCAAACGCGTTTATCTCAAAACGGTGTTTTCATAGTCGTTGATCTCGATATCTCAGAAATGGCTGAACCGATCGGTCTCAAATTTTCACACAATCTTCTCAAACATATTCTTCAGGTATTGAACAAAGGAATAAGGTTTACAAAAATTATTACTATTTTTTTAAACAATTTGGAACGAAAATTTTAGTAAAAAACGAAAAATTTTTTTCAAGTAGACGCCATTTTTTCAAAAATGAAAATTTTTATTATTCCTTCGTTCAATACCTGCATTAATCTATCCTTTAAAAGAATTGACCATATTTTTTGATTTCGGATAATCCAAACCGCCGATATGGAGATCACCGCCAAGCGCCTTTTTTCGGAGGTCGTTCGGGACATCGTCTGCAGGAGCGGTGCACTTCAATATTTTTTTATGATCGACATGTTATTTTATTCTTGAAAGTAGGATCTATTCAAATAACCATAATTTGTAATTGCAAAATAAATACTGTTTCTAAAAAAAAATCCTAAAAAAACGTCGTTTTTGCGCCTCGCAAGTGCGTATAACCCCTTAATAAAATATGATAAATAAAACTGACAAATATATTAGTTTCTCAAAATAATATAATAATTAGAACTTAATCTTAGACTTTGGCTATTACACAATTAATTTTAATATTTTTGAACACCGATCATTTCAAAACTTCCATTATTGAACAAATACAGACTCAAAATTGAAAGAATTAGAACGAAATTAAATGCTACAATTTTTTTAAAAAAATAACTATGAATATTGGTTTTAAAAATGGTTAGAATTAATTTCAAGTTTATTGTAATTTGTTTGTTATTAATGTATTGAATCACTATGTAAATAAATAGAATACTAAAAATATCTTCAGTAATTAATTATAAAAAATTAAAATATTTAAACATTATCCTTGATTTGTTTTCTTTATTTTATCAATATGATAATGTCGAATGAATATAATTGTTAGATATTCAATGTGCATTTGTCAATTGATTGTTGTAGGTCAAATGATCGAATTCATTAACAATTTTATTAATCTAAAACATAATTAAAATTGAATGTTCATATTTTTACATAATATATATATATATATGGAGCAGAAACTTGGACTCTAAACACAAGAATGAAACAGAAACTGTTAACTGCCCAGAGAAGTATGGAAAGAATAATGTTAGGAATTTCCAAACTGGACCGAAAAACAAGTAAATGGATAAGGGAACAAACAAAAGTAATGGATATAATAGAGCAAGTTAAATCGTTGAAATGGACATGGGCAGGACATATAGCGAGAAGAGAGGACAACAGATGGACGAAGATTGTTACGGAATGAAGACCAAGAGATAAAAGGAGACCCAAAGGAAGACCACATCAAAGATGGAGAGATGAAATTGTGAAGTATTGTGGAGGCCAAGGTTGGATGAGATTGGCCAGCGACAGGAAAGAATGGAAGAGGCTCGGAAAACTCTTCTTATTTTAATTATGACATTCGACGAGGCTTTCGCCCAGCAGTGGGTTGATGTGGGCTGGAGATGATGATGATGATGATGATGATGATGATACATATATATATATATATATATATATATATAGTTATAATTGAATATTTTGCAATCAAACATATATCAGTTATAATAAGTGTAAAATAGGTTATGTAAATAAATTTACTCTTTTACAACTTGATATCAAAACCCAATAATTACAATTCACATAAAATAAATCTTCTTGATATCATTCATAATCATCTGAAGTAAAATATTTTCAATTAAAATTAAAATATAACTAAAATGATTTATGAAAACAAATAGATTAAAAAAATATTTTTAAACTATGCATTATTCATAAAATATTGACTAAAATACTTTCAATCCAAAGCTTAATCCAGTTATACTTTAAAGTTATAACACATTATATTATGTGAACAATTTCCACTAAATGCTCAAAAACTGATAACTAAATTGATGATTAGGCATTATATTAGGTTGGCAAATATCTCCCTTCCGCCTTCTGGTCTTTTGAATTTCGCAGCTATGTACAAAAAAAAAAGCGGAAGGGAGATACTTGCCAACCTAATATTAATTAAAATAAGTACAATGAACGAATATTAAAAAAAATCAAACCAAAAAAATGTAATTTGAATAGAACTTGCAAAATATTTACAATTTTCATTTTTATTTTAAACAAAACAATTAAAAAGGTTTAAGTAATTAACAATTTTAAATGACATTATGAAATCATCGTATATACATATGTGTATACGGAAATTTTAATCGGAAATTCATTTATCTATCACAAAAGGAATTTACAGTAAATCGAAAAATATGATTTTTTTACCAGATAAAACTTATATATTGTACAATACAGGGACGAATATTAAGAATTTATATTAAAATTCGTGTTCAAGCACTTTACATACAAAAGCCGAGATATATTATTTTTAGTTGTATTTTAAAATATTCTGACTACACGAATTTGTTTTCTCTTTTTTAAAAACAATTCTAAAACAGACCTGAACATGTAAATTCTGTACTTCTACTAAAATACAATACAGAATACTTCTCCGGTATTAATTTCAATTTATTATCAAAAAATGTTTTGAATCCAATTATATAGGGTCATCCAAATGTAATGCCTAGGTTTGTGTTTTATTAAAAAGAAACATGTGTATAAAGTGGTGTAACAGGAAACATGTGTATAGTTTATTTTGTTCCTTTTTAATAAGACACAAATATAGGCGTTACATTTGGATGACCCTATACAATTTAATTAATATTTATAGAAAAACTGTACAGCAATAAAAACCTCTTCATAAGACTAAATAAAATTCGAGATTTCTTAAAACCAAATCATGTAATTTATTTTAAATGTAAAGCAATTCTAAATACATATTAAGCTTGTGATTTTGTTATTACACACATATACGTACATATATATATATATATATATATATATATATATATATATATATATATATATATCAGTATAAATTATTTAAAAACTCTTCATATAAAAATCTAATAATTCTTTATAATATACTTTATTTACAACCTAACGTGAGTCTTTGTTTAGACATATTCTTCAATAAATTTTAATCTAAGTAATATCCAACTTCACGCAATATAACATGTCAAACGAATCGTAATAATAATTGCCATTAATCTTTTTTTGATCAAGTATATATCATGATTTCTTTGACAATTCACATAAAAACGACACTGGTTTCAATGAAGATTTGTAAACAGTAATACTTGAATTCTTTGAAAATTTAAGAGATTCATTTGGATATTCCTACTATATTACTTCATAATTTCGTTTCAAAATTGTATATTTGTCAAATAATATTGTCTAATGGTTAGTAATGAATAATTAGTATATTTTAAGAATACAAGTATTTTGTTTATTATATGTACATACATACACACACATACACACACACACACACACACACACACACACACACATATATATATATATATATATATATATATATATATATAATTAATCAATTTCAAAATTTAAATTTTATGTTATGTATTGTAGAAATAAATATTAACGAAAAACTGAACAATAAACGATTATTGAAACTTTTACAAAATCTTGTGGCGCTAAGATGAAAAATTCATTTAAAACTGAATTATCCTAAGTATCATACTAAAAAATTATTGCGTGTTAAGACTTCTTTTTGCAGCCATGTTTATTATATACATATGTATATGATCTAAATAACGAACTAGTTAATTGTCAAGCAAACTGGTTTTCAAAATATATAAACAAATAATTGTCTTCTTATTTTTTTATTTCAATGAACTTTTATGAACTAGATTTGTCAATTATTTAAAACTGATTTTCTAGCAGAAGAATTATAAATATATTTATAAATTTACCACAAGACTATAATTTAAATTATATTTACTATAATTTAAATGAATTTTTTAAAATAAATTCTTTTCTTCATACAATATATATAATTTACAATTACAATGTTGGGAGAACATATTATTTAAGCAGTATATATATATATATATATATATATACAATATATATATATATATATATATATATATATATATTAGGTTGGGAAATATCTCACGTCCGCGGTGTGGTCTTTTGAATATCGCAGCTATGTACACAAAAAAAAGGGGGAGGGAGATGCTTGCCAACCTAATATATATATATATATATATATATATATATATATATATATATATATATATATATATATTGTAACAAAAAAATTCAATTACTGTTTGTAACAAAAAAAGATAGGAAATGAATAGAATGCATTCAAAAATAGATGAGTCAAAGTTGTAGTAAGGAGAATAAAAAGTTTGAAGTAGTAATGAATGAAACAAAATTTTGGATAAAAAACTATGATTTAGGCATTAAAAACATGAAGAAATAAAAAAACTGATAATCTGATGAAATAAAGATATTAGTAATTTTATTAGAAATGTGTGAAAAATGATGATTATAAATCGTTCTAATTGGAAGAATTATTTAACAATAGACTGACAAAGACTGAAAATGATAATAATATTATATATACGAGGTCAGACAATTAAGTAATGTGACAAAATTCAAAAATCGAGTATATTTAAAAATTAAGGTACATCGCTGCGATCCTCTTCAAAGTAGTCCCCTCTCGCATCTATACACTTATTCCAGCGAGTTTTCCAGTTTTCGTAACAATTCTGGAACACTTCTTGTGGGACCTCTCCGAGTACCCTCGTCACAGATTCTTGGATATCTTCAACGGAGTCAAAATGTCGACCTTTGACGAATTTTTTCATATGGGGGAATAGGAAAAAGTCGCAGGGTGATATGTCCGGTGAATAGGGCGGTTGTGGTAACGTTGCGATGCCTTTAGACGCCAAAAACTGAGAGACACTGAACGCACTGTGACAGGGAGCATTGTCGTGATGCAGAATCCAAGTCTTCGCGATCTCTGGACGGCACTCTGAGCACCCTTTTTCGTAATTTTTCGAGCACATTGCGGTAGAATACTTGATTTACGGTTTGTCCAGGTGGTACGAACTCTTTGTGAACCACCCCTTTGCTGTCGAAGAAGCAAATCAACATGGTTTTCACTTTGGACTTGCTCATTCTCGCCTTCTTTGGCCTTGGTGCTCCAGGGGACAGCCACTGTTGGCTTTGTCGTTTAGTTTCGGGGTCATACTGAAAGAACCAACTTTCATCACCAGTAATAACTCGATCGAGAAGAGTAGGATCACTTTCAATCTGCTCGAGACAATCTTGAGCGATGTTCATTCAATTTCTCTGTTCCATTTTCATGACATGCACTACTCGCGCGTTGTTACAAAACACTAAACAGCTGACGAAGAAATGATCGTACGAGGGTGGTCAAGGTCTCAATCGAGAGAGTAGGGATCTGCTATTACGGTGGCAGAGTTACAGGTTCGCAGTGTTACCACAGGCCGAGAAAAAAAATCGGTCGCATTACTTAATTGTCTGACCTCGTATATATAGATATATATATATATATATATATATATATATATATATATATATATATACTTCAAGTACTTCTAATGAGTATTTAAAAATTAATATATATTGAAATAAATAATTAAAAAATTACGTAAGACATAAACATAACTAACTCCATAATCAGAACAAACCTAATCCTTAAATAATTCAAAATGTGCATAAAATACTAGTAAATTAACACAAGTAAACATATAAAATTTATTAACTGTTATTACAACTCTATTTACATTGACGTTATCTAATTATATTTGTATATCTTATTAATAACATTTATCTACAAATTTCATACGTGCAGAATAGTAGAAAATATGTAGGTATGTGTAAAAAAAATCATCTCATGTTACTTTGTGGAAGTTTTCTTTGGTTTGTGCACATGTGTCTTGTTTGTCGATGTTCTCATTAAGGTGAAAATCAGCATTGTCACGAATGACTTTACAATTCTCTTTAAACAAACATATAAATCGATCATTGAAGTCGGTTTGTTGGTCTCTGTCGACGTTTTCACATTATTAAGTACTAATTTCAATATTTCTATTTCAATATTTCATATTTTAAGTGCAGAAAATGTAAAATTCTTGTAATAAATACTGTAATATAATTAATTTTGTTTTATGATTATACTTAAATCACTGACAATCTATTAAAAAGAAAGTATATTTTTAATAAAAAGGTGATAATAAAGAATTTGATGATAGTCTATAAAATAAAATATATTTAACTTAAAAGACCAAGTCTGACAATAAAATTATAATTGTGTAATATATATATATA
>CP092092.1:27908255-28035755 GCA_029203775.1 Neoneuromus ignobilis | reverse complement strand
TGATTTCGAATGAATTGAAAGTAAAAATAATTGTCACTTCATCATTTCTTTAATGCACACGTCAAGAAACATATTTCGGTATTTTTTTTGTAAAAAGAATATCTCGTTAAAATGTACAGACTACTAGTACACACTAGCAGCAACTATTTAAAATGTATTCTTCTTAAAATCATTATTATACCATTATATTACTTTGTGAAAATTTTTTGTTCACTTCACATTCAGAACTCATAAACAAATGTACAATATATATATATATATATATATATATATATATATATATATATATATATATATATTATTATTACCTGATGTAAAATAAATATTATAAAGATGTTTGAATTACATACTTCTTAAATAATAATGTAACGATATAACTATTATATACAATGAACAGTGCAAATGTGTGCTTATAGAGTAAAATTATAATAAATAATTGCATTAAACAATAATATGTATCATTATATTCACAAGTTATACTGACGTTGAAACAACTAATATTTGTTATTCACTTTCATTTTCTTTGGTAAACAGCATGTTCTAAGCAAATTAATAAAATACTCACACACTTTCATATTATTTTCACTTTTCAGAACAATTTTGTTCAATTTATATGTTTAATATAAAATAATTAACATGTCGTTTTAATTTTTTTATCGTCTGACGAGTATCTTATAAATCCTATAATAATAATTCTAATTTTAATTAAAAATCATTTAATAATACTTATAATTGAAAAAATCATAATAAATATACAATAGGATTGATTTTTTAATATTTTGAAAAGAATTCAAAATTATGAAATACCAATATTTTTTATTCAAAAATAAACAATTCGATCAGAAATTTTAACTTATGTATGTAACTTTTTCAAATCATGCTCTTATTTATCTGGAAATATCTGAGTTATCAAGTTATTGTAATAAAAAGTAGTGTTATTTTTTGTCCAGAACCTTTATTTCACTGTCAATTAATCGAATTATTATAATTTTTCCAAAAAAAATTTGTACAAAACATTCACTGAAACTAATTCTTTTGATATTTGTCTATTTGACTATGAACATTTTTTAAATGCATTCAGAGTTAATTTCTACGCTTATTCTGATTTGATTCACCATTTTTAATAATACTTTTCTATTTGTTATAATAATTTAGGTATTCATTAACATTACAAACACTAAAATTGTAATGAATCATTGAAGATTATAATTACTCGCTTTTATTTATCTTTCACACATGTTCAGGGTCTTTGATTCTTATCTAATTAGAACAATAATCATTTTTAAGAGATATTAGATTTGTGTACAAGAGTATATTTTAAAGAAAACTACGACTGTTTATTATATTATTATCAAATTTTCCTATTGTAGAAAAAATTGTATATGCTTTTTTTAAAGAATTAATGAATTATATTTATTTTACTTTTCACAATTTTTAATCACAATTCTGATATTGTCATTAATTGTTTGAAAATCGATTATCTAGAAAATAAAATTAATACATAAATATTTTGTGGTAAATAAATGCGTATTTTTTTAATTTTGTAAATAATATAATAATCAATAGTTCATTATAGTTTTATTAGAAACAAAATTACTGCGTATTATTGTAATTCATTTTCTTTCAATGACATTTCAATATATATATATATATATATATATATATATATATAAATATGTATGTATGTATGTATAGTTTTTTATATACAAAACTATCGCTCGAGTTTTATAAAACATATTGATTATTGTATAGTTTCATATCATCGTCATGAATAAATATGAAATAAATCATGCACTACACGAATGTTACTTTATTAAATGACAATATTGCTTAATCTACATATATTTTATGTTTAAGCGATTTTCATGAAGTTTTAATAAACGCACGCGTTTTCCATCAAAGATAAACGTGATGTTCTTTGGAAAAAACTATATTTTTCTCTGATTGAAAACATCATGCAACGTAAGATTTTCTTGAAATTCAAATTTATTTAACAATTATATTTATGTTCGGTTATTGAATTATGCTCACAAAAAATAAAGTGAAATTACTTATCTTCAGTAATCAATCTCATTTTATATACAAATAACTCTATCGGCGTTTATTTTTTTAATATTTATTATTTTTTTAATATTCTACATAGAATTGTTTTTGTTAGCATTTAAAAGATATTTGTTGAGACAGAAGATTTATTAGAAAAAAAGTATAATATTTGATTAACATTTTACAGAAGTATTATTTTAAATTTCGCAGTAATATATAGAAAAAAATAATAATGTTCTAGTAACATATTCCATAATTACATTATTTTACCCTTCCGGCATTTATGTAATTATATTTAATTTATCGTTAAAAAAGACATAAGCTGATGATTCAGATTTGTTATTTCAAATTCGAACATCAGATATGAATTTATATATATATATATATATATATATATATATAATATATATATATATATATATATATATACCTATGTATTATAAATATGTATTTAGAAACTCATTAATAGAAAAATTAATATTTTGAAATAATTTCTTTAGAAGAATAAAATAAATATATTACTGTAAAAAGTCCAATATTACACTGTTTCAAGAAAAAAGTTTTTAAAAAATATACTCTTATGTTTTTCACTTATTGTAGTGAAATATGGTTCTTGAATTCCAGAATAATTCAACGACTCTAGACAACATAGTGAAACATGGAAAAATATTTTTAAAAAATGAATAAATAATATTGTTTACTAATAAACTAGTTGTTTTTAGAAACTGGTCAGAATTTTTATCACTACTCAAAAATATATTTAATTTTTATGGTGTTTATTTTGTGACTTGATTTTTTTAAAAAAATCTTTCTGAAAATTACAAATAGTTGACAATGTTTATAAAATTTAAAACAGAGATATATATTTTAAAATTATTTAAATAATAACTATCTTGACAGTTTATTTTTTCTCATTAAATTCTAATTGAAAATATTTAATTTTTTGGATTATTTAAATAGTTTTAAGTACAAACATGTTCATATTTTTTAAAGAAATTCTTAATTAAAAAAATGGAATTATTATTTTGATTTTAAAAATTGATCAAAAACTACAAATATCTTAACTTTTCAAAGGTTAATAATTTTATAGACAAAAATTAATACTAATTAATGATTTAACAAATTTAAAAAAAAATAACTAAAAAAAATATAAGTAATTTTTTTATTGCTTGGATTATTAAATATAAATTCACAGACGAAACATTATTTAAATGAATAAAAACCGTATTTGTAGACAAATTGTAACAAAAGTTGTCAAACATTAAAAAATTTATAAGCGTATGATTAAGTTGGGTATTTTTAACATTTTTTTTAACTAATTTCATTGGATTATATACAATGACACATAATATTAATTCTTTTGATTAATTGCTGTATTTATTGTAATAAAGCAGATAAGATAAAAAAATTATTGGAACTTGAAAATGTTTATAAATTATTGAGAATCTTAATCACAAGATATGATTACTTACAAATAAATTAATTTATTAGTTTTCAATAAAAGTACAAGTCCAATTGAAAGATGTATTTCTAGTAATTAGATTAATCAATAAATAGTGATAGAAATTAGATTAATATTTAAATGGTATGTGGTTAATTAAAAAAGTAGTATTTAATTATTTTTAATTCTATACTGGTTTTATTAAACCAAATTCATTTACTCAATCATCAGTTATTCAAATCCATTATTTTTCTTCAAAAAAAGTTTTCTTTATTTCGTTTAGCAATCAAAGATTTTTTTGTCTTATATTCGATAAATCATTATTATAAATTATTATTAATATCCTTTTTCTTTTTTTAGAAATCTTGTAGATATACACACACCAATTATCTATTTTGATAGCCTATAATGTGTGTTTTCTTGCATTTTGTTTGTTTGCTTTTCGTTATCTGAAATTGGTGAAGTATTTTTGTACTAAGAACTTAAATATCACTGTCTTAAATAATGTTTGGTAAAATACAATAACCAAATACATTTTCTTTTAATTAGAGTGCACTTTTACATTTAGATATTGAAAAGTTGTTAGAAATATTTAAAAAATTCATAGATTTCTGTTAGTTTTAATTCAAAAGGAAAATAAAAATAATAAATACAATGTTATTTTTGTATTCAAGTAAATAAACACAGATTGTACAATATTTTTGTTGAATCTTGGTTCATGTCGATTGGCGTTATTTGATTTTCCATTCAGTTGTAATTTCATTAGAGTATTTAAGAAAATAATATTATCAACAAATCAAAGTAATTAAACCTTTATATTTTAATTACATTTTTCTGTTCTTCCCGTATATATATATATATATATATATATATACTTATAGCATAAATCATAATTCTAATCATAAGAGCTTGTTATAGATAAAATTTCGTAGAAACAAAAATACACTTAAAATTAATATAAAATTAGGTATTGTTTTTTGAAAGATAAAATCTCATTTTTCACTGAGAATTCTTTCTCACCAATAGTAAGAAAATTTATCTATGATATATAAAACAATTCGGTAGTTACTACCTTAGTAAAAAATGTTAAGAATTATTGAATTACAAGTTCAAAGAAACACTTTCTATCAATAGAGATATCATTTATATAATCAATTTTTTCCGATAATAAACTAATACTAGACGTTTTTATAGCATGTATATAGAAAAATGTAATATTATATAAACATTATTCTAAGAAAATAATATCTTTTTACTGTAACAACTTGTATTGATATTTCTAATAGATTATTGTAATTTTACTTTCTTGTTTATAGTTGAGTTATATATATATATATATATATATATATATATATATATATATATATATATGAGTGTGTATGTGTATATGTATTGCTTTAAATAACTTTTATAATTAAAAGTAAAATTTTTGAGTAAAAGTTAGTGAAGAAAATAACCATTTAATATATATCAATTAATTATATTTATTAACAAAATATTTTTCTTGTTAAAAACTAATAGACCTTTTACTTTTCAGTTTCACGAATTAGCAATCTCATAACGTCTTCGATTCGAAAGTAAATTCTTTGTCAATTATCATTTCAATCTTAAAAGAGAATTCATTTTACTTGATGAATAATGAATATTTTTCAGAGAATGTGTTGATTTATTGCAATAAATCTTCACTAAACTCTCGTTTTTATTAAAATATTTAATTGTCACATATACAAATTAAATATTTTCTCATTTTTTACAAAGCAAGCAAATTAGTAAAATAAATAAAATATTTTAAATGAATTTATATTTAATAATCCAAACAATGAAAAATTACTTATATATTTTTTTAAATTTGTTAAATCATTAATTAGTATTAATTTTTGTCTATAAAATTATTAACCTTTGAAAAGTTAAGATATTTGTAGTTTTCGATTGATTTTTAAAATCAAAATAATTTTTAATCAAAATTTTTTTTAATTAAGAATTTGTTTGAAAAATATGAACACGTTTGCACTTAAAACTATTTAAATAATCCAAAAAAATTGAATATTTTCAATCAGAATTTAATGAAAAAAAAATAAACTAACAAGATAGTTTATTATTTAGATAATTTTAAAATACATATCTCTGTTTTAAATTTTATAAACATTGTCAACTATTGGTAATTTTCAGAAATATTTAAAAAAAAAATCAAGTCACAAAATAAACACCATTGATATTTCCCTTGTATTATCTATTTTACAAATAGAAATATACAATTTATATTTAAAAATATTTTAAAAAAATCAAATATTTAAATTTTCGATTGATTTAAATAATTCGTGCGAATTAAAAGCAATCAATAAAAACATATTTGTTTCTAATTTATTTCAACCTCTGAAAAAGGTCATTATTTTATATTATTATGCTATTTTCATTGACATTTGTATATTGACATTATTAAACAATATTTTTAAACAAATGTATAAAATAGTTTTTAAATAATATGTAAAAATAGTCAGATATTAGATTTGCAATTTATTTTTATATTTTAAATTTGTATTGAGCTTATTTCCTGTTTCAGATCATTTAATAATCATCGTTTAATAAAACATTGAACCCTGTTTACCTTGTCTGATCGATGCGTTAAGGAAGTTTTATCCATTCTCTTGTCACAACATGTTATGCCTGTAGCAATATTACGATCTGACAACTAAAGCTAAACCAATATGCAAACAATTTCTAAACGATCCAGAACTTTCGTTGAAATAAGTTATGTTTAATAAATCGAATCTTGTTACTAGAATTTATATATACTGTATGTATATATATATATATATATATATATATATATATATATATATATATATCCAAATTAAAAGCTTAAAAAATCAGGTATTTTAAAATATATTTTTTGAATGCTAATTGAAAAAAGTAATCATATTTGAATATTATTTTTATGAAAAAAAATATTCAAAAGAATTAAATAAAATTTTTACTTTGTGTACTGAATATAAATTTGTTTGATTGAATTTCTTTATTTGAAAGTATTTTTATTAATAAAATAATGATAATACACTTAATAAAAAAAAATAATGACAGAATTCCCAAGTATTAAAATTTTACTTTTTTGTTCTATTTTTAAGTCTAAACTTAAAATTTTCCACTGAGAAAGGTAGTTCCTGTTATCTAAAACTTTCGACTAGTAACAGTTATATTGTTATCCAAAGTTTATTTTTTTTCAGAGGTAAATTACGGTATACAATACCTTGCTATACAAAGAATATTTCAGTTTGAAGCACTTCTATGAAAAACCAATTTTTCACATATCTATTCATTATAAAATATTTGATTTAATTTTTAATGTAGTAATTTGTATCACATAAATGAGAAAAATCTAATCTTTGATTATAATCTTTACATTATTAATTTTGGCACTGTGAAAAATTCATTTTAATATGAATGATATAGTCAGCACAACACTACAAAGTTTTATAAACTGTTAAATAATCATTTATTGTTCATTTTATTCACTAATATATATTTCTATGGACATTTTATTATTTCAAGAGCAAGATTTTTCAATCACCAAGATTTTATAATGTAGCGTTTTAATAATGGAGGACTATTAAAATGTGGATTGGTGAATGAAGTAAATAATAAGTAATTATTGAACACCTATACAATGTTGTGATGTTGGAATAAATGATATATTTATATAGAAACATTTTTCATATTTTATAATACTTGAATATAAAGTGTCGTATGTTTTTTTTAAATGGTACAATTTTAAATATTTTTAAAATACAACTGTTTAAAACATCATAAACTTTTTGATGGAAATATTAAATGTATAAAAATGTTTATTTTGAAATGTTAATTAGTTCATGTTAATTTTAATGAAAATGTGTTATTATTTTTATAAACAGCAAATATGTATATAAATGGTTGATCAAGTTTAATTAATATAAAACTGCATTACTAAAAATCATTAGAATATAAAATAATTAAAATTCTTATTTACTATTAAAGCAGGTTGAAAGACAAATAATAATATTTGTAAATATTATTTCTTATTTACTATACTATGTAAATGAAATTATTTTAGTATTTCCTATTAATAAATCTACTAAGTTTTCAAATAAATTCAAAAACATTTGAAATAATTTTCATATTATTATTTTTCAGTAAATTTCTTGTTTATTTTTTTACCATTGATTTTGTAATTTAGACTGGTACAAGTATCCATCTACAATAATATTGGTTTTAGAACCTGAATCCATAGATAAATACAAAAGCAATGATTGAACATTGGACAAGAAAACAGAACATTACAACGAGTTCACAAAAAAGAAAATAAACCATTATATGAGTTTAATTGTTTATATTGTTATTGTTGTTTCAAAAATAAAAAAAAAAATAGAATTTATTGAATAATTTCAAAATATAAATTCATATTAATTTTTATTTAAGATTTAATCTCTTGAAATAAAATATTTATTCAATAAAATATATACAAATATACCATTTGTATTCAAACATATAATTTTATGTTTTTATAATTTCATCATATTAATAAAAGAATCTTATAGATTAAATGACCTTAATATATTTATAGGTCAAGAT
The DNA here is from genome assembly GCA_029203775.1 of Neoneuromus ignobilis. Classification (NCBI taxonomy): domain Eukaryota; kingdom Metazoa; phylum Arthropoda; class Insecta; order Megaloptera; family Corydalidae; genus Neoneuromus; species Neoneuromus ignobilis. Next base: position 28,027,669 of record CP092092.1, on the reverse strand, counting down.
AAAAATCAAATACGAGTTTAATAAATGTAAAATATATGTAAGATACACACAAAAACATATTATACACGTGCATAATGTAGTTATGTAAATATGATTACTTCTACTACACGTTTCATATAAAAATGTCTTCATAATTTAAAATAATTTGTTAATGAGTGTGTTTTAAAAGAAACTTTAACAAAAATATATATTTTCATATAATTGTATTATGCAGAAACATTATTTGAAATATCATAATCAAATAGCAACGATAAAAGTAAATAAATAAGTTGTATATTTGTAAAAAAGTTTAGTTAATTTTTTATACTTTTTTTAATACCCATGTATAAGTTGGTGAAATTTATTCATGTAAGTTCTTTTCTTATGATTTTATTTTTGCAACATTGATTTCTTAGAACCAATTATACAATTTCACAACTCTGTATTTTTTTAAAAAACGTGATTTAGTTTCGATATTTTTAAATTAGAAACAAAATGTTGTATATTCGTATAAAAAATAAACATAACAAAAAATATTTTTTACAAAATATCTACAATTATAAATACTAATATGAACATATGAAAATTATATACTCTAATCTATAATGTATTACTAAATTTTAAATCACGTAAGAGACTAGATAATTTATTTTAATTAAATTTAATTTAATCATGTTCAATTAATATTCAATTGAATTCTCAATATATTTCAATTGTATACATCGTGATTAATGCTTTTTAGTGTTGGTAACTTATTCAGGTATTAAATCTCTGATGCGTCCTCGAAATTTGTATTTGTATACACCAGCAGTAAACAGTTTTTAACGTTCTAAGAACCACAAATCATACTTGAATTGCGTTTAAAAATATAATTATTTATTGTCACATACTAAAAAATTAGTATGTTTCTAATACATTCCCAATTAACAATTTACTATTATGCAATAATATTCTAATCAATTAAAACGAACACACTTTAGACTTGCTAAGGTTATATTAAATCATTCTCGGAATTCCAGTAACGTAAATATTGTTATTTACATTGTGTGTTATGTTTTTTCCTGTCAAAAGTACAAAGTACAGATTACAGATTACATACTTGCTATATAGAATTGTTGTAATGCGTTTCGTATATTGAGATTATTTTTATAATTAATAATACGATTAACGAATTAATTGTGCAGTTGAAATAAAAACGTCTTTGTAATGTAAGATAACAAAAATAGGACATGGATGAATTTATAACAGAAAACATTTTTGTTACATTGTATCACAAATATTATTTATCTGATAACGATAATTCCCTTATTTTATCTGTCCTTGAATTAACTGGTATTTCATATAATAAAGTAACGTATTTTCCATTATATTAATATATATACATAAATACATATATATATATATATATATATATATGTATATATATATATATATATATATATATGTATATATAAATTAAATTTATGTATTTAAAATAAATTTATAAACATTTTCCTCATTGAAAAGTATATAAAAAAAATAGAAAAAGCATCATTTAATATTTTTTTTAGAAAAATACCAACGTCGTTATTGGTTTCATATTGCAGATATTTATTTCTACAATTTATAAAAACTTCTTATAAATTAAAAATTCTTGATTGATGATGAGATTCGTCCCTAAAGGTTATTTATTATATACATTTATTCGTTAATTCTCATTTAAAAAGGAAATATTTTTAAAAAATCCTTTAATTATATAAAAAATCCAAAAATTAATATAAAAGAACAAAAATGTATCTATATCAAAACAAATATAAAATATAAACATGTAAATAAAAAATGTGACATAGTTTTATTAATCTTTTAGTCAACAAAATTTTTATTTTTTAATTCGGAGTCCAAAATTTCCGTACAAATTGTTTTAGGTGCAGATAAAATCTATTGGAGAGTTTCGTAATGAAACATTTGGTTTTTCCATTTTGAAAAATATGTACCTAGAGAGGATTGAAAAGTTACTTTTAATTTTAATCGAAAATTATATATACTTGTTTACACTTTAATAGTCCTTTTTATATTCTATTCTTTAACGATTATCAGTCCCTCAAAAACAAACATAAATACTTTAGTGATTTTCTTTGTTGTAAATATTCTGTAAGATCATTCAACATCGATTTCTTTTCATTCTTCTATTATTTATTCTATCTTTAAAGCTAATCTAATTTGATAAACTAATTAATTGTTGTTAATTATTCAGAATTTGACATCAACAATTTCATTACATCATTTAAACTGATTGTAACTGATTCCATTACAACTGATATTTTTTTTCTGAAGGAAGTTTTTGTCTCAGAAATAATTTAATAAATTCAAACAGGTTTCTTTATTTATATTCGAATAAATTAATTTAAGTGACGTAAGTGTAGCGTTTTTCAAATATAAAAATACGATTCTAAAAATAACTTTAAATTTATTAATAATTTTACTAATTTCAATTGTAAAAACCCAAGAGTATAAATTTATACTCTTAGTATCGATTTGTATTTCTTCTATAAATAAAAATAATTTCATACGTAATTGTAATCATTTAACTATGAAAACTTGTTCAATCAATACGTGTATTTACAAAATATTGTTATATATTATTATTTTTGATAGTAATTTATTCTAATTAATTATAAATTAGATTCATATGACATTTTTTATTAGTTTTTAATAATATAATAAATTGACACACAAATATTTAGGTTAGTTTTTAACACAGACTTTGTATCAAAATATAGGAATATATTCTTTTTTATTTGAATAAAGTATATAGAGATTATTGGAATTCTATTTGGATAATATGTCATGTTGATCGTTAGACTCTAGTAAACCTCTTTCGTGTGTATTTTTTTTATATAGAATCGATATACCAATACAACACAGTTTTTTATTTACATTTCAATATGAGAAATCATGACAAAATATGTTACTAGGTCAACTTTAGAACGATAAAAAAACTATAATGAAATTGTCAAAGATTCGCAAAATGGTGTAATGTAGTAATAATTTTTATCTTTTTCGTAAACAATACAATATTTTTTTGAGTGACTATGGATAAAAATGTGTTGTACATAAATGAATAACTCTTCAACTAAGTAAGATTTTATAAATATATTTAATAACCTAGTATTTGTTTGTTAATATGTATTTCATTAACTATGATATCTCATCAGAATGTAATATTGTAAAATTTTATTTCTTTTGTAAAAAAATCTGTAAAATTACAATTCCGCAATCTGTTGATAATATGTATATAACGTGTACATTTGATTCGTATTTTCGAAAAGAAACAGTAACTAAACCTAACTTTTATGAAATCTTATGATGAATAATTTTTTATTTATGTAAAAATAAATTAATTTCGGCGTTAAATCAATAAAAAAATATTTTATTTATATAATCAATAGTTGATTTTCTTTCATATTTTAAAATGTTTTTAATTGTTATTATTCTTTTTTAATTCTATTAGTATATTTTTTTTAAAAAAAATGAAAGTGAATAATAAGTTATCATTTAACATTTCACAAAATTTCTAATATTGAAAAGATCTTTGTAAAGAATTGAATTAGTGTCAAAGTATCTCTGACTCATATAGATGTTATCTTCTAATAATTAATTAATTTCTCACTATTCCCATTAGTATATGCAATATTACAATTATTGAAATTACTAAAAAATCTAATTATTAAAATTACTGAAAATTATGTCAAATTGACTTATGACAATATAAAGTATGATGTTTTTTAAGATTTTTATATGAATTCTCTTTAAAAATTATATCTAATACATTTTTTAAACTCAAAAGAATTCCTTAAACTTAAAGCTAGTGGTTTTTAGAATCGAATTGATTGGATTTATAAAGCAATACATAATTGAACTGATTTCATTAAAAAAATTCATACTAATCTGATAGAATTATTATTAAAAATATTGTATATAATTAATAAAAAATATTTCTAATAAATTGTATCTAACACAGTTCAAAAATTTCAATAAAAATTAGCTTCTAAACAAGATAAGATATAATAACAACACTGAAATTTCTATCAAATTGTATTATGATAAGATTGTTTCTCTTTGAATTAATTTCGTAGAAATGTTATTAATCGATTATAGTACAAATAAACATATAATATTGATATTTTTTTATCGAAAATTCTACGAACAAATGTATTTATTGAGTATATAATTGAAACATTGTCAAATATTTGTTTAGATAAGTGTAAAAATGTTTGATTCAATTTTGTGGAAATAATAAAATATGTCAAAAATATTACATACGCACACAAATTTCTGTTCCATATAGACTATTAATTACGATGAATTATGTATTTGCATAAACAGAAATATATATATTTTTGAAATTAGTTAAACTGGCAATATTTGATAATATGAAACATAAAACTAATAAATAATAGTCATAAATTTATATTATTATTTTGTTGAATTTGATATAGAAATTTTAGATATAATTGAAACAAGTCGATCTGTTAAGCAACATTTACAAAAAATATACGAAAAAATAGAAATGATTAAAATTGAAAAAAGAAACAAAATTACACCAAAAGTATTTACAATTACCTTGAAAAAATATTCAAGTCATCTGACTAGGAAGAAAGTGTTTCCAGTCATTGAACATAATTAAAAATGCATATAATTATATTTGTATTTATATTTAAAAATCAACGGATATGCAATTTAAATATTGAAAATCTTTCTATACTATAATGTTTGATATTTTCTTTAAACATATTGAATGATATTTTGAAATTAACATCACAGGGAAATATAAATTAATTTAAATAAAAAATAAAAGTTTAATCATTTTCAATTTTTTTGACGATTCTCAAATACTGAAGAAAAGATAGGAATTAATTGGAGAATTTGATAGAGCTAGTCGAAAAAGAGCAATTTTTTAAAATGAATTTTTAAACTTAATTAGTTTTCAAAAAATAATTGATATATACATATTATTCTTGTTATTTATTTTATATTTTTTATACAATAAAATCAATAAACATATTTTACAGTGACATACAAAATAGACATTTTTTCAATGAAGACTGATATATTACAACTTTAGATTTACGCATAATCAATTATACAATAATTCTTTTTTATATAAATTTATGTTTGCCTTATATAGTTAATTTATAATCTATTGATCATTATCCCACAATTTTAAACAACTCTGATAAATCACGGATGTCTTGTAAATCCGTGATTTATCCGATTCTATGTGCATAAAATTACTTTCTATTTCTTTATGTAACCTAACTGTATCTTCTCAAATACACGAGAAATACATTTAAAAGAACCGTATAGACGATCGTTTAAATGAAATCATTTTTTCCCATTCTGTCTCGCATAATTTAAATAAAGATGACATTTGTTTTCTACAAGGATTCGAATACACAACAACGTTGTCTGATTTTACAAGACTGGTACGTTTTACGCAATCGATTGTAAACGTTGTCTTGTCTTATACGAATAAATGGACGTTTTTATGAATCAATATTTAGATAATGCGCAATAACATGTAATATTCGTGATAGTTTGGAAGGAATGAAATACTATAATTAGAGAATTGACCTTAGACGATGATCGTTTTTGCTTGTAATGCTAGTTTCTTAGTCGTGTTATAAAAATGTCTTTAATTTTTGTTTCCAATCATTGAACATAATTAGGAATGCATATAATTACATTCGTATTTATATTCGAAAAACAACGTATGTTGAATATAAACACCAAAAATTATTTCCATATTATAATGTTTGTTGTTTCCTTTTTACATATTGAATGATATTTTCAAGTAAATGAAATAATAATTGTATTTTAATAACTTGGAACGTGAGACTATAAAATTTAGATTAATTATAATTTTAACTTCGTTTTTACCTATGATATAAAGTCAGGAATTATTTAATATATTTCATTATTTATAAATAATTGCCCAGGTTGATTCGAATGAACAGATTATATATGGTATTTTTTTTCTCTATCTTATACAGTTTTACTTGTGATTCATCATAAATCTTTTTTTTATTTTCCTTGTCATAAATATAAAGCATTTAAATATATTTTTGAAATTTTTTATATAATTTTTTTCTCTCCAGCTACTAGTTATTAGGACTAATAACAATTTAAAAATACACGATTTTGTAAATTTGAAGAGAGAAAAAATATTTCTTAATATAATTTAACACAAATGATAATTTAGTATGAAAATAAGCAAGATTCATAGATATAATAAGGAAAATCTGAAATGAAAATAGTTAGTGCATATTTTAAAATAGAAAAAATAATTAGTGATTAACAAAAATTATTAACTGAGAACAAAGGAATATAAAAAGAAAGAGACTAGTAAATAAATAAGATAAAAATGTTGATGATTATATTGTAAATTTGTAGAAGATACAGAATATTGATTGAAGTAGAAAAATTTAAAAGTGGTCTTTATCCAGCAGTGAATTAACAGGAGCTTAATTGTTTATATATATTTCTATAAAAATTTCAAGATTCTTAATTTAATATTTAATAAAACGTAAATATACGTATATCAATTTGTATTTATTTCAATGACATTGCCATTAATTTCATATTACAAAAATTGATTTGTTAAAATTAAACACATTCACATATAACATAATATTGCTTAAAAGCTTCTATTTCTTTTTAATATATCCTTTGCTGCTCACTTCTCCTTTTTTACAGTTCTTTTGTGTTAATAGTATAATTAATATTCCTTTTAAAATGGAAAATTACAGACACGTGTACGAGTGTTCTGTACATTCGAGTGATGATATTTAAAAATCCGTTATGACGTATTGTTATTACTTGTTAATGATCGAAAAATGTCTACTAAAAGTAATTTTTAAATACAATTTAAATATGCTATCTATCAATAATATAATAGAAAGAAAATATTGTTTAATTCGAGTTTTAAATATTACAGCTATTTTTAGCAAATAAAAATTAAAATGTTTTTATAATTAAATTTTATATATGAAACCTTTAAGTTATATTACATTTTTTTTTATTGTTACTTTAAGATGATTTAAAGTATTTTATTAAAACTTAATAAAATTGTAATCAAAAAGAGTTAAATATAATATAAAGTGTAAACTAAAGTATTTATATTACATATGATTAAAATATATTGGAATATACAGGAAAAGCAATTATAAATGTTAATTAGATACAATTTTTACATTTTTTCAAATCTGGTTAAGAATTACATTAATATCAATATTTTTAATAGCATTACAATCAAATGAAAATTAAATATAAGACACAAAAGTGATCCTAATAGAGTTTAAAAAACTAAGAATTACATAAAAATGATAGAAAATAATTTTATCTGCAATTATAAAACAATTTAATTCGAAACAAATATATTTTTATCTTCCTTTTAACATCCTAAACTAAATGTATGTTTTTTACAATTCAACAATTGTATCTGTTTTCCTCTATTCCAGTTTTTTTCTTTTAAGTTGTTTAATTAGTAACAAATGTAATTAGTCTCAGTTTCAAACCTATTATGATATCTATTTATATTAAAAAAGTGAATTATGAGATAAATAGTAATAAAATATATTCAGTATATTGTATATGATGATCTGTATAAATTATTGATATGAGAAATGTAATGCGATGAATAATGCAATATTTGTTTTGTCAATAGGTTTATTTTAATTGATAATTAAAATATTGTTGGAATAATCTACGAGAAAAAATTACACTTTACCTTCAAAATTATAATTACCCTTTTCATTAATCTGATTATATCTAATAAAATTTGTCCTTAAATCAAAACATCCAGTATAAAAAACAATCTGCACGTGTATTATAGATATAAATTATGCTTGTTTCACATTTACACTTTCTGACTGAATTGATATCGGTATTGGCACATGGATTAAACATTGTATATCAATAAATATATACATAGATAAAATTGTATGTGTATGTACACACATATCAATATATATATATATATATATATATATATATAATTACATCCCTTATTAATTATTCATAATATATTTTCAGTAATTCTTGTGCTGAGACCTTAGGGTCACTTTTTATGATTAGTATCTTACTATAACTGGTTTCGACAAGATGAACATACATAAGTATTTATCTTCAGTTAACTCTGATTTGATACTCACATTTCCAATAGCTTGTAACATTCGTTTTTCTGTTTCTTCCTTTATTTCACTTTTAGTGAACTTAACTGAAATCTCTTTTTATTTTCCTTATAATAAATATGATTTGTACTAACATTTTTGAGTTATTGTATACAATAAGATAATAATTTTACCTTCAAATTAAGACAAATTTCTTAACAAAAATCAATGACGAATTTATTGAAAAGTTCAATGAAAATAAAATTAACACTTCTCTTTGAAATTATTAACCCATTAGCAGTTTATTTTGTTTAAAATATAGGATCATCCAAATGTGATCTCTAGATTTGTGTTTTATGAAAAAGAAACATGTGTATAGGGTGGTGTATAGGGAAACATGTGTATAGTTTGTTTTTCATAAAACACAAATCTAAGCATCGCATTTGAATCTCTTTTTATCTTCTTTTGAATGGAAACCTTTCTCAAATATTTCCACTTCTAATGGTTCAACACTTTTCTTTTCCATTGCATACTAACGAATTTTCTTACATCTCTGTCTTATCTATGGAGTTTTTTTTTGTTTTTTATTGTTATTATTTCTGGATTCCAAATCAATAATTTAGATTTTATTGTCTATCTTAACTTTTGCTTAAGATCGGCCTATTTCCATTTTCAATTTTTATTTTCGTTATAATGTTCTTAACTTTTATTTGTTGTCGAATCTGCATTTTTTTCTATCTATAAGTGCTATTTATAATATTAATTTTTAAATATTTTTTTCTATTGCCGAGTTACTGAATTATTCTAGTCAATTTTTGACTTGCTTTATATAATTCTATTTTTTTTTCAAATTCATCTGAAATTGTTGAAAAAATAATAATGTCTTCAACAAATCGTAGATGAATATATATATATATATATATATATATATATATATATATATATATATGTATATGTATATGTATGTATGTATTTATGTATATATAACATTTTTGCATTGAGGTGTGATTTTATGAAAGTATAAATAACTTACTTGACAATAACAGTAATATATTCAATAAAGCATATACTTAGAAATATAAATATAATTCTACGTTTAATTAAATAATTACTGAAATATTTATAGGCAAATGATTTTAACATTACATGTCTATAATATAAAACAAATAATTATATTTCTAATTATGTTTTCACTTATTAGCGTGAACAAACTGTATCCATCAATTAATATATAATAAAAAGTATAATTTCTCTTTTCTTTATGTACTCAACCTAGCAATAATGACTATTTAATTAACTGTGATAATTTGGTATTTAGCAAATCAATATTAAAATGGATGATTTTTTAGATAAACATGAAATATTTACAACCATTCACAATGGCATGTGTCCACTTTCACAACTATTGGAAAAATGTGTGTTGCAATCAAAATAATCAATGTGTTTTAGTTAATATATTTCTATAGTATTTAAGTAGTCTTGTCGAATCAAGATATTTTATTTTGGTATGAAATTAGATTTCTTAATTTTTCTAAATACAGTTTTTTGTCATCTTTGCTTTCAATATTAAAATGATGTTTATATTCAACGTTATAAAAAGTCAATATTTTTTTTAATAATGAAATTATTATTATTTTCCACGAGATTTTATGTGTTCAATAATATTCTTTGATTTTAGTGCCTGTTCACACTAGTATTCATGCATACAGTATGCACGACATTTACCGCTCGTATCACACCATCTATTCTGAAAACTCACTTTTTAGATGAGGCATTATAAAGTGTTCAATATGAGAAGATTTTAATCAAAGAAAATCTTGACTAATTTTTTATAAAAAAATAATCACATATTAAAGATTAAATTAGAAAAAAATAACAAATTCAATTTGTCGTAGATGTATTTGAGTTTAAAATATTCTTAATTCCAGTAATTTAATCTACTATACTCATTATTTATGTATGTACAGATTGATAAGATGAAATATTAAAATAAATAAATAAAATTTTGTTCGTTATTAACTCTTACGACCTTTGTGCTCGTTTATTACAATAATATTATAACAAACAAATAAAAAACAATAATTTAATAAATATTTAAATAAGTTAATCTTTCCAGTTTTATTAACGTTATAAATTTGTTGATTATATATAGACAGTTATATCTTATTCTAAATTATTCATTTTATGTGCAGGTATAATAATCTGAATTTAATATTTTTTTTAGTTCTATGATTTCTTTTTTTTCAAATGTTATGAACGACTGACAATGTTTCATTATTCCGACAATTCAAGACAGACAAATAAAATAATTCTTATTTCAAAATCGTTTGTTATACAATATGAAATTTTTTCGCAACATGCATGTATAATATATATGTATTGTGTATATACACACACATGCGAATAATAATATTAAATTATTATCTAAATCGCATTCTTAGAAATTTAGTAATATACGTACTAATAGCGCCTAGCGGTTTATGGAACATTGTCTGCGGTTTTATTTTCAATTTATTGTCTATGATATAAAACACGTCTAGAATAAATTTTTAATTTGTAAATATATTTTCTCTGAAATTACAGTCACTTAAATTGTTGAGCGATATCATTATTGTAACCGACCTTTAGTTCATCGCAGTAAGTCCTAAGTTTATGAACTGACCCGAATCGATATTATTAATTTAACATTATAATTACGATAATATGTTGTGGAGGTCATATTCTAGGTTAGAAATTTATTTCAGTTTACTTTTTTATGTACCTATAACAACTGCTATAAATAAATGTTGATTTTTTTTATCATTAATCCACTCATATATATATAAACATATACATAGACACACATAACTCATGGCACACATGGGTAACATAAGCAATTTTTTAATATAATTCAGTGAAATCGTTAAATTAAAAAAAATATATTTAATTGAAAATAAATATAATATTCATTAAATTTATTTTCAATTAAATGTTTTTTTTAATTTAACGACTTCATTGAATTATATCAATAAATTTCTTATGTTACCCATGTGTGCCATGACTTATGCGCGACCGTGTATATATATATATATATATATATATATGTATATGTATATATATATATATATATATATATATATATGTATATGTATATATACAACTTTTTTCTATCCACTGTTGAATGAAGGCTTTTCATAAAACTTTTTACTTCGACAAATCCAATGTCTTTCTCTTTCAGTCCTCCTGGCGAATTTTCTTTAAATCTCTATTTCATCTATCCATAAGTGTTGTTCAGACCTTCTTATATATGCATTTAAGTTCCCAATTAATAATTTCTCCTGTTCGTAGATGATATTTTCTTTTCATTATATAATTAGCACATTTCTATTACAAACTCCTCATTTTTGCTATAATGCCCGTAATTTCTCTAGTGCTTTACACAAATGAATTTTAACCCCAACACCACAATAATTTAAAGTGTTCAATAATCACTTATTGTTCACTTATTATTTATAATTATATCGGTTGATGGATTTCGATGGCGACGCCAGAGAAAGGCTCTGACGATGATGGCGTCGCCATCGAAATGCATCAGCCGATAAAATTATAGACTATATAATTATAAATAATAAGTGAACAATAAGTGATTATTGAACACTTTAAATTATTGTGGTGTTGGGGTTAAAATTCATTTGTGTAAAGTGAATCAGCCACAGTTCCAAAACAACAAATAAATTCTCTAGTGCTCTTTTTATCTCTACATGTTATTTCTAATATGCATATTTCCATGATTTTTTGTATTGTCTGGAGCCACTAAAGTATTTTGGCATTTAAGATCCAATTATATATTTAAAAAATTATATATATATATATATATATATATATATATATATATATTTATGTGTGTGTGTGTGTATAATTGTTTATTTAATCATATTAATAAGTATTTTTCCAAAACACACAAATTTGTTATTATAAACGATAAAGTTTAAATTTAATTTGAAAATATCTGATGATTTTCAGTAAATGTTATCTGTTTAAGCAAATTTTAAATGATGCTATTCTATAATTCATAAAAACATTAAAAACAGACAATGTAATTTAGAATGTATCAAAATATTAAAACTCAATTTATTCAGTTCAATAACCTTTTACATATCAAGTATTAAATATATAATTCATTTTTATATGCCTTAAAAAGCATGACAAACATATTTAACAAGAACAATATTTAATAAGAACATTTATATAAGACATAAAAAAATAAACACCTCTTTTAAAGAGAAAATATGTAAACAATTAGATTATCACAATTAATAAAATAGATCATGTGTAATAAAATTTTCTTAAGAATTTATGTTTTAATTACCTATATATATATATATATATATATATATATATATATATATATATATATATATAAATATAATGAATGTATGTGTATATAATATCATACATCCGACAACCTTATTTGACCTCTCTTTCTTTATGATTCAGACTCACTTATTCTCAGAATCGTTCAATTAAACGCAGCATAACTATCTTTTAAAACATTTCCAGTAAAGAATGTTTAATAGTGATAAATTCTATCTACTGATTTTATGTGACGTTGATTGTACAGATTGATTATATTAATAACGATCGTGATTTAATCGATAATATCGTTTTACGTACATGCATACCATTCGCAATTGTGTTGCATGGAAAGTTGAAACTATTGTGTGATTTTTAAAACAGATCTATGGAAAGGTGATCTTATTTCCTGATTTATATAAACCACGATGTTGGCATTGCATTATTAGTGACAGATGTATTGAAAGAAATATAAGATTACTTATAAACATGTTTGAAATAAAAAATATATCTTATTATCTATTAGTACGTCCTTATAATCTTTACAATGATTCATACTGAAACTCGTGTGTATCTAATAAAACAATAAAATCAAATTTTGATTCGTTATCTGTGTAGTAATAAACACTTTGTAGGAATTTTCTAATAAAGCTTACCACCTGGTCCTTCAACTGCTAATATCTAATTTTATTAAAAACTCGACAGGAAACTTATGTTTCATGGCTATATTATATTCATTATACAGTAAATCGATTTAAATTATATACAGTTTTTCTAGTGTACATAAATGTTGATTAAAATTTAATTTCGTGACTTAAATTTTTATAGATTTTTTTTCAAATATTATCGGATAATATTATTATATACAAGAATAATTTTTCAGGGCATTTTTTTATCATTCTTTCACAATTCGTTTAGTGCTGTAGCTAATTCATTTTTACACAAATATATTCGCTTTAACATTTCGAGATTTTATAAACGTGTTCAATATTCACTTATTTACTTTTTTTATTACTATTAATTTTGATGATCGTGTAATTATTATCAGAGAGCTGCATTTAATGTAATTGATTACATTTATTACACCTAAAAGAGTATAAGAATTGTAATTGTATTCAAGAATTACAAGAATAAATCACACAAACCCAATACCAGAAGATTTTTTTTGGCATTATTTCTTGTACACTATATTTATTAATACACATTTCGATTTCTACGCCATCATCAAAATTCAGCATTTAAAGGATTTATACATATATAATTTTAAGACATTAATAGTGAGTAATAAAAATATATAAATAAAAAATATATAGATCATTCAATTAGAAAAATTCTGAAGAATTTATCTTATAGTTTTATTTCTTTTATTAAATAATAAAACTTGGAAGTTTCAAATTTAATTTTTTTTTCTTTCTTTATATATTCATTTATACATAAATACATGCATACATACATAAATATATATATATATATATATATATATATATATATACGAGGGTCGTTTGATAAGTATGGTAAATTTTAAAATTTATTACATTTGTAAATTTTATGATAATTTTTTTACCATACTTATCAAACCACCCTCGTATATAAAATTAGTACGAACATTTTATTTTATATCTTTAATATAAAAACACATGCATTTCAAAATATTAAACTAATTCGTATAATTTTAAAAAAAATCTTTCCAATACTTTTTGTAAGATTTCGTTATATTAACAAACTTTTCACAGTTGAATTGTGTTTCATAACGATATCAATTTTTTGTACATTAAATTTGTTCATAAACTATTACTAAAAAGTATACACCGAAAAGAATAATTTCTATAATTGACAATGCATATAAACTAAAAACATTAAATATAAACGTATCTTCATTAACATATTCGTATTGGCAAATATTCAATTAGTTGCACACGTGCTTCGTTCTAAAAAAAAGTAATGTCGTGAAGGATGCGTTTAACACAAACACGTGCTCGATAATAATTATGTTAGGATTTCTTTAAAAGTAACAGTAATGACAATTCATAAATTGTTATCAGGAAACAAGTAATGGCTTTTTTATTGTTATGTAAAATTTTTTACTGTCGTTTAATTTAATTATAGCTTTAAGTTTATTTGAATAATTGCGTTTGAATTCTACGTAGCGTCCGTAGAAATAACTGAAAATTTATTTATTTTATCTATAAATAAATATTTAGATTTTGATTATTTTTGAATCAAATATCAATAATCAATCATTTATATTTAAACACCCTTGAATAAAATTTATATATAAATATAAATATTTATATATACATACACATACAACATTATATATGTACATTATGGAAAATTAGTCAGACTGGAATAGAAGAGAAAAATAACGAATTGTTCAAAATAGAACATTTTAGAAAAACTTCATTTAGTAATGAATGTTGATATAGTGTGATAAAAATTGTAGTATAAAAATTATTACACTGAATAGGGAAGACAAAAGATGATACTGGTCTACGAAAACCCATGGTTTCAAGTCGTAAAGATTAAAACAACAATATTTTTAATCTACGCTGGGAAGTTCTGTCGCCCTAGTATATTAAACAGACTTGACACCTTCTAAATTTTGATCTTGTAACAAAAACCATCGTAACAACCCGATCAGGACAATCGAAAGTTAATAGAAATAATAAAAAGTGATTGTAATTTGTGTTGAAAACACCATACAATGAAACATTAACCATATGATGATTTAGAACTGTATGTACTCTTCCTAAGTGGGACAATTAATAAACAAATATCGACAAAGTGATGTATTTTTAAATATTTTAAAAGAAAGTCTCAAAGTAAGTACAAAAAAATGAGGTATATAAATCGTTTTTGTTTTTATCAGAATAATGTACCAAATACTGCAGCATTTATCTTATTATATATATATATATATATATATATATATATATATATATATATATATATATATATATATAAATTATATATTATCCTGTCATTACCCTGATAGAATAATAACGAAGAATACACATAGTAAAGTTATGTCTCATCTGTAACTTAAAACTCCACTAAAATCGCGTTATATTTAAATGTTATAGAAAATGTGTGGTTAATTTTGAAACAAAATATAAGAAAACATCTATTTCCAATGAAATGAATTTAAAAATGTTTTATAGCATGAATAGAAATAAGTCCACAATATACTTGAACATTTTTAAGCAATTCTCAAACGTTTACAGAAGCAATAAAATACAAAAGTAATTCATAAAATAATAAAATTAATTTAAACAATATTTTGTATTGACTTTTCTACTTTTTTTGAAATACATATGTTATTTTGATTGTATAATTATTAAATGTCATTTTGATTTTTTTTTGTTTTTATATCATTGATTTTAATATGGAATTTTTAGTAAATCTATAATTCAAAGAACGGTTTCTTAAATTATAATTTGTTTTCATACATTTATATTTTTTTCGGACACACTGATGTGTGTATCTTCGATGTGTCATTTAAGCAATGAGTCACTGAGTATTTGTATTTATATATATATATACATAACATATACATATACATATACATATATATATATATATATATATATATATATATATATATATATATATATATATATATATATGTATATGTATATGTACACTCATTTATTTATATTATTAGTAACGCTATCACAAAAGTGAGACTTAATATATTTATTGTATGATAATCAACTATCGCAAAAATAAAGGACACGATATGTCCTTACTATAATTGCTTAATGAATTTATAATGATTTATTATCCATAATTACTCGTAAAAACAGAAAATATTCGTGGTTTTATACAAAGCGAAACAAAACTCATCATTGATTTATATCACGTTCGAATGATTTTCTAATTATTTTATCACTTGAACTAAAAAAAACAATATAGTGATGACTATAGTATATTATAAAATTATAGTAATTTACAATATTTTTTTATCAATTCACAATCATCTTATAATATGATCATTATACATTTATTGTATGATAATTTTCAGTCGCAGAAAAATGAAGGACATCCAATGTCCTTATTATAGTTGATTGAGTTTGTAATTGTTTCTCATTATCCAAAGTAGTTTTAAAACAAACACAATTATAATTTTCATACAAATCAGGTTCATTCAGAAACACAAATGTTAATTAGATTAAGTTATAGTATACATTTTTTTTAATTAGTTTCAAAGTTGTGTTAATAAATATGATTCAGAATACACGTGCTTTTAATCTATTTACTTCGTTCATGTTTTTCGAAAAATTAACTCTACTTCTCACTATTAGCTTTTCTAAGAAATATTTTTCGATTAGTTTTTAACAGATTATATGTGTACTTCTTAATATTAATATGAATCTTCATCTTTAATAATAAACGATGCGATATTTAAATATAGAAATCAAGAAAGGTGAAGGTGGAGAGAAAGTAATATAACAGTGTAAAATAATTCGTTTATTTACTGATGGCTTATTAATATTGTTATACACAGGAGTTTTTTATCGATACAACAATTACATGTTTATTAAATATCAAATGAATAGAAAGGTGTATGATTTTGATATAATTTAAAATTGAAAGTTTGTAAATTATAATGTATTGTCTTGAAACAACAATTATTACATACGAATTATATATATATATATATATATATATATATATATATATATATAATGTATATAATTTGTAGAATATAAAAATTAAACAATTATATGAATTTTTTAACATTTATTTTAATATATAAATGTAATAAAAATAATTGCAGCATTTAAATAAATGAAATTGAAACACATATTACTTACAATTTGAGAAATAAATTAAAAATATGTGTTCACTCTAAGAATATGATATGAAATAACTGAAATGTACAATAACGAAAAAAAAGTAAAAATGATTTATTGTACAATTTTATAAAATTTTATTACGTTAAAGTACAATAAACGATTATACAAATACTTATAAACTATTTTTGATAACACAGTTCTTACCAAGAAAGAAAATAATTTTATTTGACAATTTATATTATTCAACTAAAAGTACTGTTATAATTTTTATTAATTTTCTAAAATAAACGATCATTTAAAAAAATTATATTAATTATAAAAAATATTTATGAGGAGTCTAAAAAAAGAATAAATATTTTTTAGGATGTTTTACAACATGAATAGAAGTTAAGTCCACAATATACCTGAACATTTTTAAGTAAAAAAAAGTAAAAATGATTTATTGTACAATTTTATAAAATTTTATTATATTAAAGTACAATAAATGATTCCTTTTTAAAAAAATATCTAAATGATACAAATGCTTATAAACTATTTTTAATAACATAGTTCTTAACAAGAAAGAAAATAATTTTATTTGACAATTTATATTATTCAACTAAAAGTACTGTTATAAATTTTATTAATTTTCTAAAATAAACGATCATTTAAAAAAATTATATTAATTATAAAAAATATTTATGAGGAGTCTAAAAAAAGAATAAATTTTTTTAGGATGTTTTACAGCATGAATAGAAGTTAAGTCCACAATATACCTGAAAATTTTTAAGTAAAAAAAGTAAAAATGATTTATTGTACAATTTTATAAAATTTTATTATATTAAAGTACAATAAACGATTCCATTTTTAAAAAATATCTAAATAATACAAATGCTTATAAACTATTTTTAATAACATAGTTCTTACTAAGGAAGAAAATAATTTTGTTTAACAATTTATATTATTCAACTAAAAGTACTGTTGTAAATTTTATTAATTTTCTAAAATAAATGATTATTTCAAAAAATTATATTAATTATAAAAAATATTTATGAGGAGTGTAAAAAAAAATATTTTTTAGGATGTTCTCAACAATTAGAATATATATATACATTAATAAAAAAATACATATGAGTAATGATGAAACTATTTTTAATAGCAAGACAAGAAAATAATTTTTATTAAACTGTAAATTTTATTAATTTTCTAAAATAAATGATTATTTCAAAAAATTATATTAATTATAAAAAATATTTATGAGGAGTGTAAAAAAAAATATTTTTTAGGATGTTCTCAACAATTAGAATATATATATACATTAATAAAAAAATACATATGAGTAATGTGAAACTGTTTTAAAAAAGACAAGAAATATTTTTCATACTTTTAAAATAAAACATATTTTTTTAAAAAAGGTATTTATTTTTTAAAATCACATTTTGTAACAAATTTAAAAAATATTTCCAAGTACGAATAAATTATTTGCATCTGGATAATTATATAAAATTGAGATTGTTTAGAAATTTCAATTTACAAAAAAACATTTAAATTATTTATTTATGAAAAAAAATATAAAAAGGTATTTGGAGGTTGTAGTATACAAAAATAGTTGGAAGTCTGGATATTTTTATTTATACATATTCTAACTTCAAAAGAATATTTATAAATTTTTCATAAATAAATGTGTAATTTCTAAACAATTTCAGATGCTTAAATTGATCCAAATAAAAATTCTTAATTCTTACTGGAATTTTTTAATAAAATTAATAACATTTCAGTCAATTACAATCTTAGGAAAAATATTGATTTGACAACTAATAATAGCTTAACATAATAAGTTATTTCAAGAATTAGCACCGAAACCTGTATATATCGCTGTTATAAAACTTGTTTATAAACAACATTCACTACAAATGAATCGATAATAAAATTTCCGCGAAACATTTTCCCCATATCGGTTTACTTTATTCTTTAACAGATTTATGTTTGAACTAATAATTCATACTAATTATTTCCTGTTGTACACATTTTCTATGCGGATTCGCAAACATATATATATATATATATATATATATATATATATATATATATATATATATATATATATAATCAATCTGTATAATTTATCGTAACGAATCTATATTTTCTAATAAATTAGATAAAATATTTACTTTTCTGGTAAAAGTAAATGAATGTTCCCACGTCAATTGACGTACGTAACCTGTGTGAAATAATAGGATAATAATTTATTCGAGTAGTTAACAATGTGTATATCTTTGATACATGATACCTATACGTACACACACACACATACACACACACACACACATATATATATATATATATATATATAATATAGAAAGTACACTTTTTATATCTATCTTTTATATATATTTTGAGATAAAATATTTTTATATTATTGATAACATGAAATATCATTAAATTAATTATTTCTTTTTCTCTTTATTATATAACATTGACTTCATTGTCATTATATATGATTACCTATTATAAAATACTAGTAAATTGTACTGTCTATTACCTGATTTCAAATATCCACTTTAATTATCTAAATTAGCACCATATGACTTTTTACAACCTAATATCAGGTCATTTTATAGGTTACATTCAAAAATTTAATACAAAAAAGTATTGTTATTTTTATAGAATGTTTCAATAATTAAAGATATGTGCATGGACTTGTACAAACCTGTCAGATAAGTAAGAAGAATGAATTGAACTTGACTTTCTTTGATTAGTAATCAAATATATCTTAATAAAAAGAAATGTATCTGAGATGAATATTAAGCATATAATGTTTTATGAATTTAGAAAACAGTAGTGTGATGGAAGATACACAAAATATTCAATATATTTATGTCTTTAAATGAAAAAAAATATCCAGATGATTTCAGAAGTTAATATCAGGTGACTACAGCTTAAGGTACGTTCAAGTTATATTGTTGAATTTAATGATGACTTATTGCTAGTACATTATAAAGAAATTATTGTCACCATTTAAATACTAACAAAGACATTTAATTCAACATTAGATGTCAAATTAAAAGAAGTCTGTTTTGATCAATTGCAAAAGTATTATGATTTTCTATGATAATGCATGACATCATACAATAAGAATCACATTTATAAAAATTGAAAAATTTGGTTAGTAAACGTTTCTGTACTCTGCTTATTTTCCAAATATTTCCTTGAGTGATTATTAATTTATTACAGAATTGTTAGAATCAATTTAATGGAAAAAATTAAGAATACTTAAATTGTACAAAAAAATGTGTTATTTTATTTGGTTTTAAATTTAGTTTTAAAAAGTTTACTTACAATGCAGAAAAATAAGAATGATTGGATATCTGATATTTTTTTAATAAATAGTTTCCAAAAAATTTAGGGAAAAATAAGTATAAGAAAAATAAATTTAAGAATAAGTATTTAGAAATAGCAATAAAATGTTTTTTTAAAAAAATATATATATAAAATAAAAAATAGTGAAAAAAGTTAAGTTGCAATGACAATTTAGAATGATAAATACTACCTATTATTGATACTGTTATATTTTTGTGATAATATTATTTTAGTAATATAAAACAATATCAATAATAATATTTTAAGATCAATTTATTTTCTGTTTTTAAAGTTATTAGAGAAATAATATATATATATATATATATATATATATATATATATATATATATAAAATTAAAATTGTTTGCACATTAATTAAAAGGAATAAAATAACAGTTTTGCCTACAAATAAGAAAAAACTAATGAAAATATATTAAAGTGAATTAACAGACTACACCTTTGTTGATCAATTAAACTGATAACTAAAAGGTTGATAATGTATGTCAGTCGACTTTAATAGTAAAGATGAAATCAAAACGACATTGATTTTTGTCACAAGTATGTACATATTGCAAGAACATTTCCCTATTGCTTAATGTTTTGAAACATTTTTGTTATTGTTATTATAAAATTCAACTACTCTTTCAGGTCAAGATCATTTATCTGATGAAATATTAAACGACATATACAATAGATCAACGTCGTTTACTTTACTTGTTTGAGTATAAATAATAAATGTATTTAAGAAAACCCGCGACGATTTTATATAAACAAATTATTTACGCATAATTTTTTAAAAATAAATAAATAATGTTGTTTTTTATTGAGAATTTAGAGATGATAAATTATTTCTATGAATCATTTGTTGATTATAAATCAAATTTGTAGTTTTTTTTATGATTTTGTACAAACAATATTATTTTTCATAAAATTCCCAATAATTTATCGTAAAAAAAATATTTCAATGAGGGATTTTTTGTTATTAATGAGTTCAATCGTATCTAATGGTAAACAATATTTTTGTAATTAATTAAGATTTATATAGTAAAAAATAAATTAAAAATTCTTAATATACTAAACATAAAATATAATAATTTATGTTTATTTATTTTAGAAACAATTTTATATATATATATATATATATATATATATATATATATATAATTTGTGTATCTACAGAGATAACATTTTTTTAAAAAATATTTTATATTAAAAAGAACCAAATTAATGTTTCTATCATTGGATTCTTCTTTGTTTCTATACAACTGCAAGTAAAATGTTTCTATTTTAAAAAACATTTTTGAATTTTTCCTTCTTTATCTTTCTCAAAAATCTGTTTTTTTGTTTTTCATCTTTTAATACTTTAAGGGGGTATTCTAGTCTAGAATTTCGAAAAAATCGATTTTTTGCATATTTTCAAAGTTTAGACCTTTAAGAATATGTCCTTAAGAGCATTTTTCGAAATTCGAATTATTTTCGGAGTTATAGCTATTTTTGTGACGCGCCAACCAATCCGCTCTGGCCGGAACGAATCAACTTTAAACGCGTTTTTCTCGAAACTACTTTTTTCGACACGGTTGACGTGATATCTCAAGTTCTAATAGACCGATTTACTTGAAATTTGGTACAGAGCTTCTCAATATAACAGTGATTGCCCTCGCGTAGGATTTTTTGAAAATTTAGTTTTTTACTATTTTTTAAAAATTCCGAAAATTGAAAAAAATAGTGCAAAAAAATGACTGTTTTTTCACACTGCTGCCATTTTTCGAAAAAAAAATTTTTTTTAATTTCCCTAGGCGGGGATAATACTACAACCTTCTTTTTCAATAATTTAAAAAAAAAATTATTTCAGTTGACCGAAAAGGTTGAAACTCCGTCAACCAGGAGACACCTTTTTTTTTCGAGCCCCCACTTTGCCAGCCTGTACCTTTTTCAATTTTGATTTTTTTGTTTTTAATAATACTTTTTTATACTCTTAAAATGTCAATAAATAACTGATAAAAAATGGATAGTAAAAATATTTGTTGGGTTTTCATAGCACCCGAAAAAACACCTAAAATTCGTGCGTTTAGACTAGAGTACCCCCTTAATAATAAATTATTTAAACAGCCTTTTTAAGGAATAAATAAAAATTTAAAATTACACAAAATTAAATTAAGTAAATAATGTACTCGAATACAATTATTTCCTTTCTGGCAAAAAAAAATATAAAAATCATATGATACTGTTTTTAAGCTTATATATTATTTTAATGACAAATGAAACAATTTGATTTTTTAGCCGTATTTTTTCGTGAAGTTCTTTATTTTTTGAGTAATTTCATTCATCATATCCATATTACATTCATTATAAATGTGTAATATCTATTAGACTAATCCTAATTATCCATTTACTCTCTAACCTCATTAAATCTCTCATTCTGTTTATGATTATCTAAAAACCCCTCGTCATAAATTAAAAGTTATACATATATATATATATATATAATTAAAAGAAATTCCATGCAATAAATTTCACTTTTAATTGGTTTAATGAAACTACAAACTATTTTTAACGCATGTTACAATTATTTTAAATTTATGTAGATATTTAAAAATGACGAAAAATGAGAAACTCTTGACCTAATATCATAACATTTTTATTTATTAGTATATGACATTATAAATAACATAGATTTATAAACGAACCATCTAGAATCTGAAGTAAATGTTCCATTTTTTAATACAAACATTTAATTATCAGACATTCTCATTTAGTCAATCTAATGTTTAATGCTCTTTATATTTTATGTTCATTTACTGATAACGTCACAGATTCATTTTTAAATATGATTCTTTTAATAGCACTTAATACTAAATGAACATTTTAAAATTATTTCTCTACTATATATATATACATTAGTTTTAATCATTTTTATATTTATAAAAGTATGTATTCACTTTAATATCTAAACCAAAAAAAAATGATACTTTAATATAGACCAGTGTTTTAAATATCGTTTCTCTAGTAATTTGTTTAAAGGAAAAAATATATATTTGTCGAAATTATTTGAGTTTTTATTTATATTGTTTTATGGAACATAGGTAGATGTATAATCAATTATATGTTTATAAAACTAAAGTTGATTTGCACTACTAATTACATAAATTATTTAATAAAATAAAACAATATAGGACAGGATAAATCGTTGAAATTAAATGATCGATTTTGAGTTTCATACCAGAAAGACATGGCTTTAAATCTGTACTTAATCTGCTTTATTTTTCAATATTATTAATATTAATAGAGATGTTTCTTTATGGTTACTATTACAATAATAATAATATTTAACATAACTATAAAGTACTTTTATACAGAAATTTTTGTTTCTATATCTATTTTTGAAAAATATAGAAGTGTAAATTACAATTTAAAAAATTAAAGTATATATTATAATAATTTTATTTTTTAATTGTTTTATTGTGGTTTAAATATTATTTTAATAAATGATTATTTTCTTTTATATTTTTTTCCAACATACCAATATAAATTTCGACTTAATAAATAAAAAGCAAATTATAAAATCTATAATAAAATTATATATATTATATTATAAAATGATTTATTGAAATATCTTTGGAAAAGTGTAGCGTATTTTTTATTTTTAAAAAATACAGTTAAATAATATTTCTTATATTTCAGTAAATAATACAAATTATTTTATGTGTCTGATTGTACCGACTTCGTGATTAAATACTATAAAAGCCTTTGTCATTGTCGTTTTTAAAAGCAGACGCTCGTATTAAAATTATATATCAATGGAAAATGTAATGTATTTTAATATTGCTTGTAGTTTAAGTAAAACATAAAATTATAAAGAACACTTAAAATAAAATCTCAATATTTCCTGTTTTAATGAATCATATTTGTTAATATTTTTCAAGTTAAATTCAATCGCTAAAAATTGTTTCTAATTTTTTTAAACTAAATATCTTACTTCTATGTAGTCTATTTATTTTTTTTATTATTCTAGATTTGTACTTTTAACAAATTTTCGTATTTATAATATTCGTTGTTATAAATATACGAATTAGCATCATAATATGTTTGTAAACTAATAATTACTTCTAGAAACTAATTTTGCTTAGCTGTCATTTTGCAAGGCCGTCGTGGTCGAAGCTCATTAAAAGTTCTTTGACCAAGGAGATGTTCGTATTCTTACAAGGCCGAATTCAAATTTGAGACATATTAGTTAGGAAAGGAATGTGCTAGACATTTGGCTACGAATATTCTATATATTTATTCGCAAAATATAAAAACTGTATATGGAAAATACGAAAAAAAAAATTTTTTTTTTAAATATATATAATTAGTACAATTTGAAGCTGTTGAAATATTTCCATTTTTTTAAAAAAAATGTATAATTTATTTTCTAAGTAATAAACTTATTAACTTCATTGTTATATAAATTGTATACATATTAATTTTTTATAAAAAAACAACTTAAAATTTTCTTGATTAATTAAACAATTAATCATAGCCAATAATAAAAAAAATAAAAAAATCGTATTTAGATTTTAGAGTTGAATGTTATTATTATTGATAAAAATTCTATTTTACTAATTTTCT
Organism: Neoneuromus ignobilis; assembly: GCA_029203775.1. Lineage (NCBI taxonomy): Eukaryota > Metazoa > Arthropoda > Insecta > Megaloptera > Corydalidae > Neoneuromus > Neoneuromus ignobilis. The sequence goes on along the minus strand of CP092092.1, from coordinate 28,002,462 downwards.
TATCAAGTAAACCATATAATAAGAGATTTGTTGAGTTGACAATTAAAATAAATGTTTAAAGAAAATTCACAAAAATTAGTCAACATGAATATTAAGAAATTTAAACCTAAAATTCATTATCTAAACAGAATTTTTATATCTGTGTAGTCAAATATAACTTTCGATTATAACTTTATGATTATTTGCAATGTTTTATAATATTATTATTATAATTAGCTGATAATTTTATAAATATTTGATTTTTTAATATACTTACTTTATATAATTGAAAATAAAAACCTTAGAATACATATAATTAAAATAAACAATTTTATTTTAAAAGAAAACAGTTGTAGGAAAATTATTTTTATCAAATAATTATACAAAAAAAGAAAATAACAACAATACTGTATATTTTTTTTAAAAAAAAGCAAATAAGGTACAAGGTTATATACATTTAAATTTTTTTTTTGAAAAACAAGAAAATGTGTTAAATGACATTAAAACTGGAACAGTTATTTATGTGTAAAAGATACTAATGTTTTATTTTTACGAAGAAAAAAATGAAAAACAGATTCATGGTCAAATAAAAAAAATCTTAATACTGATTCGGTAAATTTATTTTTATCGTCGAGACGTAAAAAAAAATATGAAAATTTGAGCTCAATTCTAAAAATTATCACAATACTTTTATCCGTGTAATCAACCTGAAAACGAGAAAATCATTGAATCAAAATAGTAGTCTGCTGTATCTAAGTCGAGGTTAACGAGTTCAATAATTCTTCATTTCGAAGCTGTCTAATTGATAAGTGAAAATGTTCTACGGATAAAAAGGATCGTGTTAAAACATGTTTCTGTTCAAATTAGTCATGCATAAACGTATAAGTTTTATTTCTAATTAAACGTAAGTACAAAAATAGAATTCGTTTATGACGAATAGCCTTTAGTCCGAAGATATTTATTTTATATAGGAACAAAGTTGTTTACCGACATTTTTATTATTGCTAAAGACCTTACTGTCACCTGTCACATGTACTAAATGTAAATATTTGCGTTATTTGTATACACAGTTCGGGATCATCGGTACAGTATAGGTAAATAGTACGTCTCATTAACTTCAAGACAAGGTAGTGTTATTATGTGTTATCCTTTGGCTTTCGGCCACCGTGCTATTAAACCGAGAGAGGCACGAACGAACAAGTTCTTGAACAACATTTGACGACTTCACCTACGCTTTGACAAGTAAGGTCTACATTTATATTCAGTTTAAATTCGATAAATAATCTAATTTTAAAGTTTCATCCGAAAGATCTACAACGCGTTCATAATGTATTCAAATATTCAACGAATTTTACGTAGGCATCGTTGAAACATTCGAGTAAATATGGGGTTTGAGGAATTGAATTATTAATACTTGTCATAAACAACTATATATATATATATATATATATATATATATATATATATATATATATATATACAAAATATCCAATAAATAAAAAAAAACATAATAAATGTAGTGAACCAGTAAGATAATTTAATATTGTATCGATTTGGAGATATCTGTTTAATAAATAATTCATTTTTCTTTCATTTTTAATTAAATTTCAAACAGTAACCTGAAAATAAAAATAATAATTCAAATATCTTTATTTAACAAGTTGATATAAAAATATAAAACATTTTCCAGATAAAATTAAAAATATTTTTTTCAGCAGTTTTATTTATTATCCATCACTAGGTCACACACTGGTTCTAAAACTATAATCAAAGAAAAATGTATTAAAAATACTTTAAATCATATTAAAAATTACAAAGTGCAATATTAAATTATTGTAGTTATAAATTATTATTATTATTATAGGTCATAAAACTATCTCTATTGTTAACTTCGAATAAATGTTCTTCAAGTAATTAATCATTTAAAAAATTATATTTATTATAAAATTATTGTCCATGTTATTATTTTTTATGATCAAGTATATGGTAGGTAATTATTTAACTAAATATAATTACATAAATAAAAAAGTTATTATTTTTTTCTTTTTTTTTAATACTTAGTAAATATGTTCGTGTTATTTGTTTATAATAAATTCATAACGAAATTTATAAAAAAAAATACCTATATATTTATAATAAATTATAAAGTGTAATATAATTTATAAATAATCTGTTATTGTAGTTTAAAAACATATTAAATATTTATTTCAAATTTTAATGTACATTATAATCAATTTTTGAAAAATATTCATAAAAAATATCTTTATATTAACTACAGCAGACATTTAAATAAATTTATATCACTATTGGAATATATTTTATAAAATACATAGCTTCGATATAGCTGAATAGAAAATAAATTAAGGTCAAAATGTATTTCTTTTACGACGTTTTTATTATTTAAATAAAGTTACAGAAAAAATGTGTAGAGCATGTAAGAATTTTTTTCATATTTACAATAAAAATTAAAAATTGATTAATATATATATATTTGTATATGAGTAGTACAGTTGTCTTTAAAAATTACAAAATGTAATTATTTACTATAGAGTTTAATACTGTCTATGAAAAATAAATGGAAAAATATTCTGTAACAAATTATTTTTATTTTAATATATAAAAAAATATTAAATATATTTTTAAAATTAACATTTCCAGAAATATTGGTATTGAAATATGAAATTTTATAATCATATTTCTTTATTACAGACTGTATTAATTATTTATGAACTTATATTAATAATTAAATTTTACTCTAAACTGGAAAATCATAAATCATTCAATAAAATATTGTTTACGTTTATTATAAGATATAAAAACGCTAATTAGATTAGAAATATTTTTCAGTGTATTTAATATTTTTTATGTATATAAGATAACCTTATATATTTAAGAACTGAAAAAAAAACGTTATTTCCACTCTAATACAAAATAATCAATTACAAAAATTAAATTCGTTTGAATTCTATCATTCTAAAAAAATAAACAATTTCATTCAAAAATAAAATATTATATAATTAATAAATATCTATTTAATAGAATAACAAAATGGTTTGTTTTAGTTTTTTATTTATTGTTTATAAAATAATTTATCAATATCAACACAAAACAATAGATCTGAACAAAAGTATTTCAATGAAAAGAATATGCCATTATTTTTCTGACAATCATACAATAAATCTATTAAATGAAAATAATGAAAAAAAGCAATTGTATAAATTTCTCACTTTCCAATTACAATTATTTGATACGTGTGATTTTCCATTGATGGAAAATTACGTTTACATACATACATACACACAAATTTAGTCAAATAATGAAACATGCACCACGGTAGTGATATTTAAATGTAAAATGAAAAAAGTCAATATGAAACTGTTTGACGTAAAAATGTATCTTTTACATTCGAATTAGTTTACTGTTCAATAAACGCATCTGCAAATAACAAATCACACCATACTATATGTTCAGTGTTTTTTAACATATCTCTTTACATCTGTATAAAAATTGTCATAATTATATATATATATATATATATATATATATATATATATATATATATATATAAATATACATAATTATTTTTTGTAGCGAATCTAAACTGGCCACTTATTTGCACATTTTATGTTATATTCATATCTTTAAGGTTATTGCATCTATAAATACACAAATAATTTATTATATATGATATAAATATGTAATCAGATAAAAGTTAAGTATTCGAGTAAACTTGACATTATTGATTCAAACCTTTGAGTAATGACTCATTTTTTTTTAATTTTCAAGAGAATATTGATAGATTAAGGCTTTAGAAGTGTAAGAATTTTTTATAAATAAAAAAGTGTTTTTATTTATTATTTTAAAAATACACAATTCAAAATAATGTTACATACTTTATAAAAAGCTTACTATTATTATTTTATCTCTAAATCTGTTTAGTATAAACGACACGGAATTTGTGAATAAAATTATTGGATTTGAAGACTTTATCAGTTTTTAAGGAAATTAGAATATCATGCTTAAATTTTTAGTCAGTCTATAAAAAAGCTGTGTTTAGACAAGAAGTTGAAAATGCAGTTGTATTTTCCTATTAAATATCTTTACGAAAATTTGTGTTGTTTGTTTTCACTCTAATTTTTATATTCGAAATTTTGCTTTTCTTTTGAATCCACTCGTTACTCTTTCTATCTTTTTGTATTATTTCTAGCGTACATCTTTCGATACTTCTATATATTGTTTAGAGTCGATAAATTATTCTGGCATTTAAGATACATATTTTACAGCTATGAGGGAAAAAAGTAACATGTATTGATCAAAAACTTTTTTCTTAGATATAAAAGAAAATTTGATTTGAAATTTATAATAATTTCTTCTAAATTGACACCATGTAATTTTTATTTTATTATATATATATATATATATACAGTATTTCATGTAAGTGTGATATCTGCAAAATAAGATTTTAAAATTTCATGGAAATAAGAAAAAATCAAGAAATAAATTCAATTCCAAGTTACATTATGTATTTTCTCTATAAATTTGGAATACTAGTATAAATAATTATTAAGTATTAAAAAAGTAATAAAAACCAAAAAAATATAAATGATTTTTTTCATATTTTTAAAAAATATAATAATATATTCATTTTATTTCATTTTCACTGCATTCATTTATCCTTTTCTAATTTACAAAGGTAATTCGTTATTTTTAATAGAAAAACAAATTTTTATCAAATGTTATAGCACTGTACTCTAAATATAATGGCACGGTAATTAAAATATACATTAAATGATTACTGAATGTTGGTATTAAATTAAGTAATATGTTTAAAAGTAAATTAGTCACGTGTGAAATCGTGATGTAACCTAAAAAATTGTATATCCCACATATGACCATATCAATCATGTATAATAAGCATTACTCAATCTTTATATAGAGAGAAATTTAATGATAAGGTTAAAAAATGTCCATAAATTAACTAAAAAGAACAAATTAATGTCTTTTTATATCTTGAAAAAAATGAAATATGTCTAATTTAATTCAAATCACTCTATATATTCTTAAAATAACCCTACATTTTAGAAAGCAGTTTTAAGGGCCAATAAATGTTGTGTTCCTTGAATGTATCTAATTAAGCGTTTATAACACTGTGTCTCATTAAAATATTTATGTAGGATACATTATAAAATTTACAACTAGACAAAATGTATAACTGATGAGTTTTGAAGTATGCAGTTTGTTTTTAATTTTATCCACAAACTGGTTTTTGTGTTTGTATTGACACACTGTGCATACAAAATCTAATAAACTCGGTACAAAGTAAACATTTACCTATTAAATTCAACAGAAACACATAAAACAATTTTTATAATTTTTTTTTTGAGTTAATGAAAATTAAAAACTAATATATGTTCTTAACATCGTACTTTGTTTACCAAAACAAGTTTTTATTTATAAAATACGCTTGCAACAAATTTTGAAATTATTAAATAATGTTATGTATTTTAATCTCTTTGTTGATTAATTGACGGTACAAAAACGAAAACATTATTTTAAAATTAAAAATTTTAAAAAACATTTTGTATAAAAAATCAACTGAACTTTTCGTTTTTTCATAAAACAATATAACATATCAAAAAAAATTTTTAAATTTGATGATTTATTTAGATAAACTATTTCCTTGTTGATTCATTTTATACTAAATACGAATTAAATAATTATACACATTATTACATTAAAAATTGCTTATAATATTCATATAAAAATGTATAAAACATGTAATAATAGATAATTAGAGTTATTATTGTTATATTTAAGTTTTCAAATGAATCACTTGTGATTAATTGGATGTCTGGACATTTTTTGTCACACGTTTATGATTCATGTATAAATATTTCAATAAATGTGTGAACATAAACAAAATCTCTTTACTTGTATCAAAAAGTACAATACAAGAGAAATAAAATTATAAAATCTTATAATATGTTCGATATTGAAATATACCAGATTGAGTAAATAAATTTCAAAACGTTATTTTCCACTCACATTTTAATAATATAATTAAATTCACTTTACTATTACTAGTATCAATATTGCAAAATTATTCTTATCTAGGTATTTAATAATTTATATAGAACAAATCTGAGAGTCACACTCGATATTCAACCAGTAGCAGTTTTAAATTTATACGTGTTATTTATTTCTTCTACTAAATCTATATACAACTTGATTTGTGAAAGGAACATTTTAAAACGATTTAGCATTGAAGATGAAACTTGATTGTATTAATATGATCATGACATGAAACATAATTCCAAAAAAAAAATATCAATATTAATATTAAAATCGAAGATGTAAAAATGATAATAATATTGATATTTAGAATCGTATTTAAGATATAATCAGTTAATTTATATCTGACAGAAATAATTTACATCTTCGAGTCAAATAATTTTTTTTGAGATGATAATATGAGATATTTTCAAAGATTGGTTTGGTGTTGTAATTAAATCTATTTTTACAAATAAAACTTTATTCCAAACAGCATAAAATTGTCTTTATTGAACTGTTCAATAATTTAATAATCAAACAAAGATAAAGATCTACACATTCACCAAATAGTAGTATTAATGTTATACGTATCGTTTATTTATTATGATTTGATTGAATTTATGTATAATATTAAAAAAATGAAAAGATTTTTTTAAGTTATTTATCATTTAAGATGAAATTTAATATTATTATAATCTTGAGATCAAATGCAAACATAAAAACTGATTTTACAAATATATATATATATATATATATATATATATATCTTTAATCAATGACAAAATTATTAAACTAATATTTATTTTAATATTCAATATATCATAAGCAGTAAATTTATACTTGAAAGAACAGATCTTTATTAAATATTCTATTGATGATTATAATACAAGATATATTACAATGATGTTGACACTAGCTAATTTACTTTCACATAAATTAATTCTTTTCCATCATAATTAATATTTAATTTCTTTGTTAATTTCTGTTTTAAAGGCACAAAAAAATATTACTTTTTATATTAAAATCTTTATTTTTTTAGAACTCTTCACGTAATGTCTAATTTATTTTTTGAAATTCAGTTCTAGATTAGAAAACTACTTTTGCGTGAAAACTTTTCAGTATTTCGTATATAAAGATTTTATATTTTTCAAGTAAATTTATGGTAGATCAAATCATTTGGTTAAATATTTTCATTGATACTTTCGTACTTATATTTTTTAGTACATACCAGATACAATGATTTTTTATCATTGCATAATTTTCTGGTATATTTTTCTAAACAGTTGTTTTTTTCTTAATTTTCCTGTCTAGACAAACATTTTAAAATAAGTATGTAACTATTAGGAAATTGCAAACATATGTTGAAAATGTTATATTGCATAAAACATTACTTAAATAAAGTATATTTATGATTAAATGCTCTCTTTTCCATTTATTTGCATAGTTTTATGAATATAAAAATATTTAATTTTTAAAGAATTTTGTTAAATCTAAACTGAATTTACGAATGTAAATTTTATCTACTACAAAACGAATTCTTGATGTGTTTTGATGCATTAAGTAAAATGCATTAGTATATCATTTTTCGAATACTTTTAATATATAACACAAATGACATTAGTCACTAATTTAATAGAGTTACTTTTTAATTACAACTATGTATATTTTTATTTTGTTGATATTTTATTTTCTACATCGGTTTATTCACACGAATTCGAATTATTTTATTCCTTTGTCACATAACTCCAGTACAGACATAATAAATCAAATTTCGCATAAATTATTGCAATGTACAAAATAAAAATGTTTGATTGTATTTGACCTGTCATGCATTTTAACACATTTTAGAATACAATAGTGAACTGTGTTGGAATGTCTATATAATTTATTTATTGTCATCATTCGGTTCATTTCCGAGGTCAAAATCGACACTTAATTAATCCCCTCATTGTACATCTTCATAAATTCAACAACGACACATCAATCGTATGCAATATTTTAATCTGGGTTCATTTTAAATAGAACTGTATATATTAACCTCATATCCATTTAATTATTTTGAATGTAATTTTAACTTTTAATTAAGTTCAATGTGAAATTTATTGAAATAGCTATGTGATATAAAAGTATATTATAATCATTTCTATTAATTTCAATTTTAATATTCAAAAATAAATATTTTTCTTGGGTTTATTATTATTTGTAAAACATATAGACAGCATTCTTTAATATTCATATATATATATATATATATATATATATATATATATATATATATATATATATCTTTTTCAAAAAGAGGCCGTAGAAGAGACTCTATTAAAGATAGAGAAATTATAAAGTATGCCAGAGGTGAGGATTGGATGAGGCGATCCCCGGATAGGAAACAAAGAAAGAATCTTGGGAAAACATTTAAGAAAAGTCAATGACATTCCATGTATATTTTTCCTAACAGTAGACTGATACAGGTTTGTATGATGATAACGATATACATACATACGTACATTTCTTTTTATAATTATAATTGTAGTAAAATTTGTTTTCACTTTCATTCGTCATAACGAATTAAAAATCAAGTATAACTTATTCATTTATTCCTATGAGTTATTTATATATTCCTTTTTAATAGTAATACGAAGGTTGTATTCATCTGACGTACTTTAGTTTTCTCATAAAACCAAGTATACTTTTGTAGTCAAAAACTGAAAATGTTATAATCATTGAAAAAGTAGTTCAATACAAAAAGTATATTAATGAATTGTTTAAAACAGTACGTTTATATTTAAAACCTACTTACTTACTACAAAATAAACAATTCCAATGAAGGTAATTGTATGTATTGTGCGATATCTTTAAAATAAACTGCACGTGTACAATACCAACAAAACGTGTGTCCTTTTACATTCGTCGTAGAAAACAATACGTGCATTCAGTAAACTGATATATACCGAGAACATTTTTTTCCATTCTGTAACAGATACATTCTAAAGAATATAACATTTACATCATAAGTTAAAAATAACATTTTCGTAGATATTTTAATTTCGAGTACGATATAATGTATCTAACAAAATAACTAATAATTAATCACTGTATGAATATATAAGACACACACAAGGTTATGTTTACTACTTTTTTTAATTTATGATGTTTCTTCCAGAAAATTCTCACAGTATCTGCCAATTTTCTTAACTATAAATTGATGAGGTGTTTTTCTTTTTCTATGTATATCGTTTCTATCTGCTAGTTGATTTTCCAGTGTCGAGGACAGAATAGATACATATGTACGTATGTGTACATTAGATGAACATTTTTTTAAGTTCTTTGACACTATTTACAAGGACTTACATACGTATGTATAAATTCACGTAAAATTTTAAAACGTGACTTGAAGCATATATAACATCTTTGTCTTTTATTAAGATTGATATATATATATATATATATATATATATATATATATATATATATATATTCATATGTCAAAAAATATTAAATATAAATACCTACAAATCACTTTTTTAAATTATTCATTTTTATCACGTATTGATTAATATAAAACTTGAATCATATAATTTTATTTTCATGCAAATAAATCACTTGTCTTAACGTCATAAAATTTAATAAAAATGTTTAGTATTAATTTATTCTTAACATGTTTTGTCAATGTTCATTTCAATACCTATTCATCAAAGAACAGTAACATAAAATATAAAAATGTTAAAGAAAATAAGGATTTTAGAATACCACTTACTGACGTTGGTTATAGAAAGATGAATTGCCATTAAAAATGAATAATAATTTATTTCCAAATATTTTTATATTTTTTTTTAATATTGGGGTCAATCATTCATTTATATAAAAACTATATAAATACAATATTGAACCAATAATAATAATATTTTATACTTGAAATCTAAAATCGTGTGTACATTACTAAATTAACATTTGTATTGCATTGAAAATAAATTTGTGTTAAAAAAAATATCTTGATGTGGATGCTGTATATGAACAAACAGAATTTTCGTTACTCAAATTGTACAAATAGTATAATGGTATCAATAGATTGAAATCTATAATAGTATCAAGAATATTTGAGATGTATAGGATTTTAATTGAGATCTGTAAGTAATTCTATTTAAAGAACCAATTTATCATAATATGGACTATAGAAAATTTCAGTATATTTTTGATTATTGTTTCTCATTATTTTTTTATTAATCATAGAATCTATTTTGTCATTTATTTAATTACAAAACGATATATTAATTTTACTATTTATAGAAAACGTTGAATAAATAACTAATATTTAATGGATAAATAACTTTATGAGTGCTATTATCGTTTACATATTAATTCATGTATACATATAAATACAATATTAAGTAAACTGATTTATTAATGGAATATGTCTTAAAAAAAATCGTAATAATGATAATTTATTATCGACTTGTGTCAAAACATAACTGAACTCTTAATAAAAGTAATAAACATTCATGAATAACATATGATCTCTTCAATAACAAACTATTTTTCGTATCAGTGTTATTGAAATGTTACGTTTAGTCCGCTGGTGGTCGTATAAGAGAGTCGCCAGGTTCATTTACTGATCCGAGATAACCAACGGAGTACTTACTTATGAAATTAAAAACATGTTTATGTTGTTTCAATATTGAAACACAATGCAATTAATTTTCGACCTAATTAAATGAAAGCGTAACGATTAGCAACCGATAAATGTATAGAGAGTAGGCGCAATGGAAGGGCGTTAACATATGCACATGTAATGTTGTAAACATGTAGAATATGGACTAACCAATTATATTCGTGCCCAAATATATATTTTTCCGTATTGAACGTCATTCGAGGAAAAATACAGTCAATCTATGATCATTACTTACAATCGATGTAAATAAGTTGGCGCACTTACGTACAAAAAATTCGCATTCAAACAAAGTATGACGTCAAAGTATTGACATACATTACATATTTCGTTTTATTTTCGTTCCGTTTATAACATACGATGTAATTATTGTAGTATGTATTTACATATGTACATAAAATTATTAAAAAAATGTAAATGTTATATATATTCTCTACTATAACCTTTATAAGTAAAAAATATAAATTTATCATGTTTACAATGATTATTTTTTTATAATCTATATTTTTAAAGATATAAGTCACGAGACATACATTTTCCACCAAAATATATAAAATAAGCCATTTTTTTTAAAAAAAAACATCAAACAGCTTAATTGTAAAATATTCGTTATGAAATAAAGCCTAATATTAATTTATATTTAACACATATTAAATTTACACAGATTTTCTTTTATAACCTTACTTTATTTTGTGTATAATTATAAATATTAAACTGTTTTTAACTTTGGATTTCAAGGACACATTTTGTGTTATGTAAATTCTTTTTAAATTACAATATTATGGTTATTTTTATTGTTGTTTATTTTATGTTTAATTTCAATACTTTTAGTATTCTTAGGTTTAAAAATTATAATCAAACAAGAACTTTAATCATTATTACATATTGGTTGTTTATTTTTTTAATTTCAATCCATTTTCTAGGAAAATCTAAAGATTACTTTACTTATTTGTTGTTTTGGAATTGTGGCTGATTCACTTTATACAAATGAATTTTAACCCCAACACCACAATAATTTAAAGTGTTCAATAAACACTTATTGTTCACTTATTATTTATAATTATATAATATATGTAATTTTAGATTATATAATTATAAATAATAAGTGAACAATAAGTGATTATTGAACACTTTAAATTATTGTGGTGTTGGGGTTAAAATTAATTTGTATACAGATTAGTTTACTTTTTTTTTATTCATTTTGAAATATTACATTTATATATATTGGACATATTATTTTATTAAAAGTTTACTAACATAAAATAACAATATTGTAATTCGACAAAGCAATATAATTATCAAAATCTGGTAATTATGAAAAAAAATCCTTTGCTTTTAAATAATGTGGCCTATTAAAACGAATCTGTAGATAGTTCCAACATTTTTTACAAATTTGCTAATATACATGAAAATGTCCATTGGAACTAAAATGAGAGCATGTTTTTGAAACTTCCATTTTATTTTATCTTTAGCATTTTTATAGTTTAAACCGTTCCTTTCTCTTTCAAAAATAATCTAATTCCCCCTTTCACAATCCTTTCACTAGAGAAAAAGCAGTGTATATTGATTTTTATAACAACATTTAAATTAACATGTTTGTATGCGTTAATATGTTAAATAAAACTTAAATTTTTCAATAAAATCCAGGCAATAAAAATAATTACTGAGACACATATTTTTTTACAATACAAATAAATCTGGATAAGAGTAAATAAATCTAAAGCGGTGATTTTTTTATACTAAAATTGTAATATTAATGTAATTAGTATTTAAAAATCAAACAATTATCATTTTTTACTATACCAGCATAAATAGTACGAAATATTTACGAGGTAATAAACGATATATTTTCTTGTACTACAATGTATTAAAGATAATAATTTTGCCTTCAAATCAAGACACATTTATTAACAGAAATCAATGACGAATTTATTGAAAAGTTCAATGAAAATAAAATTAAGAACAAAAATCAAACACTTCTCTTTGAAATTACTAACCCATTAGCAGTTTATTTTGCCTGAAATATATTTGGAATTACATCATTAGGTCATTTGAATAAAAGAGTCTTCTTACTTATCTATTATATATATTGTTATTCATATTTATTTTTCCATTCATTGTTTACGAAATAGAAAATCATGCCACATTTATTTATATTTTGCTTGATGACTTTGTATGTGATTTTTATATATATATATATATATATATATATATATAAAACAACTTAATCATTGTTTGGAAAACACTCTCATTTACAAATAAAACTTAAATAATAATATTATTATGATTCTTGTAAATTAGAGTATTCATATCTCAATGATTAAATAATCATGTCACATGTGTTTGATTCTATTTTGATAAAAGGTTAATATTTTGAAATGAAAATTGTACATATCGTATGATCTAATATTAGAATCAAGTACATAAATGTTCAGTTCTAAAATAACAATAATATTTATTATTATTGTTTGACTAATATCATTAATTATTTTTGCACATTACATAAACTTATTATGTAAATACTCAATAGTTTGTACACATGATTTTGATATTTATGGATTTTAAATAGATTTCCTTTTGATAATTAATATGTACATATTCTAATTTAAAGTAAGAAATAAACATCAAATATTACATCGTATAGAATAAATTATTTTTCATATACAATATTATGTATTGGTGACTTAAATGGATTTTTCATTTATGGAAAATCACTGCCTTCTCAGTAAATAATTTTTAATTTAAACCAAAAAATAAAACAGTTTAAAGTAAAATCTTGATTTTTTTGGAACTTTTGATACAAAATTCTATGTCTTAAACAGATTTATTACAAAAATTAAAGATCTTATATAACAAATTAAATTTTCAAATATCCTTCGGTACTTACTATATAAATTATTTTTGATTAGAATCAAAGTCAAACTTATATTTTAATTAAAAAGTTCGTTCAAAAGTAAGACGAACTTTTTATTGTGCATTATTTCAAAAGCATGCATTAGAGTCACGTGGAAAATGTTCCTTCACTTTGTTATCAAATATTGCGCAAAACGTATATGAATCAATTTCATAAACAAAATATTTTGAAATAATATTACTAAAGTTTTATAATTAAACTAAACATTGTATCCAATTATTTCAATTAAACATTATTTATTTCAATGTTACAAAAACTTATTTTGTATTTAAGTTTTGTTCAAAAAAGCATCGTCCTCACAACATTTTAAAATATTTTTTATATAGTTTCAGTTTAAGTAACCGACATTGTTCATTATTAACTCATTGACATTATTAGCTTATTGACATTATTAGCTCATTGTCATTATTAGCTCATTGACATTCCATAAACATTCCATTACAATGATTGTGTTATTAACCCTTATCGGTCGTTAGCATTTTGTACTTAACTTTCCGCTAGGTCGGAGATATATTTGAGTGCTTATTGTAAGAGAAGAGTAACTAAGTTACTTGATATAAAAAGATAGTTTGTGTATAAAAATATTTATATTTACATTTTAAATGTCTTCATCACTGTCGATTTCAATCCAATTTTCATCACAATCAGGAACAGTTTCTCTTTCCATTTCGCTTTCCTCTTCATTTGAATATTGAATAGGGATCAATTTTTTCCTTGACTGAAATATAACACTTGTATCACTGTTTTCTTCATCGCAAGAATTAAAATCATTTGCCGAATATTCAAAATTTTCACATATTTCACTACAACTATCATTGTTACTTTCCATATTGCTATAGTTTTCTTCATTAATTTTTGAAGGAATAAAATATTATAATATAAGTAAAATAATTGCTGAAATATGACAGAACGTGTTGTCTACTATCGAGTAAGTAAACTGTAAAAACATACAGTGTGTACATTCAGCAGTAAGGACGTTGTTACTTGTTCAGTATTGTCACCTCGCACGTGACATACGACTGATAGAGCAAAGTTGTAATGTCACATCAGAGGTGACATACGACTGATAAGGGTTAAATTATTTTTTCTTTAATAAAATGTATATTTTTAGTTAAATTTGCTAGGATTTAAAATCATTTTTTTAAAGAATATGATTAGATAATATTACAAACAACACTAATTAATCAACATCTGCATTAGAAATAATTAAAAATTTTATCAACCCTAGTTGTATTGTATATTTAATAAATTAGTATTGAATGCCCAATGTTTATTTTTTTAACAGCACAGTTAAAAAAATTATCAATTTATGATATCTGATTTTGTTTATAAGAAAATTCCATCCTTTTTTAAATCGTTAAAATTTATTTTATTAATTTAAAATTTTATGCTATTGAGATAAATGATTCGTTTATGTAAAAAATCTCCATTATCAAACATTAATTTTGGTTTTAAACTTTGTCTTATTAAAGTGAACGAAACTTTTATTGCAATTACAGAAAATAAATATTAGTATTTGAATAAATCATTCTATTTGTTTAAAACAATGTTGTATATATTTACCAATCATATGAACAAATCTGCAATGTAAGAGTAAAGTATATATAGATAATTAAACATAAAATGCTACTGTTATAGTTGAATAAAAATATCATTTGTATAATACAATAAATAAATTGTTATGAACTTGATAATATGTATGTATATATTTTTTCTAGTGCATTTGATTAAATTACATTTCCCTACCTCTTTGATAAACTAAGAGGTTATCGGTTATGCATATATATATATATATATATATATATATATATATATATATATATGAGTATTTTTTAATAACTATTAATTATTTTGTTGGAATTGTATTTTTTATCAACAATAATTTTTATTTAGAACATACTAAAAATCTTGTTCATGAGAAATTTCAACTCATTTGAAGTTCATTAATTTATATTAAAAGAAAGTATACTATTCTCAACTGTAATTTTTTAAAAAAATGAAAAAAAATCCAAATTTGAAAAACAAAATTAATTACTAAAATGTAATATTCAAATACTGTATTAGATAAATAGAAGAAAAGAAAAAGAACTTAATTTTACTTATATTATTTTAAATATTTGTCATATTTCAAATACAATTTTATATGAAATTGAATGCAACGCAAACATAAACATACATATAAACCATTTTTAATAAAAAAATATTTAGCTTAGAGAGACGTATTTCATATCATTTTAACTCGATAAGATTAATCATTTACATACATACATATGAACATTTTGTAAAGTTATATGAGTTTATTTTTTTCAATATTTTTTGTATAAAAAAATATTATTTCTAATATAGTTAAAAAATCATATTAGAAATTAGTGTGCTCTAAAAAATTAATTACTATATAATTTTATTAAAAAAAATGCATGCATGCACTGACGTACAAACCAAATCTGATAAAAAAAACTCACTTTATCGTAGTAATTATAAGAAAATGATATATTAGTTTAAACTGATAATATATATTCTTTATTAATGAAATTATCAAACAATGTACGGAACATTGTTTCATTTCTAGCAATATTTTATCGATTTTATGAAATCATCAATTTTAAAACATAATTAAATTAATTCCTTGTATTTCAAAGATATTTAATATCGAATCTACAACATCTACAATAATTCACAATTAAATTTATACTTCACAGAGAACATTTATTTTTTAAAAATCGTACTATATAGAATTAATAATTATACATATTTTATAGCTCATACGATAAAATTTATTTCAATAATATAATACTAAAATAAAAAGAACATTGAATGTCATTCACTATTTTCGCTTTATATATTTATAAAAAGTGATAAAAAAGATTTATTATACAAGTACTATTTTATGGGATACAATCAATTTTTCTATTAATTGAATTTTTTATTACGTCGATTTAAGTAATTTTTTAAAAAATTGGTTCAATTTTCACCTAATTTTTTTGCAAGACACGTTTGATGGCTTAGTGATTAGACTTTTTATGCTATTATTATTTATTTTGGCACAGTGACAAATTCATTTTAACACAAATAAATTACTGATCACAACATCACAAGATTTTATAAAAGTATTCAATAATCACTTATTTATCAGTTTACTTGCTGATGCAAGTTTCAATTTCTATACCATCAGCGTCAGAACACTATTGTTCACTTTATTTAGTAATTACTGAACACTTTTATAAAATCTTATGGCGTGTAAATTGTAATATTTATATCAAAACTAATAATTAAGTTCTTAGTACAGTCTGAATATATTTATTAGAATAAAATCTGAAGTTCTGAAATTAATTTAGAATAATTTTATGTAATTTTAAAAAAAATTCAAAATGTTTAATTTTTAAATTGTAATATTTTTTTTAAAAAATATCAAATTTCTTATCTATTTACATTTGTCTGAATAAATGTTTAATGATAAATTTCAATAAATAATATACACACATCTCAATAATTTTCACTTTCATCAATTACAATTTTTCTTTAATTTAGTTTTTCATTAAGAGATTATGTCATATTGTAATTCTTCCATCTCATAATAAAAAAATAATTTTATCGTCGTAAAAATAATTAATTAAATAAATAATTAATTAAAATATTATATATATATATATATTCGTTTAAATACAATAATATATATGAATTTTAATCTTCTTTTCTATTTCTGCTACACTCCTACATATTCATCAAGATTATGTCATATCAATCATTAGTTTTTAAACACCTGATATTTTCAATATTGAAAATGTTTCAAGGTACAGAAGACAATTAAATTCACTTTCAATTTTAGTTCTATCACAATTACTAATTCACTTGGTATTGTGGTTAATTCATTTTTGTTCAGCTGAATCATTCACCTCAAGATAACAATATTTTATAAGAAATTGTAACAATTACTTATTGTTTACTTTTTTCACTAAAATGCATTTTGATAACATTCCATCATTATCAAAGCACAGTATTAAAAAATCAATAATGTTGTAGTGAATAACTCATTTGTAAAACAATAATTTTATATACAATGAATAAACGTACCAAACGTAGTATTTTTTTAGAAAAACATATTCTGAATAGCTTAACTTTTCATAAAAAGATGTCATAAATTTTCATAAAAGCATTCAAAAATTAAAACATCATCATACATAAAATCTTTTAAACGCAAAGTTACACTCAATTTCAACAATTTAGTTTCTTAATTAGAAATTGAATTATATTACAATTATTTATATACATCAGAAATTGAATATCAGGTGAATTAATTAAATTTAAAACAGTTGTTTCAAATAATCTAACAACACATCAAATTTCAAGAAAATAACATAAATAATCATGACCTTAACATTGAATGATAGTATTAAATATTTATATAAAAAATAAAAGAATAAATCATTAAATTTGAAAGTTATTGTTGCATATAAAAAAGATCATATAAAATAAATATTCTTAGAAATCACGTAAAAGAAAATATATTTTCATGAACATGAATGAAAAAATGTAATGCAAAACTTAGTTTGAAATAAAATAATTTGATTTATGGAGCAATGTTTGTAAACACACCCACAAATGTAATATAATATATCATGTGTGTACATTTTTCACGTTTTTTTATCCATAGTAAAGACAATTATTACACATGACATTTATTAACAGTAATATATTGACCATAGTATAATATTTTGACGTTTATAAGCAATTTTTGATATTTATTGTATTTTTTTTAACATTACGTACGTACAAAAAAACATACTAATACATAATAATTTTTATGACTGCTGCGAAAATTACTTACAATTGTTATTATCTCTAGGATAATAAGCACATAATTTATTAGTTACATATATATGCACAATCACGTATTTAAAAATATTCTTTTATTTTTATACAACCGCTTGAAACCGATATAATCTGGGATTTACTAGCTCTACTCTTAATTTCAACGCAAATAACACGGCCTAAAGTGTATTTTTCACAGGTGATGTAGGCTGACACAGATAAAAATCCGCATTGGTAGAGGTTATTCACATTTGAAAAAAAAATATTGTAAAATGTTATCGGATACAATTGAGGTTTTATTTATGGTTCAAATCGTCAATTAATCAGCTTGTAAACAAACATTGTTCATAAACACATTTTATATACATATACATACACACACGGAGATAAACATAGAGAGAGAGAGAGAGAAAGAGAGTGGCTCGATTGAGAATGAAAGGTAATAAAGAATAGTAAATGATAGCAAGCAAGTAAATATATTTCTACACCCTTCAATCTCATCTGGGCCACCTTGTATATCCGTATACATTCAAAATGATTCAGTAACTTGATGTCAACATTTCAAGAAAATTATTTCTAACCTCGTTTCTAGACAAGTAGATCATATAAATATTATCTGAGTTATCTTCGGTTACTGAACTTGAATACTTGGATAATATTTCTTTATTTTCATCTTAAATATAAAACCAATTCAGAATAAATCTTCCTTTTAATAATTCTCAATGAACCTTTTTTATAAATTACTTTAATTATTCATAAAAATGTTTTTTTAAAAAAAATAAACTATAATTAATTAAATACAAATTATTTTTTAGTTAGATTACTTATATTTCTCAAAATAAATTTAATTATTTTGTATAAAATATATTTGTATGGTTCATACTTTGTAAAAATATAATAAATTATAAAAATATACTAATTATATTTAAAAAAATACATTTAAAATTAAAATTATTCAAAAAGATGAATAGGTGAGATGGATATAGAAAATTCGTCAGTATGCAATAGAAAAGAAAGACATTAGATTGCTAGAATTAAACTTTTTGGGAGTAGCCATTAGTCAACAGTGATTAGAAAGAGGTTGTGGCTTCTAATGATGATAATGAAATATAATTTTTAGTAATATTAATAATAAATAAATTAAAATCTCAAAAAATACAAGTAATTTTATTAATTAAATATTTTATTAAAATTTACAAATTATTCCATGTAAATATATTTCATTAAGATAAAAACCATGTTCAATGAACAACACAAATAAATACAATTAAATGAAATAATAAGAAAATTTTCCTACATTTTTCCATATTTAATATTTGTACTCTACTTTCTTTTTAATATTTTTTTACTTTCGAATATCAATTATTTATCTAATATAATGTACACACACACACACACACACAAATATATATATATATATATATATATATATATATATATATATATATATATATATATTAGAAACAATTGATATGTTTTCATTGACGTCACAATATCAAAAATTAAAACAAGTTTAATTGTATTGTCTCAATACTTGAACTGCTCGTTAATAGATTACAAATAGTAACTCTTAGAATATTTATTAGTCTTTACTATAATATCTTTTGTTACTATGCACTATATTTTAACTACAATAATCAGAAATTTTCATATACTTTGAATTGAACAAATGGTTTAAAGAAGATTTTAAACTTTAAAAATTCTATTCATAGTTAATAAATATTTTTAAGCTATGTACTCTTGTCCATACAATTAAAAATCCGTAGATTTAATAATACTAACATTTCGTGTTACAAAAAAGACAATATCTCAATTTTACTACAATATCATTAATTTTCAAACGTATGTCCTTTTTTAAAGACAAGCATATGGCATCTATTACAATAAAGAATATTGTCAACGATATCTGATATAAGTTATATATCTTATAACACAGATATCTTAAAAATAAAAACAATTTAAAATGAAAAATATCACAAAAAATCAACATTCATTATTATTTATTTTGGAATTGGGTTAGTAATTTGTAGACATTGAATTATGCAGAAATTTACTAAAAAATATGCAGCATCCTTCTATCTTTAAAACAATTAGTTAGATTATCAATTGGTATAAATTACAATTGAACAAGTTTGATTTATTCGCATTTAGAGGAAAAAAAATTTAAAAATGTTTGCCGAGAGTCGATACAAGCATATTTTCCTGATAGTATATATATATATATATAAAAAGTCAACTTAATATATATATATATATATATATATATATATATATATATATATATATATATTTAGGGTACCGAACGAAAATGTCGTCATTTTTTAAATAAAAAAGTCAACTTCACCAATATATATATATATATATATATATATATATATATATATATTACCACATCAATTATTAATTACATATTCTCCCTCGATAGCTACAACTTTCTTTCATCTTTCTAGTAATTTTAATATACTATTTGCATAAAAATCTTTTGATTTGGATGAAAAATAGACATCGAGACCCGTTTTCATTTCTTCGATATTCTTAAAATTTTTGTCGGATAAAAAGTGCTGCATTGATCTAAATAAATGGTAATCCGATGGAGCAAGATCGGGTGTATATGGTGGATGATTAATTACATTCCTTTCATATTCCAACAATTTATCCCGAGTAATTTAGCTGTATGAGGTCTCGCATTATCGTGTTGAAAAACTATGTTTCCTCTATTGAATATTCTGGGTCTTTTTACACGGATTGCTTCTTTTAATCGTACCAGCTGATCACAATAAAACTGTGCTGTTATTGTCTGGCCATATTTAAGAATTTCATAATGAATAATTCCTTTACAATCCCACCATACAGACAAAAGGACCTTTTTGACTGTTAAGTTCGGTTTCGACGTTGCCAGTGGTACCTGCCCTTTAGAAAGCTACTGTTTTTTGCGACATTGGTTCGAGTACATAACCCACTTCTCATCCCCTGTCACAAGATGTCGAAGAAATGTTGAATTTTCCTCTAATTTTATTAATTCTTGGCATATTCGAACCCGTACAGATTTGCTTTCATCACTTAAATGATGCGGTATCCTCACACCCTGATTATGAATCTTGCCAATTATTTTTAAATATTCTTGCACACTAGACCAAGAGTATCCGAGTGTATCTGTTATTTGTTAAATAGATTTGGTCGGATTTGCTTCAACTTCAATGCGTAACACCTCATTGTCCACTTTCACTACTCTCTCACTTCGAGATTTATTTTTAAGTCAAAATTTCCACTTCGAAATTGTTTGAACCACCTCTGACACTGCCGAATAGTCAATATGTCCTCGTAAATGTCCCAATTTTTTTTTGTCGCAGTCGTTGTATTAATTTTTTGATGAAATTCGTATAATATGCAATTTCGTAAAAATTGATTATCCGGCACAAATCCTTCCATTTAAAATAGCGCACAAAAAAAAATGTAATTTCTTTTTAAAGTTGTGCTTTAGATGTCCACCAATCAATAGCAAAAGAAATACGTGTTAAAAGATCGACAGCCGAAACACAACTGACCAGTGAAAAGGACGATGTCAAAAAATGACATTTTCATCCGGTACCTCTATTATATATATATATATATATATATATATATATATATATATATACGAGGCTCGTTTGATAAGTATGGTAAATTTATTTATTGTTTAATTTAATTAAATTTTTCAATTTAGTTTTTCTTACTTTTTTACCATACTTATCAAACGACCCTGGTATATACATATATAAAATTCTTATATTAATTTAAATTATAAGGAAATCAATAAACTTGTGTTTAATAATAAAGATAAAAATATTATATATTTTAAATATATACATATATATATATATATATATATATATATATATATATATATATATATATGTGTGTGTGTGTGTGTGTGTGTGTGTGTTTAGATAATTTCAAACATATTGATGAAAAGGAATCACTGTATAAACGATGAAATATAAATCTTTCCATTATAAAATTATTCCATGTACGAGTCCATTAAGATTTTTAAATGATCTTTGTACATAAACGTGATATGAAAATAAATTTCTAGAACGATATTTCATATTTTAATTACGTAAAATGATCAAGGGTAAACAATATAATCGAAATATAAACTTCGCTTGTGTGGATGATAAGTGTAAGTAAAATCACCTGTTATACATAAAAATAACACTCGTTTCAATAGCAATTTATATTGCATGATTAAAAATGTTTAAATCGAATTTAATTTACTTTCACAATAAAGGTCATGTTCAAGATTATATGCTAATAATATAAATAATGTTATGTACATGTACACAGAACGTGTATGTTTCTACGTTATATATATATATATATATATATATATATATATATATATATATATATATATATATATATATCGACAATTAATTGACACAATAACTCAATAATAATTTTAACATTTCAAATATTAGATTAAGGAATGCGAGCAAATATTTCATTCTGTGTTACTTTTAAAAGCAATAGTAGTTACATGTACAATATAGAACTGTTAAACTGTTGTAAGAGTAACGTGACTGTTATTAAATTTTTATACATATTTGTTTATTACAATATTTAAATATATGTGTTAGAAATTTTATAGTAGATATATATGATTATTATAAATAGTTATTTACGAGTTTTGATCAGTAAGTTTTCAAACAAATTCTATTATATTATGAACGCTTTGTACCTTTTTATAGATGGTTCTAAATTAATAATTATTGATAGACTTTTTATTTTTTTTATTTAAAATATAAATAAAAAAATATACACAAAAACTTGAATATAACACATGATTAGAAACTTGTATTGTTAGATACTGCAATAAAATATTTTAATTGTGATTTATATCTAAAAAAAATATATCACATCCTTGAATCAAAGCTACACGCTTATCTCCACATTTATCGAATGATTTTCTAATAACAAAGAGTTCCGATACAAATTGTTCATTGCTTATCACAAATTTTATTAATCACGTTTCATATATTATCTCATTTAATCTTCCTATTCTAAGTCTTACAATAAATATTGTTAAAAGAAAAACTTATTGAAATTATTCATCAGCATACATTAAAAGCAATTCATTATCACTGCAGTCATAGTCATCACACATCCATGTTTTATAGTCCTTATGTTTTTTTTTTGCGTATTTATATTACTTTTCATTTTGTATTGTACAATATATTATATTTGTGAAATTCTTAACGAATTATTTTTATAAAAATAAAATCTTCAATCTGGTTATTGACTTTTATTGTCATATTTGCTGCGTTAGTTTTATGATTTTTATATATAATTCATTTTAATATATAACTATCTTTATCCCTTAGTTTGATTTTTGGTCACTGTTTCTTTTAGAAAATCTTAATTTTTTCGTAGTTTGTGTATCTCGTCATAATTTTGTATATATTTCTTTAGACACATTTAATAATGTAGCAATTTTGATCATAAATGCTTCAGCTAAAAATGAATCAACAATCAGTCCTCTTTAAAAACCTGTTAATTCACAATTTTGCAATACTTACACCCAAAATGTTGATCAACTTAATAATGTACTAAGAAAAATATTACACAACTTAAATGAATAAGTAAAATTAAAAAATACACATGACAAATGTTTTATTGAGTATTGTCAACATAAGCATTTTTAATAAAGAATTTTTTACTGTTTTTATTATTTTTCCATCCCATACACATACCTATATATGTATTATTATTTTATATGTCTATACTAACGCTTAAATTCCGTATCTGAATAGATGATGTAACTTTGTTTTCAATAAGGAAGACATTGACTTTTTATACTAGTATTTTTTTCGGTAATTTCCAAACTATGACTGGATTAATGACTAGATAAAACCAGTGATATTATCTGTCCTAGATTTATCCAGTTGATCAAACAAGTGTAAATAGAATGTTTTAATTGAATTTATATAATTTGTTTACAATGTCAGAAAAGAAATATTTTAATAATTTGTCGAATATTTTTCTATTATAACATAAGACTTTTTACAAAACATAATATAGAGATTAATATTTGTTAAATTAGTAACATTTTTATACAGTAAAGAAATAACGTTTACACAATTCTGAATGATTTTTTTTTTATTGTAAAGAAATGAATGTTGAATATTAATTACGATTGCAAGGCTGCAACATTTAAATCTATATTTATACCTGAAAAAATAAAATTCCATACACCTTGACCTTTGGAAACATATGTTCTTGTGTCACTAACAAGTGACATATTAAAATTACTTCATAAGAGTATAATACATAATAGGTACATGTGTACATATAAGCATATATATATATATATATATATATATATATATATATATATATATATATATGTATGTATGTATGTATATATGAGACCTTTTATGTAATATCTGTTTTAAAAAAATTTACATATAGAGGTTACAAATGTACACATTGAACTGACTACTGGAGAATGGATTCATTCTCAATCTTATTTAATCTTAATAAGTAATTATAAATATTTTTAAACAGACACTATTCTCTATTTTATACATACAAGATAATTAAATTATTTTCAATGCTCAAAAAACAAGATTTGTTACAAATAGTAATTCAAAAAAATATTTATTTGTCAGGTATTATATATAATACTCATTTATTTATGTTTATACTTGAAAAAATAAAAAGGTTAGTGTCATAGTGCATATCCATTACTCAATTTCACATTTCATGCATTTAAACAATTCCAAGGAATATAGTTTCCAAAAATTCATATAAAATACTAATATGGACTTTTTTATTTTCCAAGTATTTAATAAGGATACATTTAGAGAAATTGACATTATCTTGTTTTAAAAAGAAATTAGTTTATAAATAATTTTCATTAATTTCTTAATAATATTAATGATGTAATTGAATTATTACACTCAGAGTTTTTTCAGGTATCAGTTATTTGTTTTGTGATATAAAAGTTATTTCTAATTTTTGCTTGTTAAAATTATACATATTTTTATATACATAAATGCATTATATATATATATATATATATATATATATATATAAACATTTTATGTTAGGTAATTTTATAAATATGTGTTCATTAAATAACTTAAGTTTATTGATAATTCATAATTTGTTTAATAATTAATGATTAGTGAAATTAAAAATAATATTAAAAAAATTTATAACAGTAAATTATATATATATATATATATATATATATATATATATATATATATATATATATATAAAATCGACATTCTTTTAAATTACAGCAAATCTAATAATAATAATCACACGTGTATAAAATATTTATTAGTATACTTAATATGTATTAAAAGAATTAATATATGAATCTATAAATAAGTAATTAAACTTGTCTTATAAAATCTATTCAAGGTAATTAAACTTCATAGAAATGAAAACACTACTAATTTGACAAAAAAGGTTTATAAGAAAAAAATTGTCCAGTTTTTTTAAAAATTGTATTCATATAAATAATTCGTAACACATTGTTAATGCAGTTATAAGATAATCTAATGTAAACACTCATATTATATTAACAGATACATTATTCAAAACAGGCAACATAGATTTTTATAAAAAAGTGTTTATTAAACGAAACTAAAAATAACATCGTGTTTTGCAATTCAGTTTCGGCATCCCACTTGAATTCCAATTTTGAACTTGTCAACACGATTTTTTTTTATTTGTGTTGAATATCCTTTTAGAGCACCATATGACACAAAAAATTTCAGTTCTTCTATTAAAAATAACAAACACATTTTCATTCAAGGATCATTTAAGAATATACATACGGTATACTCTCTCTCTCTCTCTCTCTCTCTATCTATATATATATATATATATATATATGTAAGTACATATATTAAATAACCAAAAAAGTTTATGTGGTTTTTGTACATATTGTTTCAAGGATTTGTTTAAACTATAAGCACATGCATAATAATGCATTTGCTGTCTTCAGTCAAGAAAAATAGTCTTTATAATACAATTATTCGTAAAAGGAAAATAATGCTTTAAAATAATAAAAGTAAATTATTAGTTCAAGGTTTCTTCCAATACATATTGTATAATAGAAGGTATGTTACAATTATTTTTTTTATAAGTATCACATTTGTATACAATATATTGTATATTTATATATTATAACTATATAAAAAATCAATAATTATGTAATCAATTTTATAATAGCTTTTTTTAGTACGAAATACCAATATTGTTTATGAAGAAATCTCTTCAAAAAAATATTTGACTTCAAAACTGTTTTCTCACTGTAACGAATTCTGTTTTTAATATTAAATCATTCTTAACAACATAACATTATTCAATAATTACATATAGTTCATTTTTTAAGTTATTTTGTATTATTCAATAGATTTTCCATAACATCATCTTCCAGGCAAAAAAATTCCATTTAGCTACTCTGTGAAGATAACAGAACAGCTGTCAATGTGTAAATTATCTGAAAAAATAAATAAGTAATCATTGAACATTCTGTATAAACTTATGCTGTACAAATCTTATATTGTATATACAACAGTAATTGATGTATTAAAAAAATATTTTGATTTAAATTTAAGTATTCTACTCATAACTTTTACTTAATTATTTAGAAATCTCAAGCTATTTGTACATTTGTAAGTAAAACTCTATAAAATGTAAATTATATAATTATTGTATATATATATATATATATATATATATATATATATATATATATATATATATATGCATGAATAATCTAAATGTTATGACTGAAATGTATTGTATAAAAATAAATTAAATAGTTTTTTTATAAATACAAAACATGTGATAAACTCTCATGTAGACTTCCAACTTTTTTAGATAACTAAATCGTATGTTTGTCACCTCTAACACGTATGACATAAATTATACAAAATTCATACTTGTAATTCTTAATACAGTGTGGAACAGAAAATAAACATCTTAGTTTATATTCTATATAAAATAAATGATCTGTTTCTAATCTGAGACTCGAATCAATTTTAAATTAGATAATATTTACAATTGATTAAATTTCTCTTCTCATAACTGAAACACTTATAAAAAATAAATTAAAATCTATATAATTTTTTTCACAAAGAGTCTTGTCTATTTTTTTATACTGATATATTTCTAATTTCTATTTTTACATACTTTAATGTAGAAAAATATAAATATTCCTTTACAAAATGCTTCACTTATATATATATGAAGGTCGTTTGATAAGTATGGACAATTTATTTATTGTTTTATTTCATTAATTAATTAATTTAATTATATTTTTCAATTTAGTTTTTCTTACTTTTTTACCATACTTATCAAACGACCCTCGTATATATATATATATATATATATATATATATATATATATATATATGTATGTATGTATGTATGTATGCATGTATATAAATCATAATCATTATAATTTTTAAATTTTATATCTTATTGTTAGTTGCAAATCTCTTCCAATTCTTCCAATACAAATTTATTGTCTCAATTCTCCATAAATTTTCAATAAAATTTCTAAATTCTCATTCAACCTATTGGTGTCCCTTTTTTAATCCTTTTTTACTGCTTGATTTCTTATCAATCATTTTCATTGTCTGTTAGTTATCCTTAAAACTAGTAATGTGGCTCACACAATTTCATTTCAGATTCTTTACTCTTCTTACTGTGACTGTGATTTGTGTTTGTTTTCGGATTCATTCTATCCTCTTTTTATCTTATCTTTCTACAACATTCCTAGTCTATATCTTTTCATACTTCACTAAGAAATACTTCAAGCATTTGAATTATTTGCATATCAATGACATGTTTCTTGCCTTTGTCAGGCAGAAAAGACTTATTTAAATATTGATTAAGTATTGAAACGTTTTGTTCAAATTCACTCCATTCTAACCTATATATATATATATATATATATATATATATATATATATATATATATATATATATATATTGAATATTAAACATACATGTAATAAAAATATGGTAAAAATATCAAATATCAATTGAACAATATTTGACTGAAACTAAATTTAATATAGACCAACATATAACGTTCTAAATAAAAAATTATACATAACAGATATTTCATAAATGTCTTCTAAGTTTAATATGACATTAATAAATTATCGCGGTTCAGTGATCGTAAAATGGCTTGCTCCGAATACCAAAAAGTGTCTAATTGTAGATTACGTATTTTACACATATTGAAAAAAAAATATTGGACTTTGAATTCGCAGTCTCTGATGAAAAATATATAAATAAAAAAATCCACGAGACACTTTTATAAAACACGAAAAAATGTTCTAATTATATTTTCGAACTGGTCTAAGATAATTTCTTAGCCTTGACAACTACAGTAGATATCGACTATCCAAAAATAGAACAGTAGTTGGTGGATTTACGATACCATTCTAACACAATAGAAGGCGATTCCATACAGCATTTATTTTTATTACTGTAACATATGTATATGTTGAATAGAAAAACTATTATTTATTTGCAGTATTTAAATTTACTATTGAATAGTGCAGTGTAACATCCAAAATATATCTTAATAACATATATTTTATCGCAGATTTTTTTATATTTATTTTTATGTCGGCAAAAGATTATTTTCAAAAATAAATTATGTTGTATAGTCGTAAGACTGTTTTAGAATTTGTTAGTTTTATATATATATATATATATATATATATATATATATATATATATATAACAAAATAAAAATTACAATTTAGATTTATACAATATACTTGTACTCGTATATAAAATATTATTTAAGGATAAAAAATCTGTTATTTTGTGTACATTACAAATTATTTGTGAAATATATTTAATTTTACATTAAAATATTTTAATTTAGTTTTTTGCTTGTAATTAAAAAAAATGTTCGTAGATAACAATGTTTTAATTACTACATATAACTTACATTTATATATTTTAAGAAAATAATCTAAATTTTAGTCGATTTTCAATTACAAATAATATTAAAAAAATATTTGAATCGTCTAAAACATTTATATATCTTACACTTTTTATAAATTAGGACATTAGAATTATTCTTGGATTAATTGTTCATTGGATTATATATTATTGTACTTCTATATTGTGATATGCTAACGTAGCACTTAAGGGGTTATACGCAATTAGAAATTTCAAAAAATCGATTTTTTTTTTGCATTTTCGGAATGCACATATATTTGAGTATATTCTCTGAAAATTTGAAGTAAATCCGATAAATATTTTCGGACATACACCTGAATTTGTAAAAAAAAATTTAACTATGTGTAAACTACTTCCGAAACTTCAAACGCGTTTATCTCAAAACGGTGTTTTCATAGTCGGTGATCTCGATATCTCAGAAATGGCTGAACCGATCGGTCTCAAATTTTCACACAATCTTCTCAAATA
Organism: Neoneuromus ignobilis; assembly: GCA_029203775.1. Lineage (NCBI taxonomy): Eukaryota > Metazoa > Arthropoda > Insecta > Megaloptera > Corydalidae > Neoneuromus > Neoneuromus ignobilis. The sequence continues at coordinate 27,972,589 of CP092092.1, read as the reverse complement.
TATTCCTCAGGTATTGAACGAAGGAATAAGGTTTACAAAAATTATTACTATTTTTTTTAAACACTTTGGAGCGAAAATTTTAGTAAAAAACGAAACATTTTTTTCAAGTAGACGCCATTTTGTCAAAAATGAAAATTTTTATTATTCCTTCGTTCAATACCTGCATTAATCTATCCTTTAAAAGAATTGACCATATTTTTTGATTTCGGATAATCCAAACCGCCGATATGGAGATCACCGCCAAGCGCCTTTTTTCGGAGGTCGTTCGGGACATCGTCTGCAGAAGGGGTGCACTTCAATATTTTTTTATGATCCACATGTTATTATATTCTTGAAAGTAGGATCTATTCAAATAACCATAATTTGTAATTGCAAAATAAATACTGTTTCTAAAAAAAATTCCTAAAAAAACGTCGTTTTTGCGCCTCGCAAGTGCGTATAACCCCTTAAGATTTTAAGAAAAAAACCTGTTTAAAGACTAAAGATCACAAATATTTTTGCTTATGAAATGGAGAGAAAAGGAAATGGATTTATAAATTTAATAAATAAGGTTTATGAAATTCATAAATTTATCTTAATTCTCTCAATCAGTTGATAACAACATTAAATTATTTTTATTTTATTTTTTATATAATATAATTAACCAGTTTATATACTTATATTATTATTTTTTTAATATTTTATTTTTAGATCTTATAACCTCACATTTCTAAGATGATCACATGATTCCATAAATACATATGAACAAAAATTTGAACAATTAAATAATTATTGAGTATTTTAATAAAATCTTGTAGATAAGTAATTAATACATTGTTAAAATGAATATTTCATTTATTATATTTCTTATATCAATAAAATTATATTTTATATTACTACCATTTAATAACTAATAGATTAAATTAACAAATAAATAATGAATCATATTACTTGTTAATTTAATATATCAAGTACATCAAAATTACGAAATAAAATACATAAATGAGTATATTACATTTTTGTTGCAAAGAATTCAAAAGAATACACCAATCGCTAAAAAATCTCTAATGATAAAGATTATGTTTGTACTTGGAAATATAATTTACAATAAAATTAAATGATTCATTTTGTACGATAGGTAATTTCATATAATAAATATTTCTCTTAATTTTTTCTAGGTAGGTGTGAAATCAAGTTCCCGTTTCTAAAAAAGTCATAAAACGAGTTTTTCATTTCTAGGTAGGAGTACTTGCATAATAAAAAATATATATATGTAGACTTACAGAAATATCTTTGTTGCAAACAGGATAAGTGATTCGAAAATTATATTGACTGGAAAACAGTCATAATTTTGTTTGTATTTTATTTATTTGGAATAAAATATTGTTATATATATATATCATCATCATAACGCCCACATCAATGGACGAAAACAATGAATATTATTAATCATATTATATATATATAGTTATATATATATATATATATATCTCCCGCATGCGGTGATACTGTATACCCAGTCGGTATATATATATATATATATATATATATATATATATATATATATATATATATATATATATATATATATATATATATATATATATATATATATATATATATATATATATATATATACATGCATAATTGTTTCGTGTTTATATATAAATAACATATTTACAAATAATATCGTTGAAATGTTTTTAATCTCTAAGTAAATAAAAGTAAGTAGAACAGTATTTCAGTTACATCAGTTTTAATCGAATTTTTAAGAATGTTTCACTTTTATTTGATTTAATCTTAATAAATGTAACACCATTTGATAATACCGATACTCTTCTGTAATGAATATAATTACATTTTAAATATTTACTTAAAAAATCTATTTTAAAACTTAACTATATTAACTTCAAGTTAAATAAGAATATTAATGAAAATATACAATATAGTCAAGTGTTGATATATATTTCAGATAAAATATTTCTTGTAGTACAAATTTGTGTAATAAAAATTGTACTATACTGTCTATATTCCACTTATTAGAACTAAAAATCTTATTAGTTAAGAATATATTAAATGTACAACCTTCGATAACTAAGGTATAAAAAATATCTACTGAAAATTAAGAATTATTATAAAATTTAGTTATTATATTAATAAATTATATATCAAATAAAATAACAAATAATTGTAATAAAAATATGTAAATAATTAAAACACTAAATTATAAATAAATTACTAATAAATCATTAAAGTTAACAAAAAAATAAAAATCCAAACAATCAGAAGGTTACAATGAATAAAAACTTTTATATAAAACACATGTATCTGTGGCTTAACATTCTAAAGAATTTACATGTTTATAAGTATGGAAACTATAAATTTGAATTATAACGTAATTTTTAAAAATGTCTGAATTTTCTACAAATAAAAAATCATATGTAATAAATAATAGTTCTTTCAATAATTTTTCTAAATATAGTAAGTTAATTTGTTATTTATTTCGATATTTTTAAATATATAAATATATATATATATATATATATATATATATATATATATATATATATATATGTTGTTACAAAAATGATCATTTAATCTTTTTATTTTAAAATACTAAGAAGGAAATATAGGAGAAAAATTAATAAATAAAATTAAAAAAACTTATAAAAATAATACATGTGTAATTAGAGTTATGAAACAGAAACTTGCTTTTTTAGACAATAGAGATTTTATTCAATAGTTGCGACGCAATATGAGAAAAATTATAAATTCAGTCTATAGTTTAATCATACGGTATATAAAAATGAAGAATATTGATAATGATTTTTTTTAAATGTAATATATATATATATATATATATATATACACCAGTCCCTCAATTTACGCGGAATATACGTTCCACGTGGATTTGTTTTACGCGAATGAAAATCGCGTAAATTGAGTCCGTCAGTGCAATAGAAAAAATATTGGAAATTAAAGCTAGTAAAGTTGTAGAAACACATATTTATTTCACATAGCTTAACAAAAAAATAATGACGTTTTAGAAAACAAAAGTAGATAAATTTTATTCGGTGTCACTATCGCTACTGTAATTCAAAACAATCAACCTATTATATATTTATATCGTGCTTTTATACGTTCAAGTAAGAATTTGCGTCACTCTGATATATAATAAATTCCATGAAAAATTATATAAAATGAATCTATCTGACCGGGTATAAAATTCCGCGTAAAAAAAGTCCCGCGTAAATTGAGGGACGGGTGTATATATATATATATATATATATATATATATATATATATGTATTGTATATATATATATATATATATATATATATATATATATACACCAGTCCCTCAATTTACGCGGGACTTTTTTATGCGGTATTTTATACGCGGTCAGATAGATTTCATTTTGTTAAATTTTATATATATATATAATTTATATAATTTTTAGTTTTTTATTTTATATAATTTTGGATATATATATATATATATATATATATATATATGTTTATTATACATATTTATCTATTAAAAATTATAATTTTCTAATATCATGTTAAACTTCATAAATTACTATAATAACATAGTGAATGAAATATTGATAAGCAAAATCGAAACATTTAAATAATATCAAAATATTATCAACAAAATCACGTGAAGTAAAATATGCAGTTAATTCAAGAAATGATTTTTTTTTCAAAAAAAACGTTTTACGAATACGACTTGAAGAAAAACATTCTACTGCAGGAAAATATTTGTAGTATTGCGACAACTATCGTAATAACTACAGTACCATTACAGTTTGAAAAAGACTGTTTTCGATATTTGACAACTTGTACATGCAATATCCGATTTTGTTGAAAAGTAGTACAATCTAACTATAAAATGGTATTTACTTTCTGAATTTTTTATAAGAAAATAGTAGTTGAAATAAAACTAACATCGTTTGTTAATTAAATTCTTTTTTAATATCCAATATAAGAAAATTTAAATATGTAGTTTTTTCTTTTTATAGTATTTTTCTATTATACATATGAAATTGTTTTCTTTTTATCTAGGTTTTGTATTTTTCCATGATAAGTTGTAATCTTAAAATTTTCTTCAAATGGACAAATACTGAATCTTTGGTAAATGAAAATTCATATATATTTAAATATAATATTAGTTATAATTAATTTTCGTCGTTTAAGATTAAACATTTGTATATTTCGATTTGATTTTATTATCTATAATAATAATTACAGGAAAAATTGCAAAAACCTTCATAAATATTGAATATCTTTCTGTGGTTTTATAAATATATGAGTTTTGGGGATGAGGTTTATTTTTAACTTGTGAAATACCGAATTATTACAGTGTATATTAATTCTCTTTATATTATGTTGTCAAGTATCTCCCTTCCGCTTTTTTTTTGTACATAGCCGCGAAATTCAAAAGACAAAAAGGCGGAAGGGAGATATTTGACAACCTAATATTTCATTTGTATAAACTTTTATGATTTCTATTATTATAATTTCTATACACATAAAAATATTATAATTTCTGTTACAAATTTAAGAGTTATTATAAAAATATCTTTTATATAAAATTCAAGAATAACTAAAATGTATCTAATTTTCTAATTTAGATCGTTGAGAAACCACTCTAACTAAACAACTTATCATGGTAACCTCAATAACTAAAAGTTAATCATCAAAAAATATTTTACTTCAAATTCAATAACGCAGTTAATAATATAAAAATTTCTGTTAAGTCAATTGAAAAGAATTTTTTAATTAAGTGAATTACTATTTGTTTTATGAGTAAATAACTGTAAAAATCATTTGCAATATTTCTCAATAGAATTAATATTTTATATTATTTCGATATCCTGATACATTTTATTATATATATATATATGAATATTATCAGAAAATACAAAAATCAGGTTTTCAATACTCATGCACGAAAAGTATAGAGAAAATTTTATAGAGGTCGAGGTGTTGATTCATTTGTGAAAGTAAATTTAGTCACAATGCTTAATTACTACTTGAATACTTGCTGATACTTTTTCACTTATTTCTAAGAATGTTGATTGAAAAAATATTTGATAAAATATTTGAAACTAAACGTGTTTACTAGACCATATAATATTATTTTTGTTCATATTCCTAACTAAATTAATCTTGGATAAATTTGTATTCAATGTCAGTTTAGTATATTATTTATAATTCTGTCACTGAAGTATTTTTAATAGAAATCCAAGCATGGATTTAGAATAACAAGAAAAGATATATTATAAACGGATTGGGTATTTACTATGAGGGAATGGAATAAGTAAAATGTTTTCCTTGAGAATTATAACATTTAATGTATAAAAAATTCTTCACTTGAATAAATGAATTTATGTACGTTCGATATGAACGTTTATAGAATTTCTGATGAATTTCATCTATTATCATAAATATTATTTCTTATTATGCAATATTATTGCAATAAATTTCTCTTGGATAAAAATGTCAGTGTTATAAACTTTCAGTATTATTTCTTTATTTTTTATAAATATTAAAATTAAAGTTGTTTTACTTTTACACTTATTACAAAACTACTTTCTTCTGTCATTCATTATTGAACCACTTTTTTCATTTCTTCATAACCAGTTTCGACCCTAAAGCCACCATCAAATGGATATTTAATTTTTGATATTTTTCTTTGATTTCATTATGATTTTTAATGATATGATTTATTTTTAAGACATAAAATATATAATTGTTTAATGTATTTGTTTTTTGGTCTAATACTTTATTTTTACATAATTGAACTACTTATTCCAACAGTACAAGACTTTATAAAAATGGCTAATAATCATTTACTATTCATTGAATACTTTTATGAAATCTTGTGGTATTGAGGTAAACAATTCATTTATGTAAAAATGCATTACTAAAATAAGTTACAATACCAGAGGAATAGTGATTTTTATTATTAGAAATTTCGATATTTTCTAATATATTTCAGTTTTTTTCTTCATTTTGCATTTTTGTTACTATTATATTATTTAAGCTATATTTTATTTCTAATTTTTAACAAATATATAATCAGTTTTATTACGATTTAGTAATTTATATGTTCTTTGTTCGTATTTTTAAATTTACATTTTGTTTGACTGATATATATATATATATATATATATATATATATATATATATATATATATATAATATATATATATTTATATATAATTTATCTTATTAGCTTATATACTTTATTTATGTTAAATTTATAGATTTTAATTACGATTTTTAATTGTTTTATTAATTTTAAATATTATTTTACAAATTTAATTTGTTTTACATCTACTGAATATTTCTTTAAAAAAATAAAACATATTCGTTTATTTCATTACAAATATAAAAAGAAATGAATTTATTAAAGAATATACAGTTATTTTGTTAAAATAAATAAATGTTATGTTTGTTTTTTTCATTTGAAATATTTTCTCATAATTCATTTTAAAATGTGCGATTATAATACTATATTAAGTCTGAAATTCTTTAAAAAATATATAGAACGGCTTAAAACTTCCATAGATACTAATAAAAAATAATTCTCACACTTTACAAATATTTTTTTCTGTAACTTAAACACATACGTGTACAATATTACGTTTCTGGCAAATATTTAATTAAACATTCACAATTACTCTGTTCATGAAAAAAATATATATTAGGCGCCAGATGTATTATTTTTTATCGTTAATCTTTATTTAAGTTACGTGTAAATAGTATGACATTTGATTATAAATGTACTATAAACACCAATAAAAGTCAGTAAACATGCTTTTTGTATAATGAAAAATAAATAAAATCTTACGATATTCTGTTTAGATTGTTGCATTAAACTAATAAATGATGTAAAACAACAAACTGTAAATTATATTTTTAATTTAAATTCTTTTTAACATTCCTTAATGTAATAATATTTTATTATGTAAAAAACAATTCGAGTACATCTGTATGTAAATGAATTAAGTACCAAATATTGTATCATTTTATTGTGCAATATAAAATAGTCATTTTGATAACCCAAAGAGAATTATTTGACGTCAATTTTTTGTAAAGTTTCTCAATAAGAAATTGTAATCTGCTTATCTATTATCTAATCTTACAGGTATTCAAAAATGTTATTCATTTAATACGTTCTGTTTTTGTTAGTAAATAATTTAATAGTCATACATAAACAACAACGATCGAAATCTGAATTTGAATGCTTTATCTTATATTTTTAAGTATTCAATGATTTTAAATAAAAGGAAATATAGGTGAAATTTGAAATATGAACTTAGTTCACATTTTTTAATATTTCATTATTTTAAACACAGATAATAAAAATAACGATATAGACAAATTTTATAATTGTCTTAAAGCTAACTATTTAATTGCACAAATATATCTTTTTGCTTGAAAGAATATACATTTGCAAGTATTTGTAATGATACTTAACTATAATAAAAATGATCAAAACTATTATTTTAAAATTACTGTAACATACTGTAATTACACTAAAAAAATATCAAATTTTAGTATCAATGATTGATTATAATCTGTGATTTTGTCACAAATTTGTCTCGTACCATTAAAAATTTCATTGTGCTATAACTCATATAAAAGTGTTTTTTCATTATTTTTATTTGTTTAATTTTTTTATTGTAACAATTTAATTTAAGATATCAACGTTGAATTTAATTTTTATTAAAATTACAATACATTTTAAATATAATTTATTAACTGTATTAATTTTATTTTTTTTTCTTATATCACGTGTCCCATAGCCATAAATAATGTATTTAATTTTAATAAAACCTAAATGCTTAATTTTCTTTAATAGTATTTAAATGTTTAAAGAATTAAATTTAATCAAAAAGAATATTAAAAAAAATACTACGTCTAATTAGTAAACCCAAATGTAGATGTTAGCATTTAAATTCAAATCATTATTTATTTCATATTGAAAAATTAAACAGTATTCTTATTTTATAAATTAAAACTACATTTTTAAATATACATCAATTATACAGATTGATAAAAATCCATCCAATAATAATTTTCTGGACAAGCTTATATAATTAAAAGTTTTCCTTTATTATTATTATTTTTGAAAATAGTGTAATTTATATTGCTACATTTTCAAAATACATTATTTTTAGTTAATAATATATAATGTTATTAAAATATGTACATTTAAAACATTAATTTTATTTCAATTAAAACCTCTTATATATCATTACAAATAAAAAGGATTCGAATTTCTTCATTTTAAATCGATTACATAGAATAATAATCAAATAATCGAACTTTTTAAATAAAATATTTATAAAAAATAGGAAAAAATGTTCTGCTACCTGTATGTAATTAAAAAAAAACGATATATGCTATGGTATAATACATTATAACTGTTATCATTTTAAAAACATTTTTATCATTTCACACACATTACTGAATTAGTGATCAAACAGATACATCCTTATCATTTTATTTTATTTTTGTTTATGACATCAGCTTAAATATTTTAATAAAAATAAGACCATTTCCATTAAATACTCAAAAATGTAACGAAGAGAAAATGTGCACAGTACTTACATTTAAGTACCATTAAATAATCTTATATTAGTGTTATAATTTAATCGGCCTGTTTTTGCAATTAATGTATGTTTCTATTTATGTCACTACTGTTTATAAATTCTTTATGAATTAAATACCACGCACATACGCACGAATCTATATATGTAATTATACATAAAGTCACTAGCATAATTGCAGACATGAAATATTTTAAATAAAGAAAATTAAAAACAATTTGTCCAAAAATTTATTTCATTCTTCTTTTCAAATCACAATATATTAATAATAAAAAAATAGAAACGTAACGGCGTTTAAATTCTTCGAATATAAAATATAAATATTGACAAAAAATTCATTTCGAATTTTATGTCACAAAACTATTGACACGAATAATATAATTTTTATACAATTAAATTAAATCCTATTTTCATCATTAGTTTTCACTGCTAACATAAAAAGTTCAATACGTAATATTATTTCAAACATATAAATGAAATATCTCTGATAAGAGTTTTAGTAGCATTAAAAATGCCATAAATCATTACAAAAAAAATACAAAGTGGCAGAAAAAAAGGAGTTAAACAATAATGATGTACGTTTCATAGTAAGAAATTTTTTTCCTGTTTATTGTCAAACAATAAACAGGAAAAAAGTCTATTGAATTCTGGAAGAATGTCATTTTTACAGATAAAAACAATACACAATATTTGTGGTTTGTAATAGTTGTGATAAAGTTTGGAAGCAACCGAACAAAGAATTGAATCTAAATCATTTTGTTTCAACAATAAAATATGAAGGTGGAAATGAATAAGTTATTATGAAGTAAGAAATTTAGTGTGTAGATTATTCTATAGTTTACATATTTTAGTGTTTTGGATATTTAGATTTATAACTATAAATTCAAACCATTGTAATCAGCAAAAAATGGCAGCATTAAATTCAATGGTCTTTAGACTAATTAATTTCCCATTATCCAAGAAAAAATATTCAAAAGAACTAAAGACAATAGTGCAGATTGCCGAATACAATGGTTATAAGAAAGAAGTGGTGTCAAATTTAGTTAGAAAACACTAAAACAAAGTAAAGATAAAAAACACCACATCTTTCAAAACAGTAATAGAGAATAAGCAAACCAATGTAAAAATCTCATATTATCCGAAATACACAAGAGAGCTATCCAAAGCACTAAGAAATTAATGTTTTTAAATTAACATATGAAAAAGAGTTTATTTTTGGATGTTTTAAAAGACAGTCTGAAGATAAGTACAATAAAATTGTGATTTGATATCAAAATAACAATACAAATCATAAAACTTACGTTGTAAAATAATAGTTACACACAATTAAAAGTGTTGGGCATGCCTTAAGAATCTATCTTAAATGAGCACATATAAGTGAACTAGAAGTAACGATCAATAAAAAATCAATTAACAAAATGGAATTTATTTTATGTATAAAAACAAATATTGAATTAATCCCTGCATGAGTTGTGTTTTCAATTAATTTTTAAAAAACAATAAAACAAATATTCTTCTCCAGCTATCAGATTTACAATCTTATATCGATATATTACTACTATTATTACTAATCATTAAACGTTTTTAATTTTTACCAAAGAAAAAAAAATTTTTTTAAATAATTACGAATGTCTATTTGCCATTTAAATCAAACAAGATAATTAGAATATAATTAATTTTTTTCTTGTAATTTATTTGAAGCTTATTAAATACATACTCTTGTTTCTATGCAGACGAATTTCTTACTAATAAGTTATGTACACACTGATACTAAAATAAAACTTTAACATTAATGTTCTCGTATGATAATTGTTTCCGTAATATTTTAAACAAATCTTATTAAAAGTTTTTTAGTTATTCTTTTCTGATAATTATTTCATAAACAAAATTCCATCTGTCGAAAGATAATTACTGTTAAATCAAACAAATTTAGAAACTCTTTTCGCATTCTTTAGTCTATTTATTGTTTTATCTGTTTAAAACAAATGTTTGTTATGTTAAATTGGATTGAATTATGGTACTTCCGTTGTTATATATATATATATATATATATATATATATATATATATATATATATATATATATATATGTATACAAATATAAAGCACACATGTAATTTTATGTGTAAATTGTAAATCCATTTAATCGTGATATACTGACCTCACACATGCTATTAAAATAATGTTAAAGTCATGGAAAATATATAAAAAAGTTTAATCTTATACACAGCTGTTGAACTGTTGCTGGGTGTACGCGGTGTATCTTTTATACTTTATGTCTTCGTATAATAAATTCGTACTCCTACGTTTAATATTTATATTTAGTATATTGAAACATATTCTACGTGAATTTTTGTCAACGAGATAATTATATTATATAAATATATGTACGTAAACTATAACAGACGAATATATAGAAGAATATATTCTGTCTGATGATTTTTTTATTTTATTTAAAAATACATTTAAACTACACATGAAGAAAATAAATATAAACTTTGTGTTAGAAAATAAATAGATTATTTATAGAATATACATATATAATTGCGATTCTCTAAATTAGAAACAATATGAGACTTTTTATACTCAAAAGTTTTTCGTCAATAAATACGAATATTTTATAAATCTAAAATACAGTGCTTAGTTTATTTTATGAGTTATATAGGGTCATCTAAATGTGACACCTAGTCGTGTGTTTTATTAAAAAGAAACATGTGTAAAGTTTCTTTTTAATAAAACACAAATCTAGATGTCGTATTTGGATGACCCTAAATATTAAAAAAGGTTTTAAAAATAGAGTACATTTTTAAGTTGTAATTATTTTTTTACTTATTAACACGGGTTTAATTTCAGCATGACTTCATTTTTATTCACACTTTCATCGGTACTTTATAATTTATCTATTTTTTTACTTTAGTACTTAACAACGTACTTATGATAACATATAAGTGATAAGTAGCGTAATAGTGAAAATATATATTTTGACAGTGTTTATAATTTGTAGTAAATCAAAGTATATCATATAAAATATTCTGGAAGACGCAATACAGATTTTATTTTACATGTTTCGCGTATATAATAAATTTCTTTCTTTCCACGTCGAACTTTTCGGTTGAAATATACTATACAATCTTTATATTTTCCTTTTAAATGTTAATAGAATTTATTAAATATTCTATTCACATATGTATTTAAAGATCGCCTGAATTTCCAAATCCTATTGTATAATTTGATTTTATGATCTAACAAAATATTGTTATATTTTTATCAGTCATATCTGTTTAAAATATTTTTATTAAAATTTTCAAAAAAATCTATACCGAGTTATATTTATAGATCCAACTGAAATGAAACTTATGTTAAATCTAGTCTAATATAAAACTATAAAAGACTACCATTATAAATCAAAATATAATTGTGTCTCCTTTTTTATCTTAGTGAAGATACCAATCCTGAGCAATAGACTATTAATGTAAACTGTATTACTAACTAAACGTGTGAATCATGGCATTAAATTTATCAATTCTTGTTTATTGATAATCACAAATTCCGTCATTTTTTAATTTAGTATTTTCCAAAATTTCTCAGTATGATTGAGAATTTTCAATAAAAGTTTCAGAATAAATTTCCAGTAAAAACATTCATAATTATTTACAGTCGTGTATATTTTTTTCAAGAATAAATCCAGTTTATAATCATCCAATTTTTAAAAAATATTATTAATTTAAAAAATATTCTCATAAACATTTAATTGTTACCTTCATTAAGTGCGAAAACTTACATAACATCAATGAAAAACTACTATTATTCTGTAAATAACACGAAATTCACTCTTATATCTAACTTTGACATATTTCTTATCAATTTACTACGTTCAACTCTAAATGACACTTTTCTCATTATATAAGATATTTATTTACTTGTACGCACACATAAATGAACGTTATTAGGAAAATCGCTTAAAATACGTCGTAAATTTATTTTTATGTCCAAATGTAAGAAAATAAAAATAGAATCTTACGTATTTTTATTTTCTATGTATTGAAAACGTCACAGACGTTTTATTTTTATTCACTTGGCTCATTGACTAATTTTGACGTGTATTACGTCTGAATATTTTCATTCAATTGTAATAGTATTTCGTATTTATATATATATATATATATATATATATATATATATATATATATATATAGTTTGCAAAACATCACTGGTATTTAAAGAAAAAATGAAAATATTTATTAAGTGTAGTATAACGAAAGAATCAATCACGTGTCCGAGAATATTTACGAAAACGTTATTTAACCTAATTTCATATATCGTTGTTATCAAATATCAATTATGTATGAATTGTGAAACAGACCCAGATATTTTATTTATAAATTTGTAGGAATTTTGCATAAACAATTGATGTCATTTCTAGAATGTTTTATATTAAATTAAAATTATTTTGACATATTTTTTAAGAACATTGTCATTTTTCATTTTTATGTACGTATTTATTATTGTAGGTCATAAGCGATAACATTTAATATATTAACGTTATATTGTATGAAAAATTAATTAATTAAAAAATATATTCGTATAATTATTAATCTTATAACTTGATTGTTAAAAAGTGTAAACTACAAATACATACATACGTATTTACATACATACATATATATATATATATATATATATATATATATATATATATAACTAAACAAATATATTAACATAGTAAAAAACTTGTCCAAAATCATTTAAATACAAATTTCACTATTCGTTATATAAATTATTCACTTTATCTTTTGATATACATTTCTATAGCTCTACTATCATCATCACAATGCTATATTAAAAAATGCTTCACAAACTCATTTGAATTATTTCTCTCTGTAGAAATCTTTGGTAATTTGTATTTGTCCAAAAATTTATAATGCTAAATTCCGAACAAAATAGATTGATCATAAATGAAATGTGTATGCACTTCAAGAAATGAAATGAATAATAAGTGATTATTAAACACTTTTATTAAATCTTATTGTATTAGGATAAGTGTTTCATTTATGTATAAAACATAAATTTGTTAATAATAAACCTGAAATTTTTAATCATAAATTTTCTTTACCGTGAAATATTTTCGAATCATAAATTTTTCGATAAATATTTTTTAATTTGTGTTTAAATTAAACGTTTATCTGTTTTAAAACATAATTGTCTCAAATTTTCACACAATCAAAAATAATAAATTTAAATTTTTTATTTCAATTTAAATTAAATATTCCTTCGTTCAAAATCAAAAGAATTTATTGATTTCAAATAATACACCGTTTCAGGAATCAAAAATCGACATGTTATTTTATTCTTGAAAGTAGGATCTATTCAAATAACCATAATTTGTAATTGCAAAATAAATACTGTTTCTAAAAAAAAATCCTAAAAAACGTCGTTTTTGCGCCTCGCAAGTGCGTATAACCCCTTAATTAAACATGTAAAACATAATTGTCTTTAATAAATAATATAATTTAAATATCAATTTAAATTAAATATTCTTTAAAATTTATTGATACACGTTTCAATAAAAAATAAAAGTTAATCTTGTTTCGGTAATTATTTTTTAATTATTGTACAACTCTTATTTACTTTCATGATAAATATCAAATTTATTTACAGACTCATATATACATATTATAATATGATTAAATAAATATCCATTGAACATAGAAACGAAATTAAAATAGATCAGTATTTCATTCTCAATGAAAATAAATCCCCAACTGAATTCCATCATTTTAATAAATTAAGTATGATTATAATCAATAAGAATCTGCCTTTAAACATATAAAATAAATATGCAGAAGAACCACCGTATGTATTACATTAAATATAACCGTGTAAAAATATAACATAGACTCACTAATTCATAAAGACCATGCATTTACATCAATGTGTAAAATATACTAATTCTGTTACTAAGTACTTCTTTTAAATGGTTTCATTACTCGTTTAGCAACAGTATTTAATATGTTTTTTTCCGAATCTAATTGTAATTCCAATAGACGACAAGAATTGAAAACATTTATTTTTAAGTATGTACACAATCTTTATTATCTAAGATTTGAGGGAAAATAATAAGATATTTATTCTAAAAGTTATAAGACAATTCAAAAAACTCATTTTATACAACAACATTTTTCCCCAAAAAATTGAAGTCAAAGCAACATTATTGTACAAATGTGAAAATATTGTCTCAAAATTTAAACGAAAATTATTTGAACTGATACCTTGTTGATTCCAAATAATTGTAAATAAAAGAAATCTGATGAAATACTACATTTGAATTTATTAAAATGTGATTACTTTGTTTATGTATATATAATTTCGCTGTACCATGACTTTTATGTTTTTCTTGGTACATCAGGTTCAAAAATCAATGTTTTATTTTATTTTTATCACATATTTGTCTGTTAAAATTAACAAATAAAAATAAAATTATTCTTCGTGTTAATTTTATTTTTTTCTACATTACGCCTTTATCCCATGACTTATAACTTATGAATATATATATATATATATATATATATATATATATATATATATATATATATATATATATATTCAATGTGTGTGGTATGTATCGTAGGTGTATTTGTATATATGAATAGGTGTATACGTTCTTGTATATTTATGTATATATACAATGTCATTGAGTGTTTGGCGAAATTTGCACAACGCAACACCTGAGTAAGTAACGATAAAAATGTAACATTGAATTCTAAATTCGTCTTTTTTCTTGGCCACCCTTAAATACAGTCATCCTCGTCCTTTCAAAATGATTTAATATGTTGTTTTTCTCTCACATAAACTTTTTTTTATCTTTTTTTAAAATAACAAGCAAACAATAAGTTAGAAATATATTTTTAACATAAAAAAATAAAACAAAATATTATTTATATATTCATTAACTTACTATAATTATCTACGAAAAAGTATTTTACCAATTTATAAAATATAATAAATTTAAATTGGTATTAAAAATCCAATTTTTTTTAACTCATATAGTATAGATTAGAATACATGTGTGAATAAATTTAATATCGGATTAGATTTTTTACTAAAATGTATAAAGCACAGTGTGTTTTATGTTTGGAATTTTAAAAATACGAAAAAGGAAAAATAAGGAAAAATTAAACTTCAATGCTAATATGAAAAACTTCCAAATTATTCATTTATATATATATATATATATATATATATGTATGTATGTGTATGTGTATGTATGTATACATACAAATCCACAAACAAAAAGTGTAACAAATTTCTTTAAATATGAATTAATGAGTGTTAATATATTTTTCCTAATCTATATTAAATTTATTTGTTGTTTTGGAACTGTGGCTGATTCACTTTACACAAATGAATTTTAACCCCAACACCACAATAATTTAAAGTATTCAATAATTACACTTTAAACTATTTAACACTTTAAACTATTGTGGTGTTGGAGTTAAAATTCATTTATGTAAACTATATTAAAATATTATTTAACATTACCTTGCAGTATTGTTTATAGATTATCGAGCTATTTTTAAATTGCTTTATATATTTTACATTAACAATATCTGTTTATTAATACTTTGAAATCCATTTTAAACAACTGGAATATTAAATTCACTAAATTGTTATTGTATTTTTCTACTCGTATTTCAAATATTAAGTAAACAATTACAGTTATGTAATGTTTTTTGCAGCAAACTATATTTAAAACAATCTTAAAAAATAAAATTAAGTACATTTCATTGCCGAAACCAATGTCAAATATTTTTGTTACATATATATATATATATATATATATATATATATATATATATATATATATATATATATATATATATATTGACATTGATGTGATTAACGTGACTAAACAATTAAGCAAAATTCATTGAAAGCAAAATAAACGAGCAAATATTTTCACTTAATGTATTTTTTCATTTCCGTGAAAACTGGCTAAAAATAAGAACAGTTGTAAAATGACATAATCCTGCAATGACTGGCTAACAATAGACAGAGTAATTCCTGCGGGATGTTGGCGTAAGGCAATAGGTCCAGAATTCAATTCCCCAGGATCTATTTTTGGTGCTGGCAACAATAATTACATTAAGGCGCCTTCGTACAAACAATGCCATAAAAAAATATTTGATGAAGATTATTGTATTTTGTTTCAATTTATGAATTGTGTATAATAAATGGATTAAAGAATTGTTTGTTTATTCTGCATTTTTTACTTATCGTTTACGTCAAAAATGTGTGTATGCATAGGTTGAAAACATATTTTTCTATTTGTTTGATTTGGTTTTATGCGCATTCTTTTAACGTAAGTGATTAATAAAAGGTCATATAATCAGTTTTTAAAAATAAAAGCCTTTATTTGTATTTTTTTACGTATTATAATGGATTTTAGTTATTATTAAATAGGGTTTAATTAATTTTTATGCGTTTTATTACAGCCTGAAAAAAATATAGAGATTTTTTAAAAATAACCAACACTTTAACATACACTGAATTTTTAGTCTATATATTAAAAATTTTTGAAGGATTACAAATACTTTATATAAAAAATATCTTTTAATTTAAAATTCGAAATTTTCACTGAATAAATTTTATCCGATTATTATTATCATTTATCGTATTCTCAACTAATTTAAAATGTATTTATATATATATATATATATATATATATATATATATATGGATGTGTGTGTGTGTGTGTGTGTGTGTGTGTGTGTGTGTGTGTGTATGCATATATGTATATAAAAATAATAACAATTTTTCAGTGACAATTTTAAAAATAAGCAAATTACAAAATGTAAATGAAATTCGCCACGTGCTAAAAAAAAGATAAGTTTCGAATCAGCTTTAAGTTAAATTTAAATATTGATTCTATGCGAGCAATTTCCGGTAGATATGTAAAAATTCTTAGTACAGAACAGTGTCTATTATTATTAAAATTGAAGACAAAATAAAAACAGGTAGACATAAAACTCATAAATAAAATATTATATATATATATAATATATAGAATAGTCAGTTTTTAGAAAATTTACATTCATATTTATGAACTACGGTGAAGTATAACAAAAAAAAAAAAAAAAACATCTTTGAAACAACAAATAAATTTAAAGTTCACTAGTATTTACGCTATATATGTATATGTAGATTGAAATAATTCTAGATTAAACAATTTATTGTTCATTTATTTAAATATTTTCGTGAAATAAATTTATGTATATAAAATTATTTTCATTTACTAAAATTTAGTTAAAATTTGTGAACCTTATTGTCTGTTCAAAACTTACAGGGGATAAAGATGAATAGTTTTTCTAATAAAAATTGTTTGAAAACATTTTTTTATTTATATGTTTATAGAATTTAAATAATTACATTATATATACATTATGTATTTATATATAATAAAGAGATTTAATCAAAAAATTAAAAAGGAAGTAACTAATAAATCAAAAAATCAATTGAATTAATTCTGAACAATTTTCAAAAAAAATGTATATTTAATACATAATATCACAAGCATTAAATCAAATGTTTTGAAGAATAAATTTAAATAAGACTGAAAATGTAGAATTCCAGATAAATTATTTAATTTCCAAATGAATCAACAAGCACAATTTCAATTGTGAATGTCATTCATTACGTCCAAAAATGTTATTAGTGAGATTCCCACTTTAATAGTTTTTATTGACTATTGTCGTTAATGCAATTGATTTATTTGTTCAAGTACACGTTCATTTATCATGATTTGTTCATTTGCGTGTGATAAATATTAAAATAAACATTACATCTAACAAGATGTGAAATGTGTCTGGGTAATGTGCATTCGTTCAATTTCGATACCTGTGAGCAAGAGTTTCAAGAATCGAATGATTTGTGGTGGGGAAACAGTACTGCGCAAACGTCAAAATTAGCGTAGGGTATCCACTGGATATATTGGCAATTTCAGTTATTTAGCATGCCAGTCTAGCTAGCTTTGCTGTGTTTGACGGTACAAAGATTTTGAAATAAAAATATCGTAGTGTTTTGATAAATCGTTATTAAATACGATTTTGTATCACCGATATAAAACAATTAGACAAATTGTCAATCTTCATCAGATATAGCACAATAGAATTACAGTTGTGATTTTTTATGTGTATTCTTTCGTATAATCTAAGAACTTACATGCCTTTGAACTGTGATTTGTGGATTTACGTCTAACGGAAAAAATCTAATGTGCTGTGGAAATTGTGTACACTCTATTTGACTGAATTAATTGTGTGCCTATTTTATTAATCGAAGTGAATTTTAATTCTGTATCTCGTTGCATTTGTCAGTAAGAAATGTCTCTCGCAAGTGTATATCCAGCTGATCTTCATTCACGCCACAGGTAATGCATCTATATTTTGATTTTGAAATCGTTTATGTTTAACGAGAAATATGTCAGTTGTTTTGTAATGCTACTGCAAATTCCATTAAAGAATGACCATGTAACAGACGTAACTGTAATTCTTCACATTCCTTTCTTAAATTCTTTTTGTTTCGCTTGCTCAATCGTGTTATTTAGGTTACAACGAAAACCGTACAACACGCCATAATAAAAACAACCGTAATTTTATACTGACAAACAACTTCGCAGTTTCACTTTTTTCATAAAAAAAGTATTCGTATCGTCAACTTAGTTACTTACGAAAGGTTTGATGATGTACACCATCTACTTCATACCAGTTTAATCCAGACATTAATTCTCGTTTCAATTGAACACTCGTTTCATAAATCTATTCATAAATATTACAGTTATCAAGGGAAATGCTCTAGCCTCCGAACTATACGAAATACAAGTCATTTTAATAAACATATTGTTCAGTACTGGATTCAATTATTACGTATATAATATCGTACAAGTTTCATACTTATTTATAATTTCAAGGGGATTTTATAAAAAAAATTACATTGATAATAGTAATTAGAACAGTAAAAGTATTGCACATTGTCATGTACATGTATGAATATAAAATGTCATGTTTTATTAACAAGTTTTTATGTCAGCTTGTTGAAATTGGGTCTGTATACTTGTCGACTATTAAAGTATTTATTTTTCTGCGACCTACAGCCTTTACTTCAAATTCACTTTCTCTACTTACATGAATCTACTTTGATTTCAATAATATTGATATAAACTTTTTTTAAAAATTGATATTACGTAGTACTTATAAATCATGTGTAAATATTGAATCCACTTTTGTAGACTATCGATAATCAACCCTATTTCGTGTTAAAGTATCATATTACTTTTTAAACAGCATTGTACACATCTATGATAGAAGTTCTAGGAACTGGGCGTAATAGCGTTGCTAGTCTGGCGCCAAATGGTTTTATTTTAATTTGTTTTTATTATCGGTATATAATACAAAATGTGTCATTCTTTTCCATGTATTTCATTGGCAATTAACATTTTAATGTAACCAATCGCATATTTGTAAAGAAAATTACATTTCTATTTATTAACGTTCATTTAAGAGATAATTTTTTTTTTTGACAATTACCTAATTCATTTTTTATTTAACATATATATATATATATATATATATATATATATATATATATATATATATATATATATATATAGATACACTTAATTTTCATGAAATATTTCAATAGTTATTTATATATTCGCAAAAATCTGTTTTATATAAAGTGTATTTCACATAAGTGAAACATTTTTATTTAACACAAGGTAGAGTAGCCTATTTGTACATGTTCTGATTTCACAAAAACGACCTTGTGTGAAGAGGTAATCGAGCAATCCCCGCTCTGAAGCCATTGCCCCATTCGAGGAATTATTACTGGTTTTTGTCGGCGATTACCAGTGGCTCCTACATACTGTTATGAAAGGACGTACATGTTATGGTCATCAGTAACGTGTCTTGTTTTGGGAATACCATGACAATATACACAGAATGTCAACAAAAAAGCTTACGAAAACTACTTAAAAAATTACATTGCACACATACTGGATAGAAACACGTTAAATGCACATCAAAAAAGTTGTTTGTATCTTATTACTATTGTACAATTATAAAATACAAACACGTGTCTCAATATGTATGTGTGTTTAGTAAATTATATATATATATATATTTATCAATTCAAAAAATGAATTGGTTTTTGTAGTTAATTTTAATGTAAAATTCAAATAATATAGTAATTTGTAAAATTATTTATTTCTTGAAAACCTTTTTAAATAATATGTTAAAAATTGTTTAGTAACAAAAAATTGAAATGTTGATAATTGTAATTGTAAAAAAAAACAACTGACATTCACTATTAATAACAATTTTTATCAAAATCTATAATTACTGAAAAAATGTATATTCTGTAATATTTAATGAAGATAATAGAAATAATAGATAATTTACATTTATATCATTTTTTACAGTGGTCTACGAGGTAGCCACAGCGTGAGTAGTAGTCTTGATGATATTCGTGCTCCTTTGGCAGCTACTGAACATGTGTTGACAATTGAAGAGCTCCGATTGCAGCTGAATAGCTGTTTCACCTGTGGTGTATCTTGGTGTGATAGGCATGTTAGCCTGGATTGCAGTGAATGTGGAGGCTATGCTTTAGAACGGCCTTGCCCTCTTTGTGATGGGATGTGTAGTCGTATTTGGAAGCGAGACCTAACTATGGTAGGTATTATTACTATTATGATATAAGTTAAAAATCATAAAAATAATTTTAATCGATCAAATTTTAAAGTTGTCAGAAGTGATATCAATAAGTTGTTTTTTATTATTTATAGTCTCATGCATGTGGAAAGGCCCGCTGGGAAGGCGAATGTGCCCAAAGGCCTTTGGCTAGACCTCAAGGTCCCACAACTGTTCCTAATGCAGCTGCTGCAGCCCTTGCTCATGAACTGTGTGCGAGGTTGGAGAAATTGCAAGCAACATCATGACGCCATTTCTCATTTTAGTCTTACGACTGCATAATGATCTAAGATAAACTGAAGGTGTTTTGTACTTGCTCGAACAATTATCAGTGAATCATAAGTTTTCATCAGAATTCAAAAATGTTTAGTGTATATTTGAATAAAAAAAAATTTAAAGTGTACCACTAGTTTCACCGTTCATTAAAAGTCATCTGAAAAAATTTTATTTGCTCAGATAGTGCATTCCTGTAGAAAAATTATTTTTAATATATGATCACTGAAATAATTCATTGAACTCATTTATCACTAAATTTCATTTCGTTTTATTTATTATTTTTAAATTGCGTAGAGTTAGAATAAAAGACAGATGATGCGCAAATTCACGTTTTATGTGAATTTTTTTAGGAAATCAGCAAATAGTAAATTGCAAATAAAGAATATTTTATTTACCCTGAATTTTGTACCATGTTATAAAGTAGTCAAATTCAAATTATGCCATTATTGAGAATTTCAGTCAACTAGCAAATTGTATAAAGAAAAGATATTTTCATTGATCTAAACTTATTTTTACAAACAGTAGTTTTCAAGAGGTAAATAATCTTTAGTATGATAAAATATTAATGTAAGTCTGTTCTGAAGCAATATTATAAAAATTTTAATAATAGCCAGTGAAGATACAAAATCAAAATTCAGTTGCTAAACTAATTCAATTAGAATTGTCATAATTATTAGTATTGAAATCTTTGATATGTATTACAGTCTTTGATTTTCTTTTTGTAATGTAAATTGAAAATACAAGTATTCTAGTATATATGTATGTATATATATTAGAGTTACTTTTATAAAATCTTCATTGGCTTTAATGTTAATAGTTTTCTGTATAAGTTTATATGTTAACATGTTGTGAAATGTATATCCATAGTTGAATCAAATGCAAAATTTTAATTGATTGGACATACAATATCTTTCACCAGTAATAGCCAAATTAGATACTAAGAATACTAAATTCAATGCTAAATTTACTTAATATGTCGTGTGTGTTTGTGTGTGTGTATGTGTATATGTGTGAATATATATATATATATATATATATATATATATATATATATATATATATATATATATATATATATATATATATATATATATATATATATATATATATATATATATATATATATATATATATATATATATATATGGTATGTGTGTATCTAATATTTTTTTAATATATTGCTTCAATGATTTGCTTTAATCACTTGATAGTATGTATGGAGCTGCCAATCTACTGAAATTGATTGTAATATCAAGATTATGACTGAAGAGAAAATAGATTCTGTAGTTAAAATTGTCATTTTAAATGTCAAATTTTACAAACTGATAGACATATTGAATACATAAAAGCTTATATATTTATATAGAATTTGGAAAATGTGATGTGTATATAAGAAAAAGAAAACTTGTTATTTTACAATTGTCAATAACAGTGTTATTTTAAGATCTGTCTTGCACAATGTAACTTATCTGTTACATTAAATACTAATAAGTATCTGAATCCTAAATTGTGTATTTTTTAATTTTGTTTTGGAAGGGTAAATATAAACTGTTTATATTGTGATGATTGTTTATTTTATTGAATAAAACCAATCTCAACTTGTATTCTGTGATCTTATTTCATTTTCCTGCCTTTTAATTTACAGGACACTTTTTTTTAAAAAATGACAATATCTGAAATAGTTCTGTGTACATGATATCAAATTAATAATTGATGTCTGTTTTTTAGGTATTGTTTGAAAAAATATGTAGTACATTTTAAAAATTAATTTACATATTTAAATAATATAAAAAAAACTTCATGTTACTAAAATGTAAAAGCTAAGAAATTAATATGATTTACTTTATAGGAAAATATGTATTATCAAACTGATAAACAATGTGTTATTTTAAATTTGTATATACATATATTTATAAGAATCAAAATAATTTGAGAAAATAAAATAATTCAGTAATAAATTTATATTACTTATTTTGTTATTTATATTTACATTCTTTTTTTTAAATAAAACAAAATTGGTTACAAATAATGGCAAAAGTAATCACTGGCTAGTAGAAATGTCAATATTTTTAATAGTTTATATAAAAATTGTTACCTTAAATGTATAGGGGTTCAAATTAAAATAATTGTTACATAAGTTATATAAATATGGTAAGTGAAATGATTTTATTTTTTTAATATTGAAATCTAAAACCAATTTATTTCATTTTATTTGTAAATGCACATACATTATATATATATATATAATTGATGTATTTTATTTCATTTTTGTTGTTCTAATTATGTAATCAATTTCATTTTTGATATAGATTTTTGCTCAAATTCTAATGTATTTTTAATAATCTTGAGTAAATATTGAATTGTAATTTGAAGAGCAAATACAAGTCAACAATTTTACAGTTTGTCTTTGTAGACATACGTTATTAACTTTTACAGAAAATCTACTTTCTTGTTTTTGAAGTTAATTTTAATATAATTATTTCAGTACATTGATTATAACTGAATATGAATTATAATTATGCTACTATATAGTCAATAATAAATAAAAACCAATTATATGTATTTCTTTATCCAAAACAATACATAAATGGATAAATGTTTCAGTTTGTTAACATTGAATTTATCTTTAACATCAAAATAATTTAGAAAATTTCGACAGAATAATTAAAATAAATAATTGTTATAATATATAAAAATAATCTATTACAGATATAACTGAAGAATAATAAAATATATTAGAATGTATAAAAAATGGTTTTTAAATTGTAATATTTTGTGAACTGTTCTTAATTTTCATTATAAAATGATATTACTTCATCAGCATAAATAATCTTATGATTCAAAATACTTCTATATAAAATACAAAATTTTCATTAGTCAAATTTATTGTAGTATTTGAAATGAAAATGATTCATTTAATATATGATTAAATTTGGAATTATATTTTTCTATTTTTAATTAATTATATATCAATAGCTATTTCTTATTCACATGCTTTTATTAACGTAGAAATTCATTTTTATATTATGATTCAAATTTATTGTGTATATATATTTATAAAAATCTAGTGGATGGTCTAGTCATTTTATTTTAAAAAATAATATAAAATTGCAAATTATTTTAGAAAATAAATATGTTAAAAGGCTTATAATAAAAAACAAAAGTTATGTGTATTAATATAAGAATAAATTAATTAACATGATATTAATGAACTTTATTAATATTTTCATAAATATGCCTCCAAATGTTTAGTATGAAATTAATATTAGTTATTAAATAATATATCAATTATGTAACAACAAATAGTTTTTTATTATATCAGTATTAATGAGTCTTAATTATATAATTCTCAAATCTAATATTAAGAATAATTATTTGAATATCTATTATATTTTTCACCAAAATTCTATAAAAATTAATTTTAAAAAGTTTCTGTTCTTCTGAACTTTTTAATTTATGTACAAAATAAGAAAATATTAATAAGTAACATTTTATTCTTGAGTATTTTCATTAAGAATAATAATGTATGTATTTTTAAACGGTTTATATTTCAGAAAATAAAAATATGTTTTCATTTAATTGATTCTTCGCAAATATTTACTTTTAAATTAATCATTTAATGATTGCATTCATATTATAATTAATTACTTATTTTATTTATAATACATAACACGCATTATTATTAAGTAACAAATAAATAGTAAAAAATATTTTTGGGTGTTTAATCATAATTTCATAAGTAATTTATACTAATATATAAATATTAATATAATTAATATGTTATTTATGTCATATAAGTAATTTATATTTTTTTCTTTATATTTAATTTATTTACCAACAGTATTTAAATAGTATATTATACATAACATGATAGAAATAAAAAATAAACTATAAGTATATTTTAAGAAAAAATGAAATATTTATTTTTATGATAATATCAACAATAATGAAATGATTCAAACATGTAATTATGTTAGAAGTGAAATTACAAATCAATTAACATTTAATAAAGTACAATAAATGAAGCATAACTTAAAAATTCGTACATTTTATATTGACTACAATTGTTTAATCACCAAATTGTTTAAAATAATATGGTAACTTTATAATTAAATATTACTATTTATGTTTCACACGATTGTTGCTCATAACGTAAACACACACCAATATTATCTTCGGGTGATGTTGAATATCTTCCTGGCCCAAACTGTATTCCTATATTGAATGGCGTTACAGTACTTTCTACTCTACATGGATTTTCACCTAAAGAGCATAGAGAACTGCCACAATGTGCAATATCACATGTTCCTGGAGCAACTGCGCCAGGCTGTAAATAAAAACTAATTGAAACAATAAATTTATATAAATAATAATTTAATAAATAATTATAAAATAGGTATTAGAAATGTATATTGAATAAATTCATAAAATTGAAATATCTCATTAGTCCAAACAAATAGCATCCTTTAAAAATATTGATTTTGAATTTCATATCAAAAAAATTTCAAGAATATTATATTTTCAATAAAAAAAATATAATAAGAAATTCAATAAAATTTCACTTTTTAAATTGCGTTCCTTTTCTTCCTATCAATAATATACACAGAAAATACATTATATTAAATTTAGTTTTAATATTTTTTATACAACCAAACATGTTTTTATAATATGTCTTTATATATAAAGATAGAGATGATAATTAATTACTTACAATTATAAAGTCTTCTGATTCACATGGCAATAAAATTTTGTCAATGCAAAAACGAGATTCAAATAAACGAGATTCAAATGTTCTTCCACCAATTGCGCCACCTCCAGAACCTGGATCGTCATTTATTTCATCATCATTTACGGGATCATCATTTACGGGATCGTCATTTACAGGATCGTCATTTACGGGATTATCATTTACAGGATCATCTTGTGGTCCATCCGCCGGACTATCTTCTGGTCCATCTTGTGGCCCATCTGGTAATCCATCTTGTAGTCCATCTGATGGTCCATCTTGAGCTCCATCTGCTGGTCCGTCTTGCGGCCCATCTAGTGATCCGTCTTGTGGTCCATCTAGCGATCCATCTTGTGGCCCATCTAGCGATCCGTCTTGTAACCCATCTGATGGTCCGTCTTGTAACCCATCTGACGGTCCATCTTGTGGCCCATCCTGTATACCATCTTGTAGTCCATCTTGAGCACCATTTTGAACTCCTCCGTCTTGAGGAACATCTTGTTGACCATTTTGAATTCCACCTGGTCCATCCTGCATTGTATTTAATGGATCTCCTTGTGTTCCTCCTTGTTGGCCATTTTGTAAAGTACCGAATTGTCCATTTTGCATAGTACCTTGACCGATATTTCCTGGTTGACCTATACCTTGTTGCCCATTTGAAACACCTGTTTGACCCATACCGAATTGACCTTGATTACCACTTGAACCTTGATTATTAAGCATCCCATTTTGTTGCATATTTTGGCCAATACGAAATGAACTTTCATCGCATGGTTCATAAACAATAGAACACATCCCCAATTCTTGACGAGTGCATATTGTATATTCTTGATTTGCTAAAAAGCGACCGTTTTCGGCAAAATTCATCGTCTGTATAAGACCTGGAAAAATGAATACTTAAATAACTAATTGAAAATATTTTTTTAAAGTTTTTTTTTTAAATATATTTACCCTTTTTATTGTTTATGAAAAAATTATTCAAATACCTTATTATTTATCAAAATTCAATTTTCATTATATGTATATATAATATTATTGAACATATTATTAAATTTATTTTTTTATAAAGACAATATATATTTATTTACCAGTACGTCCAGTATGAAATTGTAAACAACCAGCAGGAGCTCGTTGAGTGAAAGGTATTTGCGTAACTTTTATTTCCCAAATTCTTTTCGCGGTTTGTCTTTTCATATCTAATGTTATTGTTATTGGATCATTAATATTTTCTACATCATAATATACTGTAAATAATACATTGTGGATTTATATATATATATAATATATATATATATATATATATATATATATATATATATAATATTTAAACACCATTTTTAAATCAATTCATGTATCATATATAAATTTTATACCATGTTGTCCACTATTGTATCCACACAAACGAACATCTTTGTTATTTCCTCCTGATAAAATAAATACATCAGAATCACATATACCAGTACGTCGATTTGGCTGTCCCTAAAACATAAATTATGGTTTCATCAAAAAAAATTTATTTTAATATTTTTTATATTTTAATATTTTTTATAAATATCTATTTTATTTCTTCTTTACGATTGTTTTATTAATATCCATTTTACTGTCTTTTACAATCGGTTTTGATTCTAAAAAAAAATTATTAGAATCAAATTTAGATAGATATTTTGTGGTAAAAAATTGGTTAAATACTAGAAATAATAATTGAATACTTTTATAAAATATCGTAGTGTTGAGATGAGTGATTCATTTATATTGAAGTGAATTTGACGGAATACTAAAACCAATAGTGACAAATTGGTTTCCCTACTAATGAAATTGAAAAGATATCATAAAATTAAGATTAACACTGTGTTTTTTTTCACATCTTGCTTTCTTAGTCTTTTCTAATTGAGCATTTTGTGTTTATAAGATAAAAAAATATATTGACTCAATTATTAAATTTAATTTTAATAATTGAGTCTATTTTTTAATTCTCTATACGGTGCATTTATTACTTTTTTTCCATTAAATACATAAATAATATTCATAGAATATTTGTATTTTATGAAACTAATTTAAAAACATGGATATAAAAAAACCTTACCACATGAAAATGAATAAAATCGAGACGTAATTGACTTATATCCGAGTCAACTTTCATGATTTTATGTTTACATGTTATTTTTCCTTTATGTAAATTTGGGAAATCTGGACTAACAATGTACGTTATATTATTATGAACATCCACATCACACGAAGCAGTAACTAAAAAACAATAAGTTATTGTATTAACTTTATTAATTTTAAAGGTACATTTATATAATAATTTAAATAAATTTCAAAAATGCGAATATCCATCAATGTTTGATTTTCTAAAAATGTGTACATATTTTTAAATAATAATAAAAACTTATGAATAATTTATTTAAGTATTATCTATCAATCTATATCAGGCATCTTTGTCATTCTGAAACATTTACCAGTTTTCAATGCCCATCGTTATTTATTTTCCCAATCAGTTATCGTATTTTATTTATTATCACACTCATATCACTATCTTAAGTCCTCGATATTAAGATATAACATTTTAATATTTCTTAATAGTCCCTGCTTGATTACGTACATAATAATTTGATTTGTTATTTTTTTATGTAGATTAATCATAAAACTATAACAGTTCAATGAAATATACATACAAACACAGCAAACACCAAATCCTAAAGCACATGGGCCTTTCGAATCACCGTTCTGCATCCGGCACTCATATGTATTGAGACAAGTACCTGTAACATATTCCATTAATTAAAATATACCTAAAGAACATATTTTTCTTTGTTTAATTTATTGTCATAATCAAATATTTTACAATACACGTTTGTAGTGTGTTTAAAAAATATCTGAACTAGCATTGTTAATCTTTAATAATAAAACGTTTATTTTTTTTACAAAAAATGTTTTACTATCTGATTAAATGTTATCCACTCTCAAGTTACTCATCCACTTGTGAAGCATAGTGTACATTTTTTTAATACACCTTATACATTCGTGTATCAACATTAATAAATTTTAATAGAATTTACACTTTACTTGTATTCAATAAATATAACTAAGTATTTAATTTAAAAAGTGTTTAATAAAGTTATATATATATATAACAAATTTATTTAATTTTATACAAACATACAATTTAAAATAATAACAAAGAATATTTGTATGTGTATATTTACCTGTACGTCTACCATCGTGTGAAAGACATTCATCATCAACAGGAACAGGGAAAAAATTAAGTACTGAAAATAAAAGAGTGAATAGTTTAAAAAATTATGTGCGATTTAACTTACAACAAAATTTAAGTTATTTGAACTATGATTAGTTTGATATAAATATACAATGAAACTAATTTTTTAAAAACCTCGATAGTTCAATAAAAATATTCTTTTATTTTCATATCACTATCATAATACATTTAAAACATCAAATATGTAATAAATAAGGTAAATGCCCTAATATATTTATTTTAATACTAACTGTATTTTAAAACAAGTACAGTAAATGTTGGTTTATATTCACTGCATGATTTTTACCTAATTTAAATATATTAACATATTATTTATGAACATTCTTAGAAGTAAATGTAATACCATATTTTCCGTTGTCATTAAATACCGCTCGAATTTTTCGTATTTCTATTTGTACAACTGACAAAATAAATACATTTTGTGAAAAAGATAAACAAAGAAGTGCATTTTTAATGAATAAATAAGTTATATAAATTATGCATTGTGCATTAAGCATATAAGTACACCCATATATGTACATATATATATGCTATGTGTTACAAAAATTCTGAGATACATTAATAATATAAAAAAATAATAGAAATGCCAAAATGTATTCAATATATTTATTCTCGATGAATAATTCATACTTAGGATTTTTTTTGGTGTTTGTTTCTTTTATTTCATCGAAAAACCAAGGACATTGAAAAAAAATTTTCATGATTCATATTGAGTTCTATTTTTCGATTAATTTTATATTCATATATAGATGTATACATACATACATTATATACAACGATTTTTCTTTAGAACCTTCTTCCGAAACTTTCAAATTTAACACAAATCGTTCGAAAACACAAATATATTTTACTCAATTTGTTTATTTTCTCATATAACCCTAATCCCTTTTTGTATTATAAAAGATGGTCTTTTTGTATCTTGTACAAATAAAACCTAAAATTATATTTTTAAGTTGGTTAAATTAATTTTTATGATTAAAGCATCAAATGAAATGAAATACAATATATATTTTTTACAAAATACTAAATATTTTTTTTAATTTTAGTGTTTATTCTTTTTTTATTATTCTTAATTTCAAGTTAAATGTATTTTATATATAACTATAGAAAGATTATAAATTACTCGATTTATTTTTAAAAATATATTCATTTAAATGTTGCTAAGTAACATATATTTAATGGGAAAATTCATTTAAATAAATAACAGAGCTTATTTTTCTAACAATTGGCGAACTACGACTTTATTATAAATTACATTAATTTAAGTTTTATTAATACGTGAAATATAGTCAAATTTTTCCCTTATATATATATATAACTTCCCTAATATTATCCTAATATACAATTTATAAAACTTGCAGTTTTTCCAAAACCGTACAAAAATGCTTTAACTTTTTGTATTAAATATTATTTCATTTTTTACATAACTGTAAAAGTTCAATAAAAATATATTAATATTGTTTTAAGAAATATTAGCACATGAATACTTATCTATACTGAATTTTTATATTAAAATAATATATAAAGCAATTAAAGATATTATATATGATTTTATCAAATAATTATTAACTTATTTAAAAATATATGTTTATGATTTTTATAAACTTATTCTTATACTTTCATAGCACTATCTTCAATGACCTACAATAACATATATTTACTTTTTTAATATGCAATGATTGCTACAAATAATGTAAGTAAAAGTTAAAAGTAAAAGTCTTATATAATATTGTACCGTTAGAAAAGAAATTACAATTATAAAAATAAATCCAAACTAAATTGAGCATAAAAATTGCACGATTTAATTTAAATATTGTCATATATTAAAATGTTTAAATGTCATCAATAAGAACATATGTTCAATTTAAATTAATATTACTATTTCATTTACTGCTATTTTTGAAATAAAATATTAATCTATATTTGCTTGGACAATTTTTTTTAAATGAAAATACTGTTGAGTTTAGTTTATATCTTTGAATTTTAGATTTTTTCTTTTTATAGAAAAGTAATAATTATACAGGAAAAGAACTTATTTTCAAATTATATATATATATATGTGTGTGTGTGTGTGTGTGTGTATAATGTACATACAACATGAATATTAAAAATTGAAAATTGGTATTAAATCAAACAAGGTTTATTGAAAAAGAGTAATATTTTGTCAGAGAAAAAACGAAAAATGACACAAAATTATTCATGTAACTTTGTCAAATATTATTTCCATAATAATTGAATAAAACACAATTGTAACACAAATAACTGAATAAAGTGGACAATAAATGATTATGTGGGTGAAATATAGTATTAGAATAAGTATTAGTTCAATATAATACAAAAACAATGTTTCAAATAAGAATATTTTGATAGACGAATAAAGTAAATTGATCAAACTACAATAACAAAGTTGTTCGATTTATGGATAACAGATTATAGGAGATTATTAATCCAAAAAATTATTCAAATATATATTTAAAACATCATGTTATTGATATTAAATGATTGCGACCAATTGGTCCAAATGCTTCTATGTGATTAATTTCTTCTACGATAATTTGTTTTTATTATATGTTTTAAAAAAGGTAAAATAAGATTATGTATATTTAATAGTTAATAATATAAATAATTACAAAATCTATTTTCTGCTTATATGCTTACAACAGTTAATTAAAAACGTGCCTCATCTTTGATATATATATATATATATATATATATATATATATATATATATATATATATATATTTAAAAAATAATAAAATTGGGATTAAATATATTTCATCAAAATACCTCAATACTTAAATCAAAAAGTCTTCTCTGATAAGAAAATATTCAATCAATCCATTTTAATAGTTTTATCTATGGCTGTGAAATGAATTCTTAAAGTCCAAATAATTCAAAGACTTCAAGCATGTCAGTAACCAAAAAAAATTATATTAAAAAGAACAAAAAAATATATGATAAAAATCAAATGAATTCGAAAATAAACATGAGTAAGAGACATCATAAAAAGAGTAAAGAGTCTGAAATGAAAATAGGAAAGATTTATTGCAAAAAGAGGAAATAATCAAAATTATTGTGTAGGAGGCAAAAATATGAAGAAGTTAAGAAAAAGATTATTATTAAGAATTTTATTGGAATTTTTGGATATTAAGAGACTATGGATTTATTAGAACTTGAAGAGATTAGAAGACACTTTTATCCAACAATGGATTAGCAGCAAAGACTGGAAATGATCATACATATATACAACAAAAATAAAATACATAAACCTTTAGATTTTCTAGACGATGAGTCGTTGTTCATGTTACGATCATTATTAATAAATTGTTTATTTGTGTTATTTGTCTTGTGGTCAATAAAATTTCCATCGCCCCATATATCGTACGTTGGCATCACTGGCGAAGAGAGTATATTTTGAAAAACGCAACTTAATAAATAAATTACAAAAAAGCACGACTGAATTTGAACACTACACAAAATGAGTTTAAACATTTTGTTTGAAAATTAAATACATACACATATATTTATTGGTACTAACACACTTTTGCTAAAATATTTATTATAGCGTCAATTAGTTTTTCATTTGAAAAATACATATTTATTAATTTCACATTACACCGATAAGTGTTTTATGACCGTTTCCGATTTATCACATATTTACACTGATATAACTAATACGAATGTCAAGATCACACACTGTTTCCATTCTTATAGCATCTCGTGTAATGTGTGTCAGGTGTTTCTTCAGGTCATTCATTTGACCACTTTACAGATTGCAACATAATATCAAGTTCTCCGTTATACGAGTTTACGTTGATATATTTCTCGGTCCAAATATAAGAACCTAGTGCCGTCAATAAAAAGTATATATATCTTTTCCTGTCTTCTTATATTTATTTTTGATCATTATTATTTTCTTAATATATATTTTTTATAAAAAGAATATGCGATTTTTAATTATATCGTTATTAAATTTTATTCCATCTTCATCCGCAATTATTCATTTAAAATTACATGTTATATGTGCAAATTAATTGAAATCACGTAAGCATGTTTTTTTAATATTGGAACAAAGTGAACGGAAAATAGTGCAAACACATATAAATATTTTTTTTACTTGAATATTTAAAAATTCTCGAATCATGTTTCACAGACATCGATTATTGACCGATTAACCTTTTTAAAAATGTGAAAAATATATACGCACACTGTACAAATGTAAAATTGAAGCTATTATCCATTTCTTGATTTACACCACTATTATTAGTTTAATCTATTTAATTGAATAAAAAGATATATATATATATTTAAAACTGCAAATTACTATAAATTTTTTTAATAGATATTTGAACATGAAACCATGAATAATTCATTCATAGACACATCTTTGTTTCTTTACTAAAGTCTTTTCCCTAGTTTATGATTATCTTTTTAATTTTCAGTAGCTAAAATAACTGTTATAACTTATTTTTCTATTTAAGGAAAATCTACGAAAAAATGATCTAAGAAAGAAATAACTCATATTTTCTAATTAAATAACACAACAATTTAATCACTTTGATCCATAGTAGTGATTTCAACGCATATATATATATATATATATATATATATATATATATATATATATATATATATATATATGCGTTGAAATCACTACTTTTTACTTTAAATTATTTTTTAATCATATTTATTGTTTTCTTTATGTTCATATTATATTTAATTATTGCATTTATTCAATATAATTTACAAATATATCTCTCAATTTTGTCATTTATTTTATTCGCCTACTAAAATTTAAGATATTTTAAACACATCTGTTGTAATATTTTTTTAATACTTTTGTTATTAAAATAATATTATCATTTTCTATGTATTTTTTAACATGAGACAAAAGCCTGAGTGTAGAGTGATTTTAAAAATTATATCGGCGATAGCAAAGATCTACTATTAGAGTCGTTCTAACTAAACAAATCTAAGAAATAAGTCAAAATAAAACCACATATCATCCTCAAAAATATCGAAAATATAGCAATGGAATAACAATTATTTTCGAAAAAATTACAAAGTATAAAATCAATATTGTTGTATTAACATACATTAAGAACAACATTTTTTTTTAGAAAATATATCCATTTTATAGCATAGGAAGTAAGTCATAAAAGCATATTGGTTATTTTTTATAAAAAAAATGTAAGAACTGTATCGTGAAAAAAATCATATTTAAATTTCAATGTATAAATACTACGAGTCGTTTGATAAGTCCGTGTAAATTCCGAAAGATGGCACCACTGGTGCATATCGAGGTTAATTTTAATTAGTAGCACCTCTTGGAAGAACACACATCAAGTTTCAGCCATATCGGTCTATTACTTTGTGTTTGACAATCGGAATTAAGGAAATCGAGTGATTGTCAAATAATGGACGAAAAAGAATTTGGCGTGTTGATTAAACACTACTTCATTAAAGGCAAAACGCCTCAGGAGACTAAACAGAAGCTTGATCAACATTATGGTGCCTCTGCACCTTCGATTAGTGTGGTTTATAAGTTGTTTCAACATTTTCAGAGTGGCCATATGAGCACAAGAGACGTATGTAAAAAATATTCGTTTAATTTTGCTTACATTATATTTTTATTATCCTATATAATAATCACAATTATTTTTTTAGAAATGAAAAATGTTACATCTTATATCCTAAATCAACTTGCAATGCTTTACTAAATAATTATATATATTATTTTTCAATTATCATTATTTATTATATATTTTTCATATAACATAACTGTAATAATCAACTTTCAAATTAAATAGTTCAACAAGTTAATTCCTTTTATTTTAATACTTAAATATTATTTTCTAAAATATGAAATTATCCCTTCTTTATATACTATATAGTTTTAATGTAATAAAATATGAACAATGTTACTTTTACTGGAAAGTAGGTATATATATATATATAATTAAATCTGTGAAATAATTTCAACGAGAAAACTCGATTTCTGTTCAATAGTTAACTACACGTGATCTTAATATTCTAGTTCTTATTTACATATTCACATTATTCAAATACATTCCCAGAGTAACTATTATCAGCCATATGTTAGATCTAGTATATCACAAATATCTGTTTAAAAATCATTATTTTTATTTGTAATATAAAAATAACATCAGACAACTACCAGATAAAAAATGCATTCCTGGAAAAAAGCATCTCTTAAAAAAATATGGAATTGTGTAATTTAATAAGAACAAATGACCTTAAATAGGTATGAAATAAAATTAATGTATATAATTTATTGTATAATATATAATAAATATATGAATCGTTATAATTTAATATTCTGCAATGTTAATAATTTTCTTAATTATATATTCAAAATATATATAGATCGTCTATTCAAAAAAATAACAGACTTAATTCTAATGGACAAATATGCATTTCAAGTAAAAGAATAAAAAATCTCTTCACTTTTAAAAATATATATACTTTTCAAATATATCTAATATATACTGCAGCAAAGTATTTAAATGGTTTAATTACTTAATAATTAAAAAAAAAGAATTAAAAGGAGTAAAATTTGTATTATTTTTTAACGAGTCCTTAAAAAAATTGTTGATAAATTATTTGAATACAATATCTGTCTAATAGCTGTATTTGACATTACTACAATTTTCGTCTTTTCTCAACGCATTAACCATTATTTTTTTCAACACTTCAACTATAATTTGACAAATATTTTCCTTTAAGTTTTTCAAAATCAGCGGTTTATCTTTATAGACGTTTCATTTCAAATAAGTTTAATAGAAAAAATTAAAAAATAGATGACTTTAGCCAGTCGATATTGTTAAGATAAAAGATGAATTAATTGATCTAAAAACATATTTTTTAAAATATTGATAATTTCTTCGACCGTCTGTGATTACTGTCTTGTTAAAACAATATGTTTATCAGACCTTATTAATACAATTCGGTTATCAAAAATTCGTTCAAAGTTACTTATCACCTCAGGGTATCATTTATATTATTCTCGAAGAAAAACTATCCAAAACAATAACTAAGTGAATTTAATATTAATTCATGGTAACCCGAGAATTTTCAGTGCCCCCATATAAATTATTGTTTGTTAACATGACTACTTGAATGAAAATGTGCTTTTTTATTCATAATAATTGTTCAATAGAACCCTAAAATGTTAGGACAAGAATTTCCTAACGTCTTTATTATTCGATTCCAAAACATAATTGGTAAAACCACATAAAACGAAAATCAAGACTAATTGAAATCGATTAATTATTTTTATCACTACTTGTATATATTATTTTGCCTTTTTTATCTTCTTTTTGACTTTCTATTTTATTTTAATTATAATATTTTATTTACAAATAAAAAATATTTATAAATAAAAAAAATAGTTCTAATGTACTCTATTCATAATTATATAGTGTTTTATGTATAAAATCGAACCAAGTATTTAAAATATTAGAAGCTACTACATTATCATGTAATGCCACTTTAATCTAATATTTGAGCTGGTCAAAAATGCAATTAATTTATCGAGATATCACTTTAAACCCCATGAATATTTTGATATTATTTAGATTCATACGATGATTTCATTAAAAATCCAACATAAAAAAAGTATTAGGCATACAAAAATGTGATAATATTGGTCAAATATAATCTTCAAACCAGAATTTGT
The DNA here is from genome assembly GCA_029203775.1 of Neoneuromus ignobilis. NCBI lineage: Eukaryota > Metazoa > Arthropoda > Insecta > Megaloptera > Corydalidae > Neoneuromus > Neoneuromus ignobilis. The sequence goes on along the minus strand of CP092092.1, from coordinate 27,935,266 downwards.
TTAATTCAGTTTCAAACCTAATGAATTCTTTTGTTACCATAGATGTCGTATTTATTTAACCTACGATTTTTAACATTGAATTTTCATAAATAATAAAAAAAATGTCAAAAGTAGAGTATTAAATTATAATTTATTACAGAATTTTAACAATGGACAGGTCTGTTAACGTATCGTAAATAAATATAAAGGTTTTAAACTATAATCTAAAGAACGCAATATTAATTTTATTTTTATTACATAGTTATAAATAAAAATGTTTCGAAATACATTACAATTCACTTATAGAAATATTTTATGTAAACATTTATTTTTATATGGTTTTGAATTGAAGTAAGTTAAAAAAAACTGTATAATATTTATTCTCTTGTGTACCACTGTTCAATTTTTTTATAGTTACAAAATAATACCAAAATGTTTAAAAAAATCAAATTTTGTTCCAATAAATTGTACAAAAATTATGTACAGACAGATAAATACCACACACAAATTATTAATGTTTGTACAAACTCAAGATACTCCAAATCCAAATAGTTTGAAATTTCTACCTGGTAAATCTGTAAGTATTTTACGTCAATCAAAAGAAAAAATAATTTAATTAAATATTTTTATAATTAATTAGGTACTTGAGCCAGGACAAACTATTGATTTTCCTAATGTAGCTTCAGCATATTGTTCACCTTTAGCAAAACAAATTTTTCGAATCGATGGTGTTCGGGGTGTATTTTTTGGTCCTGACTTTATAACAGTTACAAAAAAAGATGAAGAGGCTGAATGGAAATTATTAAAACCAGAAATCTTTGCAGTAATAATGGATTTTTTTGCAAGTGGACAACCTATTTTAACAGATGTACAACCTAATTCAGATACACGTAAATATTTGTTAATAGTTTATAAATAAAGTGAATTAAAATATTTAAATTCTATCAATTGTAAAAAAATACTGTAACAATCATTTATGTATCACTACTTTTTACTATAATATCTAACATTATTTTATTCATAATTTAACTTAATTATTTACATTCATATAATTGTATTAATTTAGAAATAAATGAAGATGACAGTGAAACAGTGCAAATGATTAAAGAACTTCTGGATTCTCGAATAAGACCCACTGTTCAAGAAGATGGTGGTGATATTACATTTATTAGTTTTGAAGATGGAATAGTCAAGTTAAAAATGCAAGGTTCTTGTTCAAATTGTCCAAGTTCACTTGTAACACTTAAAAATGGTATTCAAAACATGATGCAGTTTTATATACCTGAAGTCTTGGGTGTGGAACAAATTGAAGATGAAGCAGAAGTGTTAGCTAAAAAGGAATTCGAATTATTAGAAAATAAAATTAAAACCAAAGGAAGTGATAAAACGATTTAAATAGTTATTGTAATATAAATGTATGTTGATATAAAATGTTTCATATATTTGAAATTATATATAATGTATTTAATTTTTTAAATATATAACAGTAGATCATATATTTCGTATAGACATACATTTTAACCATTTACTATTGTATAAATATTTAAATTTTTGAAATTAGAAAAAAGTTGGGTCAGTTTAAAAGTTCTATATAATATTTTCATACATGTACATATTTATTCTAAGTACTAGAAATGTATTTTTTAAAGATGGATAAATATAATAAAGTAGAATACAATAAATAATAATATTTAATGTACATTTGAAAATAAAGGACTTAACAATTGTACTGTATTTTGAAATCGATTTTGTGTATGTTTATAATACAACGCAATTAATTGAAGCTAACTTCATGATATATAATTGTACATATACTTCATTGCAGACTATAAATATTACAGAATGATAGGAGGATGACATTCGTCAGCTGAAAAGATAAAAATACAATTAAAAAATACTTTAACGGTAATAATAATAATAAAAGTTAATTTAAACTATTCTTAACGTCATTTTATAATTATTATTTTTCTATGTGAACCACTTCATACTGGATGACATCTTATATAACGTTCATATAAATATATAGACAAAATGTTGCGAATTTCATTTAGCAAAACTGTGACATCTATATCTTCATCACCCCACAAACTCCTTCTAACGAAAGGGTTTGCTGATGTAGTTAAAAGTCCAACAACAATTGAAGTCTTTATTGATGATAAGCCCGTTCAGGTTGAACCTGGCACAACAGTGCTACAAGCTGCTGCAAAAATAGGAGTTGAAATACCTCGTTTTTGTTACCATGAACGTCTAGCAGTAGCTGGTAACTGTAGGATGTGTTTAGTTGAAGTTGAAAAATCTCCAAAACCTGTAGCAGCTTGTGCTATGCCTGTTATGAAAGGTTGGAGAATCAAAACAAACTCAGAAATGACACGAAAAGCTCGAGAAGGTGTCATGGAATTTTTATTAGTAAATCATCCGTTAGATTGCCCAATTTGTGATCAAGGTGGAGAATGTGATCTTCAAGATCAGTCAATGGCATTTGGATCTGATAGATCAAGATATACTGATATTGAGTTTTCAGGAAAAAGGTAAAATTTTCTTTACAAAAAAATTAATGTTAAAAAACTAAATTGTACATCTTTCTAGAGCTGTGGAAGATAAAGACGTAGGGCCATTGATCAAAACCATCATGACGCGTTGTATACATTGTACTAGATGTATTAGATTTGCTTCAGAAGTTGCTGGTGTAGATGATTTGGGCACAACCGGTCGTGGATCTGATATGCAAGTGGGAACATATGTTGAAAAAATGTTCCTGTCTGAGTTATCTGGAAATATAATCGACTTATGTCCTGTTGGAGCGCTGACAAGTAAACCGTACAGTTTTACTGCTCGTCCATGGGAAACACGAAAAACAGATTCAGTTGATGTGTTAGATGGAGTCGGTTCAAATATTATTATTTCAACAAGATCTGGAGAAGTCTTAAGAATTTTGCCACGTATTAATGAAGAAATCAATGAAGAATGGCTTTCAGACAAATCACGATTTGCATATGATGGATTAAAACGTCAAAGACTAATTGCACCCATGTTGAGAGATAATAAGGGAGAATTATGTGCAACTGATTGGGAAAGTGCTTTACTAACAGTTGGCAAAGCAATGAAAGCTGATAAAGTAGGAGCAGTTGCAGGAGGCTTAGCAGATGCTGAATCTTTGATAGCACTTAAAGATTTACTAAATAATCTTGGATCAGAGCTTTTGTGTACTGAACATACTTTTCCACTTGATGGTTCCGGAACAGATTTACGTTCAAACTATTTATTGAATTCTTGTATTGCTGGCGTAGAAAAAGCTGATTTGGTATTATTAGTAGGGACAAATCCTAGATTAGAAGCTCCTCTTTTAAATTCGCGTATACGTAAAACATACGTTCATCATGAGCAAAACATAGCAGTTATAGGTCCAAAAATCCATCTTACCTATGAATATGAACATTTAGGAGATAATGTAAATATTCTTTCTGAACTTCTAAATAAATCTCATCCATTCAGTAAAAAATTAGAGAATGCTAAAAATCCATTGATTATTGTTGGTGCTGATCAATTAAAACGTTCAGATGGAGCTGCTATTTTATCAATTTTACAACAGATTACTATAAATTTGTCCAAGACCAGTGATTGGAAAATTTTAAACATTCTTCATAAAGTTGCTAGTCAAGTAGCAGCATTAGATCTTGGTTATAAACCTGGTGTTGATAAAATACGAGAAGAGAAACCTAATGTTTTATTTTTATTAGGAGCAGATGAACAAGCGATAACCAGAGATGATCTACCTAAAAATTGTTTTATTATTTATCAAGGTTAAAAAAATCAATTCTATTCGTTATATGTCAATGCAACTATTATTTAATGTATTTTAGGACATCATGGTGATGCTGGTGCACAAATAGCTGATGCCATTTTACCAGGAGCAGCATATACAGAAAAGCAAGCTACATATGTGAACATAGAAGGTAGAGCTCAAGAAACATTAGTAGCTGTAACCGCACCAGGATTAGCGAGAGAGGATTGGAAAATTATTCGAGCTCTATCAGAAATCATAGGTAAAAAATTGCCTTATGATACTCTAGATGAAATTAGAGACAGGCTTACTGATGTTTCTCCAAATTTAACACGGTATGGAGATATTGAAACAGCAAATTATTTAGCTCAAGCTAATGAATTAGGAAAGGTAATGAAAATAATTATTTTTATTTTAATTAAGTGTTGTATGTGATTCCTTAAATGTATTTTTTAGTTGGCTAAAGGACAATTATCACAATCACCTTTAGATGTCAAACAAAAAACTTTAGAAGACTTCTTTATGACTGATGTTATAAGTCGAGCATCACCTACAATGGCAAAATGTATTGCAGCTGTAAAGAAACAGCAGCAGTCAAACTGTTAAAAATCTAAAATTAACTTTTTAATTTATTTGTATTCTTTTTAAGAAAATAAATATTGTTTGGAAATAAAACAATATATTTTTCAATAAAACATATTAGTAAATATAGTAACAAAATTAAAATAAATTGTTTAGACCACCAATAGTTGTATAGTAATATTGAATACAATTAAAATCAGTGAATTATTTATTTAATTAGTTACATTTTAAATCCTAAGTTTTCATTTAATTGTATAAAGTTGTTTGTTAGGATTGAAATATATTTTTTCCTAATCTTTTTCATGTATAATTTTTTTATGGAGTAAATTGAAATGTTTCATGTTATATAATGAGTGTTTACAAATCTATATTGTTTATATAAATTCAGAATAACATATATGTAGTTATTTAATATCAATATATTTTAATATAATTTTTGAAGTATGATTGTGATGAATATTTCCCCTTTTTAGCACATTTTAAAATAGATAATACAAATACTAAAATACAGCCAAAAAATGTCATAAAATGTATAATATGCAGAACAAATAGAATAATAATTTAATATTTTAACAGTGCAAATAAATGAATATATATATATATATAGAGAGAGAGAGAGAGAGCACTTATCATTGTTTTTATATAAACCGGGGCTATATTAGAATACTATATTTATATTTTTTCTTCTTTGTATTGTATATTCAATGGTTTGTTATTACTAAACGTCATTTTTATATAACCTTCAAATATATTTTATTGCGCAATCTTACATTAATAAAAAGTACAATTTTAAAATGGGAAATAATAATAATAAACCGATAACACTTGCAAATAAAGACACATCTTCACATGTTACTGATGGATCGACTGAAAAAAAGTTAAAACCTTGTTGTGCATGTCCTGAAACAAAACGAGTTAGAGATGAATGGTATTTGTAATTTTTATTGTATATTTAAGTTTGTGTATATTACTTAAAAAAAAATAATTTATCGTTTATTTTAATCGCTAATTTTTTTTCAGTATTTTACTAAAAGGAGAAGAAAATTGTAGTAATTTAATAGAAGCACACAAACAATGTATGAGAAATATGGGCTTTAAAGTGTAAAATTTTGTCAATCAATTATTAGCCTCATTGTTGTTATAGATGTACCAAAAATGTAATTTATTAATATTAAGTTATTAAAAGTTATGAAATAAACAATAAAACAACTTAAGCTATCAATCATTTTTACCTATTTTTTTAGATATTAAATTCATAGTTACTAATATTATGTACTATAATATATAAAATAATGTTTTTCATAAACAACTCTATAATTGTATAAAAACATATATATCTAATTATTATATTTTATATTTTTGAATTGCTTATATTTAAATTATGTAATTATCAATTGATTTATTATTATTTTAAAGTTAAAAAAATGTAGTTATGTTAAAGAATAAATATTTTAAATAAATCATTCTTTTTATGTCATATAGTGGCAGTAATCAGTTAACATGAATTATATTTATTTTGTCTTGAGAATTTAGAATAGAAATATATTTTTAATTCTTAAAAATCCATAGTGGCTACCTTGTTATCAAGCTCTACCTTTTCAAGTAATGTATATTAAAATACTACAATAATTAAATACAACAATGGTCTTCTAAATGTACAAATCCTAGTTTGGATCCTATCCAAATAAAACAAATTAATGTTTTTTATTGATTTCTGAAATTTATTTTTTTAATGTATGTATATATATATATATATATATATATATATATATATATATATATATATATATATTTAATATAAATATTTAGAATGGCATAGCTTCATTTTTAATTTACAGTTAAGATTTTGAAAAAGTTACTGCATTAAATATAACATGGGACATGCAATAGTATAAAAATTTCAAAAATATTGTATAAGTGAAGAAAATAAATGGAAAATGAAACAGCTTAAAAAATTGTGAGTGAAATTTGAATTTTATTTTGTATTACACAAATGAATTAATCGTCTCAACATCATTAAGATTTTATAAAATTATTTAACAACATTTATTGTTCACTTTATTCGCTGATGTTCACCTCCATGAGTATGTTTTTTATCATCAGAGCATTGCATTATAAAATCTTGTTTGAATATTACCGCCATTCTGTTCAACTATGCAATCAATTGAACACGTGTTTGATAAGAATAAGAACATTGGTTGCTAGGAAAATAGGCAATTGTAGAATCATGAATAGATATACAACTTCAGCTTTTATTATATTATAAAATATATTATACAAAATGTTCATTATATAATTGTTCTGCCTGTAATATTTAATTTATATTTAGTAATATATTATAAATTATCTATAGAAAATAAGTACGAATTTGTTTAACTATTAATGTACAAAATCTTTCGTTTATCTGTTAATTTTTTTTATTTTTATAATTATGTGTTTTAAAATTGAAGTTATATGTGATTTATATATTTTTTTTAGGGTTCATAAAATAATTTATCTTTAAACAGTACATTTTTAAAAAAAGTCTAATAAAAAAATATTGTTTGCATTGATATATAATGAACACAACTGCTATTTTTCCAATTAAATATTATTAAAGATATTTTATCATTTTCTAAAAAAAATGATTTAATTTCAAAATAAAGACCTAGCAAAAATTTGACATTTTAAAAAGTGTTTAATTATTTAATACGATACAAGCAAATATTTATATTAAATTCTTTTTTGAAAATAATACTTCAAAAAAATTGAACACTTCTGAAAAAGAACGTTATTTTAATTTTAATAAGAATTTATTATTATTCCATTTTATCAGCATTTATTTTGTGAATACACGTTTATTTGTAAGTAAAATATTCATATTAAATAGTAAAAAGTTATTACTTCAAAGTATTAATGAATAATAATACAGAAGTTATAATTATTGTATTTTTTGTATATTTTTAAAAATATATTTTGTTAGTGAAGTATGTATTGAAAATTTAGAAATAGAAAAACTATATATATATATATATATTTAGTTTTTCTATTCCTAGAAAATATTTAAATAATGTCAATGTATTCCAGTTAATTTATTCATAATTCATCTTTTTGTAGCAGTTTAAATTCTGTAGCTTTTTCTTTGAAATAATAATTAGGTTAATACGCCGTCGCGATATACATTAGTTCTACACATCGTCGTTGCAGGTTGCGTGGCGCATGTGCGTTCACAATTGTGACAGGTGCGATAAGGTAAATTATTTTGTTAATCTTGTTTCTATTTAAATTTCCTGCGTATTTTTTTTATCAAAATGAATACATTTATAAAATATATTTATAAAATGACATAATTCTACAACATTTCATCACTGTCGTCTGAAATCAGTTTAACCATGATGTGGGTAATACAAGTTTAAATGATTTTAATTTATTTTAGCAATTGAACACAATGGCATCGAATATGCCCGATTGTCATGACATGAGCTATACATGTGAGATATGTGGGCTAGAAGGTTTAACAGAAGAAACCATGAGATCTCATACACGTACATGTCATGTGGAAGGTCGAGGCTCATGCCCTTTCTGTGATTTAGCTGCGGTGTCACCTGCAGAATTATCCTTACATGTAAATGAAGTGCATTTGGATTATTTAACACCAGAAAATGAACTCATGGCGTTTATTGATGAGGATAATACACCAGGAAGGTATGCAACCGTAGAAGAAAATTAAGTTATATCAGTAGTATAGTATTGTCTGCAGTAAAAAGTTAATATTGAATAATTTTCTAATTCATATTTCATTGTGTATTCTTATCAAATGTTTTTAAAAAAACTGATTTATTTGGATAAAAAAATTGTGCACTAAGTCTTTAAATGTTATGTAGAATATTAAAACAATATGATATATATATTATTCGAGTTAAGATACATATTTTTGCTTCCACTTTGTAATTATATTTAATTATAATTTTAAATTTATACTCTTAATGAATACACAGTTCAAAAATTTTAATCAGCTAATTTTATATATTGTAATGAAAATTTAGCATTATAGTTTAATAATTCATTGTGTTAATTATAATATTATGTAATGATGTCAAGAGCTGAAGTCATGTATAAATTAAAATTTGAAAGAAGTAAATACTTGATTTTTTTAAAAATCATATGATGTATTTGAAAAAATTATTTGCAATTGTTGCAACTTTATGATGTCTCATTACGGTAATTATATTATGATTATATTTAATATTAATTATTATAAATACTAGTAGTATTTCTTTCTTATATTAATGTTTAAATTAATAAATGTGTTATGACTTTTTATATTATTAAATTAATCCATTTGTAATTTATTTATTTATCAGGTTTATTATGTAATAATAAACAGATACAATCACAAATAACTTAAGATAACAATTAGTTGTAGTATTTTTCTACAAAAATGGTTAATTTTTTTGTATAAAATATTTTACATATTTAAATAATATAAAATTATGATGTTCTCGTTGTAAAATTATTAAAGGGTAAATTTATTTTTCTTATTGTTTCATATTTTGTATTTAACATTTGAGTATGTGTATGTATGTGTGTGTGTGTGTGTGTACATATATACACACATTCACACACACACACATATATAGATAAATACACATGCACACATTTATTTACATTTATGTTGTGTATATAAGCATGTATATTTTTTTAAATACAAAATATTCGAGTTATTAACTGCCAATCAGTCTTCAATTTTGATATGGACGTGTTATTTTAACACGTTGTTGTTTGATTGGTTGTAGTGCTGATGGACATCATGATTGGCTTAGCAAAGGACCTTCTGGTTCTCTTGCTACCAATGGACCCGTTAATAATATCAATGTTGATCGAGGTTATGGAGGAGGAGAAGGCTCACCACTTCGATCGCAGTTAGCATTAAAACTTAAAACTAACAGTATACCTCCACCGCCTGTTTCTAGTCCTAGTCCTCTTCAGTGTCCGCTGTGTCCTCATAAGAGTAACAATGCGACGCGTCTTGAAGAACACATCAATAGGCAGCACTTTGATTTAACTTCGCCGATGTTGGGTCCAGTGGAAGAAACTAAGATCACAACTAATACTACGAGTTCTTCGCATTTTCCATGTCCGCTGTGTGCGAGAAGTTTTGTTGCTTCTGATGATTTGGAGCTTCATGTAAATATTGAACATAGAGATGTTTTAAGTCCAGGTAAAGTTAGTCCAGCTGCTTCATCTACACAGAATGGCTCTAGTTGTCCTGTATGTGGAGCAATTGTAGATCCTGTTGATGTTGCAAGACACGTTGAAGAACATTTTCCTGCCGTGTCTCCTGATCGTCGTGAATCTCAAAGAGTACGTGAACAACATGAGTTTGATTTGTTACGAGCTCAATACGGGATGGATAATCAAGGAAATTTTCGAGAGCAGAGTGTTGCGAATATGCAGCGTGCCGTTTATGCTGGAGAGATGAGCGTCGCTGATTATTACGAACGCCAGTTAGAATTGAGAGCTGCCGAGAGTTGTGGAGTCGATGACGGAAGTTCCATAACTAGAAACATTGTTCAAAAAGTTCGTATCGCTAGTCCTGACAGTCTTACATGCACTAGTGTAGATCACTATGCCTCTAGTTATGGCGATAGAGGTTGGGGTTGCGGTTATAGAAATGCTCAAATGCTGTTTTCTTCACTTCTTACTCACACGGGTTATAATGAACTTCTGTATAATAAGATATGGTCAGCTCAAAATGAATTTCCTTCACGTACTGCTATACCGAGCATTTCAAGATTACAAGTGTTGATCGAAGCCGCTTGGGCTCAAGGTTTTGATTTACAAGGCTCTGAACAGTTGGGTTGTCGGTTACATAATACAAGAAAGTGGATCGGTGCTACAGAAGTCGTCACATTGTTATCATCATTGAGAATAAAATGTCAATTAGTAGATTTTCATCGTCCGACAAGTGCAGATGGTAGCCACCCAGAATTATTTGCCTGGGTGTTAAATTATTTTCAAAATGCTGGTGATTTTGTACCACCTCTTTATCTTCAACATCAAGGTCACAGTAGAACAATTATGGGAGTAGAGTATACTAGAGACGGCAACATAATATTATTAGTGTTGGATCCAAGTCATTCACCACAACAGATGGCTCAATTAAATACTAGTGGAACTGTGCCTTCCGCTATGAGATTACTTAGAAAAGGTTCATCTGCTATGAAAGCAAGACAGTATCAACTTGTAGCTGTAGTAGGCACTATTGATACAGAACCTCAATATCAGGTAATTACATTTATTTTGGAAATTTTTATTTAATATTTACAAAACAATGTTATCTTAAATATAATCATTTTTTTTCTTGAAACCTCTAACTTAATTTTTTTTCTAGCAAAGTAAGGTGTTGAGAGGTATAAGGATTCCTCAAGATCGGTGAGGGCAGGACAAAACCACTGCATCAGTTAGTGCACTGAGACTCACTTCAGGTACAAATTTATAACACTTTAAATGATCTCGTTAACTAGTGAAATTACCATCAATCATTGATCTCATTCAACGATATATATTCATAGATATAATAAATCAGCCTAAGAGAAATAAAGGTACACAGGGTTGTTATTATTTTAAGTTAAGTTGTTATTAAGAGGAATGTTTTTGTTTTTAATCAGACTGACTTACATGATTTATATTTGTTTAAGAGTATTTTTATTAGATATACAAAATATCCACTGATTATATTAAAAGCTCATTGTATATAATTTGATTATTTTATTGTTTACATTGTTTTTTATTAACATATTAATATGAGAATTGCGACTGGTTAATACTATCTTTGAATAAATATCAAAATTTGTACCATTCACATACAATAGAAAATAAATTTAAAAAACATAATAAAGTAAATTATCAAAATGTGGGTAAGTCGTATAAATTTTTTGTTATGCTTCAAAGCAAACACAATCAAGTTGTAAATCAAAACACATTTATTTTAATTATTAATGAATGATATATGTATATATGCAATTTGATTTTTGGTAGTAAGCATTGTATTAATACTAGATTTAGGCATTTTTACTATGTATTATCTTTAAATAATATTATATTCCTCATTCTTATAGAGTGCTTTTAGGTTACATAATAACCCATATTTAACAATTATTTAATTATTTTTAAAACATTAAATAAAAGTTTGTAATTTTAGTAGACACCTAATGATAGTTTTTTAAATAATAGTGATTGTGGTTTTTGAATTACTCTTTTCTTAAAATTAATTAAAAATAGTAAATGATTAAAAATAAAAATTTCATTTTTTTATGTATATATAAAGATTATTGAAAAATAAATTGCATATTTAATTAATCATTCAAATGGTACATTTTGCAAAAGATATCTATGAAGTAATATACCATAATAAATAAATACATAATAGTTGAATTTAGTATATATAATAATAGTAATAATATTCAATATTTTGTGCTGCTACAGTCTTACCTGCTTTGCGCTTGTTGCACATTAAAAATGTTCATTATATACATAAACTATTTGTTATTAAATTGGGAGTAAAGGTTGTAAATAATTAATATTGTATACTGCTATTCATTTACTCCACATTTTTATGATAAAAAAATAATGTTAAAAATTGGATATGTGCAAGCATTGAGTGGAAAACAAAAATGAATATTCACAAATGTTTTTGTGAAAGTTGTAATTAATCATTTGATTGACTCGTCTTAGTCTATATAATTTTTTTTACTCATTATTATCAGACTCGTACTTCTAAGTAGTTAAAAAAAAATAAAAAACTGAAACAAAAACGAGCTCTTCATATAACAAAATATTAAGTACTACCATTGTGCTATTAAATGTAAGTTTACATTATTTATAATGTTGTAATTTATTTCAACTAAATATTTAAAATAATTTTTGCCTTTCTCGTGTGACAAACACACTTTAACTTACAATAATTAATTATATGAGATGGATCATATAAAAGAAGCATTGATAAGATACTATTTATATATATAGCTAAAATTTCTGCAATTAAAATGAATGATTGCATTGGATAATAACTAATGATTTGTTCATAAATATAATAACTAAATAAAGAAGTTTATCTTTTCATTGTCATTTGAATAAAATTTAAATTAGTAAATTAGAATCATTTCATCATAAATTGTATAATGTGCATATTTTTAAAAAACTGCTTATAATTAAGGTTTTATATAAATATAAGTACATTACAATCTTTCATTTGGTAGAATATATTTTTTCAGTGAAGATATATATATAAAACAATTAAAAATTATATAAACATTATATTTATGCTAAGTTGTTTAATTTTGTATATAAGAAAATTTTGTTTGTGTGTTTTTTAATTTTCACTATTTTAAGTTTTTAGTAAAAAAAAATTGACACTCATTTTTATTTAAGTGCTGTAAAAAAATAAAATAAATTTTAATATAAATTTCACATCTGCATTATATATATATATAAACATAAAAAATGTAATTGAAATAAGTTCTGCATGTAATATTTATTTTAATTGTAACAAATCAGGCAGTATTTTTCACTGTTTAATCTATTTCAGAAGTGTAGTATCAAATTACTTTACTAATAGTGTATAAACCTTTTTTGTTCTTTCTACAAAGAGAAATAGTTTATTTAAAAAGTTAATGGATATGTTAAATATTATATTTTCAATATTTGAATTATCTACAAAAATTTTATATTAAAACACGTTTATTAATATTCAGGTCGCAGGTTCGATCTTATTTACATATAAAAGATTGGTAATTGTAGATGTTATGTTTGTATTTTTGTAAGGACATTTGAACATATTTAATTATAACATTAATAAGTAATTTCTTTGCAATTATTCATATTTATGTCTGTTTTCTAAAAGTTAGTTTTAAGTATAAAAGTTTATAACTTGTGATGAAAAAGGACCATATTTTTTTAATTTATCTTTATTATTTCAACCTTATTCATAACATATGAAGAATCAATTAGTTATAATCTATTGTATAATATAAACATATTTGAATTATTATTTTATTCTATATTTTACATTATAACATTAAAATACTTGATTGTATATTTAAATATTGATAGCAATGCAAAAAATGCACTTGATAATAAGAAAAAAATTATATTGATTTTAGTTTTGTAAGCATGTGTTTGTGGTTGACTTAAAATTAATTTTCTTTTGAAATAATTTATTGATATCAGTAAATATATATTATGGATATTTGTTTTAATTTTAATCTAATTTAATTATATATTTATATTTATATATATATATATATATATATATATATATATATATATATATATATATATATATATATATATATTGATAAGAAAAGTATAGATGTATATTTATATTCAGGTTAAATTAATTATAATTAAGAGAAAATTTAATTTAAAATTAAAAACTTAAAAATGCAACTTATTTTTTATTATCTGTAATAATGTTAACTTTTATATATATATTTTAAATATTTTAAGAATTTTAAGAATTTTATGAAAGATAATAATACCAAAAAATATTCTGTCTCAATAAACTCTAGTCATTTAATTATTACATAAAGTATGATTGTATTTAATTATATATTAAATTAATTTTAACATGTTAAATTATTTATGATGTATTTCTGTTGAAATTTATTTCAATTTTTTTCAAATTCAAGCAGTTATTTTATTATTAAAATGAAAATTTTTAGTTCATTTAATTAATTTTTTCAAGCAAATGTGTACTAAATATTTTTCAAATGAAAATCAACTTTCATAATATTCAATCAAAATTAGAGTTAAGTATCAATAAGTTACTCATATTAAAAGTAGTTATAATTTAATTGTAATGCTTAAATATAATTTGAATATTTCTATCGTTTTAATTGAATATTATGAAATATATCTATACAGCTTATTAATTTTTATTGGTGTGCCTTATGTCACATTACACCAATTGTGCTTTTTGATTACATCAATAAGCAAATAACTTCTAAGAATTTATTCTTGTTTTCTATAAATTAATGTAAAATAGATTATTATATAGTTATACTAAAGTATATATATAATAACATTATAGAGTTTTCTAAAAATATACCTATATAAAAGAGTATGTTAGGAATATACTTTAATAAGATATATTCAATTTAAAAATTTTATGAAAAAAAGTTTACTTAAAAAATATTGAATCAGTTTTTAATTTTCTCACATAATATATCTCTTCCAAATTAATGGTTGTTACAGAAGACAATCTAAAATAGTAATTAATGAATTTGATGTCCACAGAATCAATATATGTACATTGAAGGGTAATAGTGTAAAGATTCATATAAAGTAATTGAAATAAAAGTATTTATTTAGAGAGAGAAGTTAAATATTTTGATCACTTGAAAATTTAGTGAGAAAATATGCTATGTTTATAAGATGTACATACTGAATGTAGATGAAAATATGTATGTTATAATATTTAAATAGGTATATTTATAAAATTGAATTTATTCACAAGTTAATCTATTTTTATTTTATTCATATTTAAATATAACAATGCAATCATTCATCTTTGTTTTCTGAACATTTCATTCTAATTGAGTTTTATATTAATGTGACAGGGAAAGAAGCAGTAACACTATGCCTTCTGTGATAGTTGTTCCAATAATAAAATGAACACACAACCATATTATATGCGTGTGTGTGTGTATATATATATATATATATATATATATATATATATATATATATATATATATATATATAATTTATATATAACCATATACATAATGTATGTATACATGTATAAACAGTACTTATAAGCAATAGATAATATAATTTATTTAATGAATTAAATTCATAAAATAAAAAAATGGTTTCGACTAATTTCGCAACTATGTATAGTAATATACATGTATATACATACATATAATGTATTTATGCATATATATATATATATATATATATATATATATATATATATATATATATATATATAAATATAAATCATTTTATCACTCACTGTTTGAGCTCATTTGTTGTTTTAATAACTTATTAAATACTTTGATCAGAATTGATGTAGTCTTTTTTTGTTCTCATTTCCCAATTTTAATTTTTTATAATTTCGTTGAGTTTATTTTTAATCCATACATTTGTTAATTGTAAAAATGTTTTTTCTATTTTTTGTTTGATCTGTATTTTGTTACATATTTATTGTTTAAAAATTGTAACAGTGTTATTGAATAATAAGTTTTACTAAAATAGTGACTTTTTAAGAATAGTAAAAAGTAGTTAAAAGTGATTCTGTGAATAGTTTAACTATATTTTTTAAATGTATTTTATAATTAATATAATTTTGAGTGGTATTTAAATTAATATGTGATTTTAAGTCATTCTTCATTTTAATATTTTAATTTATTGAGAAATTCAAGTGTGGAGTACAGTGCAAAAAAAAAATGTGAAGTGAGAACTAAAAATATAATATGTTCTTATACTAACAATTTCAGATCAATTAGTTCAATCTTAGAATAAATTTGTGCTGAAAGTGACTAAAAAGAATTGTGCTAATTACTTAAGAAGTTTTTAGTATGTGAAATTGTTTTCAAATTTGCATAGATTTTCAGATGAATGATAATGTATAATTAATTTCAATGACAGTGAATGATTAAAAATAAATTCCAATTTATTTAAACACGATTTATTTTATGAAACAATAATATAATTTATACAAATATTAATTCACAATTTTTTGTATAATTTTTTTAAATATTGAGTTTCTAGTTTACAATATGAAACCAGAAAGCTTTAATAATAATAAAAAAATAGTAAAAACTATCAATATTTTCATTTAAATAGAATATTAGAATTGTATAACATTTTTTTTATTTACAACTATAATGATAAAATTGTATGTACTGTTATATATTTGTATTAAAATATATTCATTTTCTTTTTTTAAAAAAACTACATTTGATGCTATCTTAATAAAAATTTATTACTCATACTTTAACTTAGAGGCAGTCTTTATGTTTAAATGCTTTATATTTGTGGAAGATGTTTATATCTGTGTCTGTGAAATATATATATATATATATATATATACATATATATATATATATATATATATATATATATATATATATATACATATATTTCACAGACACATAAATGTTTATAATTATTTTCCTGAATAATTTTTTATACATTTCGGTCTAGGTTAAATATTTTCAAGTAAAATGAGTATACTAATTAATCTAGACATTTTATTTTTTAGTACAATAAATTGCATGTATTTATTTTATTCCAAAAATATTTATACATACATATATATATATATATATATATATATATATATATATATATATATATATATATATATATATATATATATATATATATATATATATGTATGTAAGTGATGTGTGAATATATTTTGTTAGTAATATATACAAATTATCATGGTTGTAAATAACTGTAAAATTCATTCTAAAAAATATTTGTTTTTATCGATTTAGTTTACCAATCATGGTATCATGACTACATACTACTATTTTTCAATAAAAATATAGTATTAATCTGTAAATTTTTAATTGTTAAAAAATAAAATTTGAGGTTTTATATTGCAAATGTAACAAAAATGTTTGTTCATTATACCTCAATATATGTACTTTTTCATCAATATTACATATATATATATATATATATATATATATATATATATATATATATATATATATATATATATATATATATATATAATATATGTTGATATGTACATTATCTTTAAAAATGTTAAAATATAGAAAAATAGCATTTTTTAAGTAGTATTTTTCTTTAAGTAGTATATTTCTGTCATAAATTAGGCAAGTAAATTTGCATCGTTAAAAAAATTTTTGGTAATACAAGATTTGATCTAAAATAATTATTTCATAAAAGTTAATATTATGTTGTTGTTTTTTCTTTTAATGGAATTGCTTCTTCTGCTGTTTTCATCCCATTTTCTAGTGCATGTTCACTTCTCATTTCTTTTTCTGATTTATTATTCCATGGTTGTAATTCCCCAGTACCAAATATAAGGAATGTAAGTGCTCCTACTATATACACTCCAGACAAAACCCAAAATACTTTTTGCCATTGTTCAAAAACTTGCTAAAAATTCAAATTCTTTTTTAATTAAGTTGCTAAATTAAAAGTGTATATTTGATATAATAAACAATTATTATTTGTAATTAATTTTTAACGTTTCCAATTTAGTATTAATTGTGATTTATAAATGTATCTAATTTTAAAAAAATGGTAAATGTCTAATATGAACAATTACTTACATTGTTGTAAGTCAAACATCCCACCATATATGCAGATAGAAAACCTCCTATTGATGAAAGAGTATTTGCCATTCCAAAAATAGTTCCTGAGAAATTTGGTGCTATATCTAGACCATTTCCTAAATACCCTGCTGTTACAGCACCATTTATTGTTAGTGCAATAGTGAAAAATGTTATAGACCATATGGCATCCATTCCTAAGAACGACTGACCAATCATCAATAATCCAGGAAGAAATACAGCTGAAAAATATATTTTGTTAATTTTTATATGAAAAATAACAATGTGCATTTTTAGGAAAAAAAATTATGGAATATTAATCAGAAATTAAACTGACCATTATTACAACTTCAATAAAATATATTTAATACATATTAAATATGATTTGCATGCTGGAAAATAAGATACTGCACGTATTATGAAAAATAAAATTTGAGACAAACTGTTACCTACATATCATATATATTAAACTATCATACTGAAAAAATATTTGAGAATTTAAGAAACAAACAAATAAATATTGAATTTTAATAATGTTGGGTAAAAATATTTTATTGTATAAATTCATATATTTTTTATATAATTTTAAAATGCATTTATATTATGTTTATATTAATTGTGTATAATTATTTGTTTATACAGGTATTTATAAGACTGTTTAAAGAATAATAAGTTATTTATAACAAGCATCGATAAGAACAAAAAAGATCAAATGGTTAATGAAATGTAAAAAATCATTACACTTGTAATTATATTGTGACAAGAAAAAAATTAAAAGAAAACAAAAATCTGACAATATAGCTTATTCCAAACTATACATCAAATGATTTAAAATAAATCGTTTTTTATTATAATTTGTAAAAAATCATGTATTGTACAAAATAACAACTTATTTTGAAAATATTTTATTGTATGTATATTTTACAAAGTTATTTGTTAATGGAATTCATTTTAAATTCGCTGAAAATAATGCTATTTTTTAGCTATAAATACAGAAATCCTCAAAAAAATGTTTTACAATGGATTTAAAAAAATATATTATATTTATAATAACGTTAACGATATTTGAATGTCAAAATAAAATTAAATTTCAATTAAGTAAAAAGGTAATTTGAAGTTTTCTCAAGTTATACTCACCGAAAGTTGTGAAAATTTTACGAGTTTGTGTAGTTGTAAGACGACCTGTACTGCGCAAATAATCAGCTAATATACTTGTGAATACAGCGAATAAATATTTTCCAAGATATGGAAGACTTGATAATAATCCATTCTAAAATTGAAATATATTTGATTCCAGTTATAAATTTTTTTTTGCATGTTTATAACGAGAGATATATAATTTAATTATATTTAAAAAATATTTCTAATTTATTGGAAAATAAATTACTTAAAAATGAAAATAAAAAAATATTTTCTTTCATTTAAAAATTATCAGATTGTTATAAGATTTATTCAACAATTATTTTTTAGAAACAAGAATAAATTATTTTAATAAATTTGTCATTTTATCGATTATGTCATTTTATGTTAGTAATCGATTTATATTAAATGATAGAAATTTATGTTTAATTTACTAAAGTTACATTTTACAAAATGTTGAATTTTCAAATAATTTTCTACACATTTTGATAAAAAAAATGTGATTGTGATTTCAAGTATATATAAAAATAGAGCACTTATTTTTAAATTATCCTAAATACTTTTTTTGAAAATTAGCTGCTAATATAAATTAAAAATCTTTGATAATTATATTTCTATACACATAAAACACATCTCATCTTTCTGTATGTCTTATTTCTAACTAATCAATACCAATTATTTCTAGTATAGACATTGTGCGTGGGTTGAATATGTATAGGGTCATTGGCCATACATATATGTTAAATTATTACTTTATAATTTATCAGTTTAGACGACGACATGATGACACTAAATTAATATTTATTAACTGAAGGTACTTTTTATTCTATTATTATTTTTATTAATCAATTTATATTGTTATTAAAGAAGTAACTTTATCACAATATTTTATAAAAATGTTTAATGATTACTTATTGTTAACTTTTTCAATTGTAAGTATTTTGTGGTCATGTCAACATTTTCATTGCGAGCAGTTAGAAAATTCATGAAAAAATAAATAATAAATATTTGTTATAAAAAATTGCGGTTTGTTGAACGATTATTCCGCAAAAAAGAAATCATAAAATTTTTGATCTATGTTTTGGACTAGACTAATTGTAATACACATTCTTCCCCTTTTCTATAAAGATTTGATATACGAATCAATTTTTGTGTTTACTTTTATATGTTGAAATGCGTTGTTTTTTTTAAAAATATATTTACCACTTTAAATTTGAATGTAGTATATTTTAAAGCATGGTAATGTTTTATAATTCCTTAATTTTAAAGCATAATAATAAATGTTCTTTCTTTACTTAATACTTTAATTCCTTACATTAATGTAAATTCAATAACATGTAATTAATAAATTAGCCATCCATTGTATGTATGTGTATGTATGTATATATATATATATATATATATATATATATATATATATATATATATATATACATACACGTGTATATTTGTGTGTGTGTATGAATGTTTGTGTTTTAGGTTTCTTTGGTGTGTTTGGTAAGTTAATATTCTAGTAATAAACTGTACATTGAAAATAACATTTTACTATGTGTTAAGGTGAAAAGAAGTTGCTCATTGCTATTTTTCGCAGGTAATGGTTAATATAATCAGAACGTTTATTTTTATATTTTACTTGAGGTTCAAACAAAATTAGTCATTTAATTAGAGAATGTAAAAATATAATTATGTAGGTCATACAGACAAATTGTAAGAAATATATAAGTCCTAATTAACTATCTGAACTTTTGAATGAAGCATTATTAAATAGTTAACATATTCATACACAACACATTATATATATATATATATATATATATATATATATATATATATATATATATATATATATATATGTAATTTATTTTTTAGTAAAGTTATTAACACATTTGGGATATTCATTAAGGAAGTTAGAATAATAATAAAAATGGAATGAAATTCAATAAATAAAATGCTTCTAACATTCAAATCAATAATTCATATTTTATGTAAAGATGTAATATTTTTCTAATATAAATCAAGACATCAAATACTACAAGCTTTTCTGTATCAATAAATATTTTTAAACAACTTCCGCTTATCTCGAAATTTTTTTCTATTATGTTATAGCCCGTATTTTTTTTATTTGTAAAAATTATAATATATATATATATATATATATATATATATATATATATATATATATATATATTACACAAAAATATAACACAATGATAAAAATACACAGAAATAACATTTAAGAACATTTATTATTAAAAAATAGACAGTATTATTTATAAGGAAATTTTGTCAAGAATTCGATGTTCGACACTTACAATTTGATATAAATAAAATTATTAAGTGGTAAAAGTAAAATAATATAGAAATGAAACCCTCAAAAAATATTTTCGTTGAATACAGTTCTGAATTATAATAAGATTTATTCATTAATCTGATATCTCACCCAAAGTTTAATATTAAGTGCAAAATATAAGATGTGCTTCACTGTACATAATGATATTTAATAATCGAATAGATTTTGTACTTACAGCTTTGATATTGTAATGTAAAATACTCTTCATATATGTGGGTAATTGATTGACTACAGTGAAATAACTGAATACTGAACATCCATGAGTGATGACAATGGCCCATACACAAGAAGAAGTCAGCATTGCTTTCCATGGAACTTTATCAGGCTGTAATTAATTATTTTTAATTTAAAATACATTAATACATATTTATACATTTAAACAATCAAATTTGAAAATTATACCTATTAATTTATATTCTAATTAAATGAAGTGTTAGTTAAATTTTAATATATTAATATAATTGAAAATAGATATGACTATCTAATTTAAACATTAAATAATTTGAAGAAAGAGTTTTTATTCGCAAGTAGATATATTCTAATGAAACATTTTAAATTTTCAAATTTCAGAAAGACAACAATTTTAACGTTTATTTTTTAAAGAAAATACTACTTTATATATATTGTATTTATGAGCAATAAATGGTCTTAATAGCATATAGATTTTTTTATTGAATTGCAGTATATATCAAAGAAAAAATAATATATCTGTGTTTGAATATATATATATATATATATATATATATATATAAACATTTGAAAAATGTTAAATTATAATTGAAAAGTTCATAATTAAAATAGAATAAATGTCAATGGAAAGTATTGTATTCAGATATAATATTCCAAATTCCTAATACTTCTGTATAATTGAATATTTTTTTTATCGAATACATTCATCAATATGTGACAGATTTTTATTAGAGCGTGTAACTTTCAATCGTAAAAAATAATAATTATCAAAAAACTGACATGTTTATCCAGTAGACCAGTAAATTATATAGACATTTTATTTAAAATTGTCTATATTTACTCGTATTTTTAAAGTATCGGAATTAGATAATAAATTTTATTTTCAATACAATAAAATTCAATTTTTTATATTAACGGATTATGACACTATTCTAGGATCTTATAACTTTCACAGCCGATACGTAAGTACTACGTCTTTTTATATTTAATGTTAAGAGTCCTTAATTTAATATTACGCTTTCATGATTTTAGAAATTATTTTAAAGTTATAAGTGTCAAGTAAGAAATCGATAGCTGGTTGTTAATTTCCGGTAGTTAGTATATCAATCGTTATCTCAATATTGTATATTTTGTGGAATATTAGATATACTCAATATTAAATAAAAACAGCATAATAATAAATCATTTATAAAGTGGATAAAAAGATCATTTTTTAATTGTGATCTCTTTGATTCGTTTATTATTATTTCAAACTCAACTATATAAGAATGAATTGAGTGTATTATCAAGGCAACTGATTTCAATAATGATTATCAGTTCAATTATATTTCAATTAGTAAAATATGTTACAAAAATCCTTGAAGACTCTCAGGCAATATGATATTTAATATGAATCGAAAATTCTGAATTATAACAAAAAAATATATAAATTTAATACATTCTAAAAATAATACTTTAAATTTTAAATATATTCTTACATTTGTTATTTAATTTGTACCTATATAATAAAGACTACAAATATATTTTGAATAAAAAGAGACAAAATACAATCATAGTTATTTATAAGGTAGTTCAAACGAGACTGAAGGATAGTAAATGATAATAAGCAAGTAAATCTGTCTAAACCCTTCAGTCTCAATTGTGCTACCTTATATTATTATATTTATTTATTAAGTTGGAAAAGAGTACAACATAAATACCAAACTACGTATATATGCGTTATCATAAAGGATTATGTAAATACTTTCGGTTAAATATTAAAGGCAATAGTTTATGTTAGTTGCATATTGGACATTGAAGAGAACAGAACGTGGTGGTTTATGTTAGTATATATATTAATATTATGTTTGGTTTTAAAATAAACTATTTGTTTAGTTATTTTTATAGTTTGTTTTGAAAATTATTTATGAATGTGATTGTTTAATTTTAAAATCGGACATTTATTCCTTTTTTTTAAAAAAAATATTGAAATATCTAAATTAATTTCTCTGTTAGAAGAGTTGTTCTTCGTTCATATGTATTGTATACTCATTTCTACTTTGGCTGGTAAGTGATTTTATTATAAAATTGTATAATATTACAAAATGTTTAAAAAATTAGGTTATATATTTTTGATAATTATATGCTGTATTATATATTTAAATTTTATCTGTCCATATTAGTGAAAAACTAACTAGACAAAAATGAGTATAATGTTCAAATTCCTTTATATCATTAAATTAGATTCTTTCGTACTATTTTTCTAATTGGCATTTTATTGCTTTGAATATTCTTTTTCTTTTGAAGGTTAGTATATTTTTAAAATGTTTTAAAGTAATCGGTACGGTTAGATAATTAAAAGAAAACATTTTAAATTTTTTACAAATAATTCAGAAAACTTTTTGTATTAATTTTTAGCGTATATAATAAATTTATATAATTAAAATAAGATTGTTAATTTTAACTATTTTTCTATTTAAAAAAGAATGGCGTTTCATTCCCGGTGTAATGTAAATTTTCGTTTCTGAAGAGAATTACTGAATTACAATTTTTGTGGAGTACAAATGTTTCTACGACAAATTAAAATAACTGAACCAAAAGATACTCGTGAGTAGCAACGACCTTCTGGTCAGTTGTTTAGAGTTTTTGCCTCAATGAGATAATTACTCTAGTTGCTTGAATGATTTGGGTGTTTCGTGGTCTGGTTTTAATCTCTTGTTAGAGCATTTCCCAAGTCCCATGAAGTGGGCCTGTTGCACGATGTTTGACCAAAGAAGCTCGAAGTTACCTGCGGGAGTAACTTCATATTGGCAAATAGAATGTTTCTTGACATTACTTAGAACACTCCAAGGGGGTAAGCAGACGGGGCCGCTTGTGCTTGGAGTATTCTTCAGGAATGTCGATGGTCCCCAACGCCCTTACTAGTGCATTGTCGCTGACCTCCGCTCGACCGTACAATCGTTGGGCCTGTCTGCGAACAAACTCATCGACAGTAGGGAGCTGGAGATCCCAAAAGATATTGTACTTGCTGTTATATATATATATATATATATATATATATATATATATATATATATATATATATATATATATATGATATTTAAACTGAACACAGATTTGTTACATAAAAATATTTATACTTTCATTTATGTTCAAATATTTTGGAAAAAAATTAATTCAATTGTAATTCATTTCAACGTGGTTGTGAAACATGTGGATGGTCTTTATGCAATATTTATATTATACAAGGATATTTTTACAACTAACAAGTTTTCTTGTATCGTATAAGTTTGGTTTTTCTTTATATTTTTGTATTATTTTTTTAAAGAATTAATAGTACATTTGTTAATCTCGAAAAATGTTATTTAATTTGCATTTGTCTTTAAAATTGATAATTATGATTTTTAAGAATGTTATTGGAAGTAACCACTATATTCTGTTTTACATAAATTTTAGGTTTAGTAATTTGAGAATATTAGGAAATACCTATATTTAATTATTTTCTAATTATTCAATTATGGAGATTGAGAAAAATATTATTGGTATAGAAATGTATGTTAGTAAAATAGAATTTGATTCAAATTTGTTTAAATTAATACGCAAAAATAACTGTTCGGTCGGTGTCTTACCTTACTTCCTTGTTGACCGGATTGATTGATAGCATTTTCAATATATTCTCTTTCCTCTGATGAGATTCTTGGATGTTCAGCGGGAGAATCGAATATAACCAAAAACCATAATATTGACCACATCAAGCCAACAATACCTGTTACATAGAACACACTTTCCCAACCCGCTAATGCGATCAGAAATCCACAAATTGGCATTGTAATAGCAGCACCGAGCGACGAAGCCATCATGTTCGCAATGAATTTTGATCGTTCCATTGGCGGAATCCATAATGCTGCCATCGGTTGTATAGCGGGCCAAGTTGCCCCTAACATAAAACCGACTATAACTCGAAGAACAATGACAGCAACGTAACCCAGTTGGCACGCGAGTGGGGTTAGGAGTGTAAGTATCGATGCCGATAACATGGAATATCCGAACACTCGTCTAGCGCCGATCACTTCAGCTAAACGGCCTCCGGGAAGTTCTGTTAGAAGGTAGCCCCAATAGAAACAACCAATGATTAAATTCTGAATCTGTTCATCCCAATCGTATTTATTTTCATTTATTAAGTCGATTTTTTCATTAATATCATCTATAGGTAAACTCGTATTTGTTTCCGAAAGAATATCACTCGATATATTATTTAGATGCCCGTTTGTTATACCGCTTTCTGTTTTGTTCGGGCTGGAGACCATTTCGACTATAGCGATTGTAAGGTTCACACGTAACATGTAGTTGAACATGAAGCCGGTGATCACCATTGCATATAGTACTCGTTTGCATGTTACAAATGCTGAAAACAAAATCTTATTTTAATGTATGCTTATTCAATTATATTAAATTATTTTAACGAAAGTTTTGAAACACAATGAATATAATTCAATGCAGTGATATATAACAAAATGTTTGATAAAAGTAAATTCACATGTAATACAAATGCATAAAGGATACAATTTGTCATATATATGTATATACAATTATTTCATATAAAAATGAATAATTTTGTACTGAACTTCACAAGATTTTGCAGAAAGTGACTGAAAAAATGCAGAGCATAAAATATTTCATATATTTTTTATTTCATCTGATATTTCACCAAAATTTGGATATGTTTTAGTATTTTATGTCAGAAAAGATGATTGAAAAATTATATTTTAGAAATAGTTAAATCGATTTTTATTATTAGAACGTCAAATGAAATCTAATTTCTGAAAATTAAATAATATTAAAAATGGATGATCTCATTTTTTCAAAAATTAATATATTAAATTTGTAAGGGTTTTTATTGAGTTTTTTTTAGCTTTATTATTCTTAAAATATACATTAATTTTTAAAAATATATTTCATTCTAACGTTAAGAGCAAAGATCAAGTCGATCGAATTTAAAAGAAAATCTTATTGAAGCTATTTTCAAATAATTATTAAATAGTGAAATATGAAAATTTAACTTTTATGAATAATAAATGATTATTAGAAAGTTTTGTAAAAGTTTAAAGCATTAGGATAAATAATTCATTTGTATAAAAATGAATTAACCACAGTAACAAATCAATTGTGATATTTTATTGTACTACAAAAACATTATCATAATTGTACATTTTTGTGGTGTTAAAATAGTGATTCATTTGTGAAAAATTAAAAAAATCACAGTTCGAAGCTATACTGTCTATTACGTAATTGAACTAACTTTTAAAGATATTAAATTATTTTAAAAAAATATTTCAAAACCATTGTGGTATGTATACTTAAACAAACTTTTTATAATAATTAGTTAACGTAATTAAATATTTTAAATACTAGATTTTTTTAAAAATATTAATAATAGTTACAATAATCTTATTTTATACATTTGAAACAATAGAATTTATTACATTCGTTAAATTAAAAAAAAAAATATTGGAAAGTCCGATAATCTGGATTTTATTTTAATTTATAATTTCATAACTGACGTTTTCTTCGAAAATACGGTCAAACGATAACCTTTTATCACAATTTCATCATATTGTGTGCACAAAAAAAATATTGCGAATAACTTGTGTTTATATATATATATATATATATATATATATATATATATATATATATATATATATAT